>CM030364.1:101687365-102052995 GCA_017893485.1 Hemerocallis citrina
GTATGGCTAAATTAGTCTAAATATGTAAAATCAAGTTACTTGACATTCCTTTGTCAGATGAGCTATTTGAATCATCCGAATCTCGATCACACCGTTCAAATCACGCTACATGTTATCTGGATGGTGTGTACAAAATTTAAAGCGATTTGTAGATCTCTAGCCTATGCATCAAAGCGTTCAACACGTCATGAAGATAGTGCGAAATACATATATATGCGTTTATTTGAACGCCTCTCTATATATATATATATAAATTGATAGGATATATATCTTAGTAGGGAGATGATCAGTAAGATACACATTTTGATAAGATATATAAGATAATTAGATTTGCCCGTGGGTGCGTGCCTACGGCACGTCTTCGGAACGATACAGCATATGAAAGTCTTGTAAACAGTAAAATAACAATTATGTAGCTCAAGTTTGAATAGTAAAACAATATTTAATTGTAAATAAAAGTCCATATTTCCATTAGTATATGTTGAAAAATAATTATAAATGGGGTGTCAAATCCAACTTTTTAGAACTTTGAGTACGGAAAATGATGAAATTTAACTGTTGATGACATATTTGCTGGGGTGTCAAATCCAACTTTTTAGAACTTTGAGTACGGAAAATGATGAAATTTAACTGTTGATGACATATTTGCTATTTTCAATGTAACGAGCAATAAAAAAATGCATAAAAAATTTGAAAATTTACAAACCCGAAATCTGAAAAGATAAATTTTTGAGTAAATAGAGAGAGAATGAGTGTGTGAGAGAGAAAAATAAATAAATAAATAAATAAAGGAGTTGTTTTGGGGGGATTTGAATTTGAGTTTTGGGAGGGGGGACTTTTGGGCGGGAAGATATGTTTTGTGAGGTTAGATCTGGACCATTGATTTCAATCCTATTGAATGAGAGCCACTTGATAGCTTTCTTTGTGTTTTATTAAGTAGATGATAGGACTCGTTAGTGGGACATCCCTTGAACAATCCGAATTGTGATGTGAGATCAAGTCATTTGAAACTCGTTTGCTCATGCATCATGTCGTTACAAAATAAATTATCTTTTGTGATGTTTCACCCGTACTAGATCATCTCCCTATATATATATATACCCCTATATATATATATATATATACACTAGGTTTACCCGTGGACACGTGCCTACGACACGTCTTCTTAACGATGAAATATATGAAAACCACTGTAAATAGTAAAATATATGCAATCCTATTTGACTAACAAATCACATAGGTCAACATTTATATGCAATACCATCTGGTTAGTGACTACACGATAAGTTATAAAAAATAATTAGAATGCTGTAAAATAATTATATACCAAAACAATTAGGGGTGGTTTGGTTGGTAGTAAAAAAAATGAAGAGAGGGAAAAACACTGTAGTGAAATCAATTCCTTGGATTTGATTTCTTAAAAGTAGCTTTGGTTGAATATATGTTTATTGTAGCAATAATTGAATGTTAGCTGTGTTTTGGTTGTAGTAATATTGGAGCGGAAGTAATTTAAAACACTTTTTTACTTTTTATTTTACATGAAATTAATCCAAAATTAGGGATTAATTAATTTTATTTAAGCTTAATCCTTAATGTTTTGGATGAGTTAATTAAGCTTAATTAGATTGAAACTAATTAACTTTTAATCCCTAAATTTTAATTAATTAAGAAAAGACTAATGAAACCACAACAATTAAAGCTTTTCTTAATTAAGATTAGTGTGATTTTAATTGGTCTTTTCTTAATTAATTAAAAGTAGGGATTAAAGGTTAATTAATTTCAGAACCCAAAAAAATATCAACTACTCCACACTTAACTTTTAATCCCTAAATTTTAATTAATTAAGAAAAGTCTAATGAAACCACAACAATTAAAGCTTTTCTTAATTAAGATTAGTGTGATTTTAATTAGTCTTTTCTTAATTAATTAAAAGTAGGGATTAAAGGTTAATTAATTTCAGAACCCAAAAAAATATCAACTACTTCACACAACTTAAGGTATAAATGTAAATGTGGCTACTGTAGCTACAGTAACGGGTATTGTAGCTACAGTAATGGGCAGAAAAATGTCTTTTGTGAGCATAAATCTGGACCGTTGATTTCCTTCCATTTGAAGGAGAGCCACTGATTTCCTTCCATTTGAAGGAGAGCCACTTGATAGCTCTGTTTTGAATTGCCTTGTGTTTTATTATATAGATATATTCCTCTGAAAATTGATAGTTTAACTGATTGACTGACCCTAATGTCTTTCTCGCAGATCTGACTTCTTTCCTGACAAGAATATAAAATCATAACAGATTAGGACTACTTTTTATGAGATGACCAATTTCGTTCGAGTTCTCCGGTGGTCAAATGTTGGGCTGTTCTGTTTAATGTTTTGAGTCTGAGTCCTTGATTTATGAAAAGAAATGTGAGGTGGCATGATATTGGCTTCACAGCCTTGGATGTTAATACATAAGCTAAGGAGAGTGCTTATACATAGAGATATTGTTGATACGTTAGTTAGATGAGGGTACCCATATATAGAGATAAAATTTACCGGGTTGTGTTTAATCGGCACATTTGAGGGTAAAATGCACAAGTATTACATTCAACTTCATGAATTGGAGAAGTAAGTTGGTAATATTTGGTGTGATTATATGCAGTTTGAGTCACATATATGATTTGAGTTATTTCTCGTGCACATGGATAAAAAAAAAATTTCAAATTGACAATAGTTGCATAGAAGAGTTGCAAAATTGAGGCCATTTCTGAAGCAGACATTTTAATACTTCAGCATTAATACTAATAACAGTCTACTTTATTTTTGAGTTAATATTCATGCAATATGCTATAAAGATATCATCAAGCTAGATTTTCATTACAAAAGTAATTACAGTAGATCATTCTCTAGTTTGTATTTTCTCCTGTCTTTCCAACTTATTTCAAAAATCTTCAATCTGATATTGGCACTTGAATCGTGTGGGAAGAAAACATGACACAATAAGTTTTGATGCAATTATAGGCGACATTGCAACGGTTCTTTTCAAGAGCCTCAGTTTCTCTTGGTGATTATCCCTGACAGTTTAAATTGCTTTCCAGGATTACCTCAAGCGTTATGAAGGCTTGATCTTGACATGCAATGGCCTTGGAGTCAGATACTCAGTGCAGTAACTGGATTTGTTGATGGCTCCCATTTTACTGAAGACCATGAGCTGCACGCCTGCACTTGTAAGCAAACTTAGCATTAGATGTACTGTTCATTTTCACTGAAGTAGTAGAAAGTGGTGAACGTATGGACAGTGAATGGCCATTGTTGTATTCAGATAAACCTTAGTCTCGTGTTTATTAGATGTCGTTTTGATGTAATATGATGCATATATTTTTGACTTCCCAAGGCACTAAACTTGGAATGAATTAGTTCTACTATATTTGCTTTCTGTTCCAACTAGAACCCCATTAATGATGTACATATAACCAATTGTGTTTGTGAAATAGCTTCATCTCAAGTTCTGCTCCTGTAAATGGACTGTCCAAATTAAACATGCAATCAGAAGTCTTGCAGATCATGTAGTAGCAAGGACTAAAAATTACACATTTTTCTTAACAAAGTAGGGCAGCAATGTTTAGCGGTACCATATCAATGATAAGGTCGCGATTTTTTATCAATTTAGTGATGGTACAGAGCGTAGATTGAGATTATTATCCGAAGTTTTTGCCGTCATAGGCCACTTTTTGATAGTATTTGCGTTTTTGGGTCAGTTGTCCAACTATTAGCGTTTTTGGGCTAGCCTGTGCCACGTCAGCAGCGGCCGTTTTTTCCAATAGCGGCCTCTTCATTTCGAGGTCGCTAATGGGAATAGCGACCTATGTTTTAAATTTTTTTGAATTTTTTGCTTGCCGTCGCTATTCCCACTAGCGACCTTAGTATAATAAGATTAGTCGGCTCGAATGAATGTATTGAGACACTTAGCGATTCCTAAAAAGTTTTTCCTAAAAATTTAAAACTGAGGTCGCTATTGGGAATAGCGACCTTAGTATACTAAGGCCGCTATTCCCAATAGCGACCTCAGTAAGAAACATAATCTACTTATTCTTTGTAAAATTTGCAAAATAGTTTTACAACTAAGGTCTCTATTCGGAATAGCGACTTTAGTTAATAAAGACCTCTATTCCGAATATCGACCTTAGTTTTAAAAAAAAACTGATTGTCATTTTTCAGAGAGCAAAAAGCTCTCTAGATTTTGCTAAGTGCTAGAATACAACTCATTAAAGGTCGCTAATCCCATCAGCTACCTCATTTTACTAAGGTCGCTAGTGGGAGTAGCGACAGCAAACAAAAAATTCAAAAAAAATTAAAACATAGGTCGCTATTCCCATTAGCGTCCTCGAAATGAAGAGGCTGCTAACATGGCGGGCTAGCTCAAAAGCACTAATAGTTGGACAACTGGCCCAAAAATGCAAAATCTTTCAAAAAGTGACCTATGTGCGCAAAAAATTCATTATCCAACTATGTTTATATTAACCACCAGTAATATCACTTGTAGTTCACAAAAATAACAGTAATATCATAATCTACGGAACAATCATACATTTCAAACTGATAGTGATATACTGATATTGCTGATGATTTTCTACAATTATAAGGGAGTAATGCTTCATCCATTACCAATTTCACTACCATTTTGTTCACTATTTTAGGTGGCATACTTCTATTGAAGAGTTCTCCCACTTACTCTATCTTTTCCTACCTATTGGAGTGTATCACTTAATGTTTATCACCTAATGTAGTGAAGAGAAATGTAGTAAAATTGGTAGTGGATGCAGCCTTTATATATATTCCCCAGAAAAATGGGACTAGACTCCAATTTATCATGAAATCAATTCCTGTCACTACTTTTCTCGCTACTTTTTCACAATTTCTCTTCCACAACATCACTGCGATATCTCCTCTCGCGTCCATTAACTTCACCCCTATTCGAAACAGATTCACAAATCCCTTTTTTTTTGGGAATTCAACACCCAAGTAACCATGTTCATGTCTCTTTTTTTATTGCTCTTAACCTTTTTCTCTTCGTACCTATTTTCTGAAGCCAAAATCCCATATCCGACTATCGCAGTGAACCCCAATCAACCTTTTCCGATCTCTCTCTTGATACAACCAGCCATGCCTATATCGTGCCCGGCTATTTCACTGGAGGCAGCAAGTTATTTGGTCTAGACTCTGACCCCTCTCTTCAGATTTTACAGTCACAAAACAAATCTTTTTTTATACAAGAAACAATCTACCATACTAGATGTCCCAGATGTATTCCATACTGGACAAAGTTCTTTAATGCGGTTTTCATTATCTTGGAAAAACCGGAATCAAATGATGAATTCCTTCACGAACGTAAGCAAGTGGGCGACCTTTGACTTGTCGGGTTTCTGGGCCAAGTCTACTGGCAAGCTCTGTATGGTGGGCATTGGCTCTACTTCTATAGAATAAGGTACTACAAAGTAGGGATGGCAAATGGTCCAGTTCACGGTCCGCCGGGCCAAACACTGTACCTGGCCATTCCCTGTTCCGGTTCGTGTCAGAACTGATCCGGTTCCAAGGGGGAAGGAGGCAAGCATTTTTTTTAGGCCTGAATTTATGCGCACAGCCCTTTCCCTTATAGCAAGCAATTCTGATATCCAACTAGGAGAACTAATAGATCCTGAACAAGATTGCAAAAGGAAGGACTAAATATCCTAAACACTAAAATTCTTTACCAGACTGGGCGATTTGAATTTAGGCCTAAATTTTTTAGACATAACCGAGAATAAGCACTAAGTTGTATGGGAAACCAGACATGTAGTTTACCTTTAGTAGATCAGGAAGCTGGACATGAACTTAGAACCTCACTGTATAAATTAATGCATTTATGTTTAATCGTCATAGGCATTAAGGGACTTATGAGAAAAAACCTAGGCTGCAAAGCTCTAATCACATTATATGATAATAGATGGAATGATATTGCAAAAGGTATGATAGCCAGTATAGAAGTCGATATGAATAGCAATTCAAGAATATTTTATTGTAGCCCAGATTTTATGATGACTCTTCAAGATTTTACAAGATATATCCATATCGGCATTCAGACAAAAGGATATGAAGAAGTCCACAACGAAGATAACCTATTAGTACATATAGCATTTTTAGGAAGAACTACAACTAATTCAAAGGTAAAATATAGAGTAAACGTAACAGAATTAGTTGATTTATTAAGCAGCAAAGGAATAAAAATGGTAAAATCATTAACGTATGATTCCCAAAGACTAGCAGGATTAGAATGGAATTTAGAAAACTTCATAAACCCAGTAAAAACTCTTGTACCTCAAGATGCATTAGTTTACCAAGAAAAAGGTAGAACTAGTATACGTTTTACAGATTATGTCCCACAAGTTCACAGAAACATACAAGAATTAGAAATGGATGTAGAATCTGACTTGGTACATATAGAATGCCTTGAAACATTAGTATCAGAAACTGATAGGATTCTCTATCCTACAGAATTAGGCATAGAAAGATTATCAATTAAATAATTATTAGAACTAGAAGATATGTATTATATGAATGGCTCTATAAAAGAACATGACTATTTATATTATGATATAGAACAAAACATCAGAATAGGAATCCTACAAGAAGAAATAGATAATATAACACAAATCTATGAGATATCGTACCAAAAAGATCTAGCAGAAACATGAGAACCCGAAGTTACTTCTCCTTATAGGGGAACACCAATTTATAATCCGCCAGGAGTTATAATTGGTCATAGCGGTTATAGAAGTGGCAATACCCCCAGAACTAGAGTAGATGATTATGAAGAACCCGAAAATAAATATAGAACTAAGGGAAGAAGACAACCTTTAGAACAACCAATTAAGTTTCAGGCTAGAGGGGAAGCTCAGGTTCTAAACCTAGCTGCCCACGATCCACATGCTTGGTCAAACGTATTAGATGTATGGAAATATACACTAATAGGAGACTATTATAGAACATCTTTAAATTTAGAAACAGCGGAAATGTATAAGTATTTAGAAACTTTCTTAGGTGAAAGTGTAAGAGCCTTATGGGAAGCTTTTAAAGTATCATATGTAGAAGATTATAATACAATGCTAATGCTAGCCCCAATCCCTATAATTTTGTAAATAAAATACAAGCATTAGTTACGGGAGAAGATCCGAATACAGGTTCGATAGGATTACAAAAAGATGCTATCAGAACTTTAGAACAATTAAGTCTATACAAATGGAAGTATATAAAGAAATTTCTTAATGGTTATTTTTATTATACTTGTATTTCAGGGAATGCTTTTAACCAAGATTTAGGAGACAAATTATTTAGAAAACTCCCTGGAGCCTTAGGAGTAGAAATAGCAGAAAAATAGAAAAATTGGCCAGAAGTAATGACAGCTAGACTAGATCACCCTTGGTCAATAGGACAAAGAATATAACATGTTATTAATGTGTTAAAGGACAAATGTATAGAAATACAAATTCCAAAACAATTAAAAAATTCAGATTATTGCAAAGAAATATACACTCCCTAGACATATGGTATAGGGGAGAGAAAACCAAGAACTTATAAAGAACATAGAAGATATACAAAAAAAAAAAAACACAAAATATAAGAAGAAAAAATGTTTTTTGAAAAAGTCAAACAGATGAAAACCATATCTAGACCCTCAGAAACATGTTAGAAAGTTTAATCCAAATAGATTGTATAAAAATAAACTAGAATGTTACACATGTGGTAGCTCAGAACATGAGTAGGACTTGTCCTAAAAGAATAAATAGACATGATAAAAATAGCATACTCATAGAATGCACAAATGAGGATTTGATTAATATTGACAAAACAGTATCTGATTCTGAATCAATTTACACGATAGTCACCATAGAAGATTTTGATGATGAAGAAAATGAGACTCAAAAAGATAAATAGCCAAATGAGTTAATTGAAGATTTTGTGCCATTTTCCAATATACCAGAAATAGACTTCTCCGACTTAGACATGATGAATATAGAATCTACTAGTAAGGGGCAAATGACTCCAACATTATTATTATCCACCTCACGCATATTAGAGACTTGTACACACACTTGGCAAACCCTAACAGGTATGGATAGCATGCCATGTTTATTTTGTAAAGGGTACCCTAGTAAGATAAATAGAACAAAATGTTCCAAATGTTATTAAGAAGGATGCATGAAATGTATAGAAAAGAAATACAATATAACATTTAGTCAGTCAATAACCAAACCAATAGTAAATACTGATGAAGTAAGAATCCTAAGAAAAAGAATAGAAAATTTAGAAGACACACAAAAAATTCTATATGGAAAGGTAGAAATAATAGAAGAGAGATTAGACAGAGAAAAAATGGTAGTAGACCAAACCGAACCGGGAATAGATCCACACCAAATTGTTTTAATTCAAATATGCAATAAGGATAGATTAAGAGCACTAAAAGTTAGATGTGTGGTAAGAATGATGGCCTATGAAGTAAAGTGTCTAGCATTAATAGATACAGGGTGTACAAACTGTATTATAAATAAAGATATAATTCCAAAACAGTACATAGTAAAAGCCTCGAAATCTGTAGTGGCCCAACAAATGGATGGAAAAGTATTTACGTATGATGATCTTTTGATCCCAAATAGTAAAATTAGGTTTGAAACCAATTGCGGAGAAAGTATAGAATATACATTACCTAAAGAACCCACATTGGTTAGACAACTTGACCTAAGCAATGATTTGATTTTAGGATTAAGCTTCTTATTAAAAGATAATGGAAGCATGCTTATAAGTAAAGACTACTTACAATTGCAGAAGCACACAATTTTTACACTAGTAATACACATGATGAACCAACCATGACAAGAGAACTAGAAAATCCCAAGAAAGAAAAAGAATGCACTTGTCCTCATGAAAGACAATGTGAGTTACATAATGTAACTCCTAATGACGATTTTAACATGGATGAAGAAAATGAGATAGATGTCCATATAGATTTTATAAACCTAGAACATCTTTATTACACACTAATAAGTGAGCAAGACATTGAACAATTAATTTCAAAAATAGAAAAATTAGGGATAATGGGTGAAGAAATACTAAAGTACTGGGATAAAGATAAGGTAGTATGTAAACTTGATATTATAAATCCTGAATATAAAGTGAGAACAGCAAAGATCAATGCTACTAATGTAATACCCTGGATAATATAATGCTTTTGTATATATATATATATATATATATATATATATAGGGTAAAAGGGATATGAGCAACTTGCTCATTTAGTAAACGAGCAATTGATTATGTGACATGCATGTGATACATTGGACAACTAACTCTTTTAAGGATTTTCCAATCACATGTATGCCACATCATCAATTGCTGATTTACTAAATGAGCAAGTTGCTCATACCCCTTTTTTCCATATATATATATATATATATATATATATATATATATATATATATATATATATATATATAGGGGTCGGTTCGGGTGAGAACCAACCCTGGGGTGAGAACCTAAGAGCCTATCCTAGCCATTCATCTGTGTAATCTTAATGGTCAAGATTTTTTAAAATTAAACAATAAGATTAATTAATTTTTGCATTAAGATGTTAATCCCTTTAATTAAGGGATGGGGACCGCGTAATAAAAGGAATAATTATAAATTGCCTTTTTTTGTGTGCGACGGTTAAGGCAAATTTGGTCAAATTGGAGAGAGAAATAATTTGTTCCCGTAAAAAATTGGAGAAGATTTTGTTTCCCAAATTAATAGCAACTGTAGAATCATTCACCATTTCGTTCCTTACGGTTACTGTTTATTACAGTTGCTATTTATAATTATTACAGTTGCTGTTTAAGTGGTCAGGTATTGCTGTATAATTATTTTAGTTGCTATTTATAATTATTTCAGTTGCTATTTATAATTATTACAGTTGCTATTTATAATTATTACAGTTGCTATTCGAGAAGATTTTGTATCCCAACTTAATATCAACTTCAGAATCATCACCAATTCGTTTCTTCACCAATTAGTTCACTATATAGCAACTGACTGTATTGTAAGTAGATACAATAGCAACTTCAGTTGCTATCACTACAAAAGAAAGTAGATTTCCCGGCGCTTTTTGACCTATTCGCCGGCGTTTTTTTACGCCGGTGAAACATTCACCGGCGTTTACAATAGCGCCGGTCCGAGTGTCGCCGAATCGAGTGTCGCTGAAAGGTAGGGGTCTACACCGGCGGTTTTACTGGGCGCCGGTAAATGTGAAACCTACACCGGCGGCCCAAAAACGCCGGTGTATTGGGCCCTCTGAGTGCCGTCTTTTACCTCAGATATACATTCACCGGCGGCTGTAAACCGCCGGTGTTCATCAATTTACCGGCGTTGCTTTAAACGCCGGTGTAGAGTGAACGTTCACCGGCGTTCTATGGCCGCCGGTGTACGTCCGTTTATAGCTGCCCTCTTTTCCCAACTCACAAGCCCCGGCGTGACCAAAAACGCCGGTAAACCGAACTACACCGGCGTTTTGTCAAACGCCGGTGTTCCTTTTTGCCGTTACAACTAACGCTATTCACCGGCGTCTAGCGGCATACACCGGCGTTTGTGTGGCCGCCGGTCTATCACACTCTGCAACTAATTCAATAGATAGACCGGCGTTTTATAAAAATCCGGTCTAGCTATGCCCGTTTGTATTCCTTTCTCCGTTTTCCGTTCGATTTCAATTCACAATTTCTTTTACAAAACCCATAAACTAATTCATAACTACTGATTCAACCAATTTCATTTCATATTAATGCGCAAATGACAACCAAACACAAGAAATATAATAAAGTTTAACACGTGTCATATCCAAATATCTCAACAAAGTAATTACCAGTGTCATAGTCACAACCAAATTCATCGCAAAATTAACAGTCATAATCACAACCAAATTAACAGACCGACGAACATCCCAAATATCTCAACATCCCAAATATCTCAAGTCTGACAAATATCCCAACTAAACCGCCTGACACAACTCTCATCCAAAAAAAACAGTCTGACATAACAGCAAGGAGGACATAAGAACAATCATACAGCAAGGACACAAGAACAGCAAGGAGGACAGCAAGGAGGACCACGGATTCATACCCTCGAGGAGCTTCAGTTCTGATCATCAGAATTTTCTTCATCTGGGCGACCGCTCTGTGAACAAAAAAAAAAACAATAGTTTAGTTCAACAGTATACCACAATACAGAATATACATATTTTTTGAACTTGCAAAAAATATCTAACTGTATCTTAAATTATAAGATCAAAGTGCCAATTGCAAATAGAATTGTTGATGATATATAGAGAGGTAAAATAATTACATTGCAATGCTAAAAATCCGGTACTTAATTTTGTTTTTTAAATATATCTAAAATAACAAAACAAATGAAAATTCAGTATCTAACTCGAAAACTCTATATTATCTCCCTTGATTGGGAATATCCACTACCTAAAACAGTAAAACAAATAAAAATTCAGTATCTAAGCATCTCTTTCATGGATTGTTCAGACAATCCATGAAACTGTCATCGTGGACGGAAACCAAATATAAGAAAAATAAGAAAAATAAGATAGGGCTCATATCAAGTTTATTTTTAGGGAACTGTCATCGTGGAAGGAAACCAAATATATATAGAAGCCATAAATGGAAACAGAAAAGAGAAAGGTAGAGACTTTGGATACACCAGGCTAACATAGCGGCATTTTCCTCATCTCTCTCTCATCCCTTGTTTCCCTTCAGCACATGAACCCAAAGAGACATCAGCAACAACAGCAAGAGGGACAAGAACGACAATAATAATAAATTATTACGAACAAGATGTCTCTATATGGGTTTCTAGATCTCCACTCGAGCCCACTCTTTCTAATCACAGCCCAATTAAGAACATAGACAACATCCACTGAACAATCCAAGCATAGCCCAGCCAAAATTTGCCATCCTAGATCCAATCATAGCCCAGATAAAAAAACCATTTTTGGCCGAAGATTGCAATCAGGTTACATTAACAGTATCTGAAAATCAAAATTTCTCCACTATCTGAGCTTATGTGTTGCTCTCCAACTATATCGCAAAACCCAAGTGTTGTGCATATCCGGCCGGAGGATTGTGGCATACGTACCTATATACCATCCTCAGTTCAAAGTGTACCCATTTTTGGTATCAAAACAAACATGCCAAGAAGACAATCAGGTGCATGAAATGAGCTTCACTAACAGTTAACTGAAAATAGGACCCAACAAAATGGTAGCCTTAGAAGACCATCAGGTTTGTGAAGGAAGCATCACTAACAGTGAACGAAACTGGGGATGCTATGCAGCATACTTTGTTTGGAAATGAACCCATTTTGTGTTAACAAAACCATTTTTGGCCGAAGATTGCAATCAGGTTACATTAAAAGTATCTGAAAATGAAAATTTCTCCACTATCTGAGCTTATGTGTTGCTCTCCAACTATATCGCAAAACCCAAGTGTTGTGCATATCAGGCCGGAGGATTGTGGCATACGTACCTATATACCATCCTCAGTTCAAAGTGTACCCATTTTTGGTATGAAAACAAACATGCCAAGAAGACAATCAGGTGCATGAAATGAGCTTCACTAACAGTTAAGTGAAAATAGGACCCAACAAAATGGTTTGGAATTAGAAGACCATCAGGTTTGTGAAGGAAGCATCACTAACAGTGAACGAAACTGGGGATGCTATGCAGCATACTTTGTTTGGAAATGAACCCATTTTGTGTTAAGAAAACCATTTTTGGCCGAAGATTGCAATCAGGTTACATTAAAAGTATCTGAAAATGAAAATTTCTCCACTATCTGAGCTTATGTGTTGCTCTCCAACTATATCGCAAAACCCAAGTGTTGTGCATATCAGGCCGGAGGATTGTGGCATACGTACCTATATACCATCCTCAGTTCAAAGTGTACCCATTTTTGGTATGAAAACAAACATGCCAAGAAGACAATCAGGTGCATGAAATGAGCTTCACTAACAGTTAACTGAAAATAGGACCCAACAAAATGGTTTGGAATTAGAAGACCATCAGGTTTGTGAAGGAAGCATCACTAACAGTGAACGAAACTGGGGATGCTATGCAGCATACTTTGTTTGGAAATGAACCCATTTTGTGTTAAGAAAACCATTTTTGGCCGAAGATTGCAATCAGGTTACATTAACAGTATCTGAAAATCAAAATTTCTCCACTATCTGAGCTTATGTGTTGCTCTCCAACTATATCGCAAAACCCAAGTGTTGTGCATATCCGGCCGGAGGATTGTGGCATACGTACCTATATACCATCCTCAGTTCAAAGTGTACCCATTTTTGGTATGAAAACAAACATGCCAAGAAGACAATCAGGTGCATGAAATGAGCTTCACTAACAGTTAACTGAAAATAGGACCCAACAAAATGGTTTGGAATTAGAAGACCATCAGGTTTGTGAAGGAAGCATCACTAACAGTGAACGAAACTGGGGATGCTATGCAGCATACTTTGTTTGGAAATGAACCCATTTTGTGTTAAGAAAACCATTTTTGGCCGAAGATTGCAATCAGGTTATATTAAAAGTATCTGAAAATGAAAATTTCTCCACTATCTGAGCTTATGTGTTGCTCTCCAACTATATCGCAAAACCCAAGTGTTGTGCATATCAGGCCGGAGGATTGTGGCATACGTACCTATATACCATCCTCAGTTCAAAGTGTACCCATTTTTGGTATGAAAACAAACATGCCAAGAAGACAATCAGGTTAATGAAATGAGCTTCACTAACAGTTAACTGAAAATAGGACCCAACAAAATGGTAGCCTTAGAAGACCATCAGGTTTGTGAAGGAAGCATCACTAACAGTGAACGAAACTGGGGATGCTATGCAGCATACTTTGTTTGGAAATGAACCCATTTTGTGTTAACAAAACCATTTTTGGCATACGTACCTACATACCATCCTCAGTTCACAGTGAACCCATTATTTGGTCAAATTCAATTGCCAAGATGACAATCAGATGCATGAAAATAAGCTTCACCAACAATAAAACAAAATGGGTTCACTTCAACAACAGCAACAACAGCAACAACAGCAAGAGGGAACCAAATATAGAACAATTGGGTTTTGAATGGAGATTGAAGTCATAGAACAATTCTTCATAGAGGAAAAATACGAATAGGGCTCATAGCAAGTGTAAGTTTAACTAGAACTGTCATCGTGGAAGGAAACCAAATATAGAAGCCAGAAAGAGGAATGGTAGAGAATGAGGATACACCAGGCTAACATAGCGGCATTTTCCTCATCTCTCTCTTATCCCTTCTTTCCCTTCAACACACGAACACAAAGAGACATCAGCAACAACAACAAGAGCGACAAAAACAACAATAATAATAAATCATTATGAAGAAGATGTCTCTATATGGGTTTTCAGATCTCCACTCGAGCCCTCTCGTTCTAATCACAGCCCAACTAAGAACATGGACAACAGCCACTGAACAATCCAATCACAGCCCAATCCAAATTGGCCATCCTGGATCTTAATGAAATAAGCTTCAGTAGTAGTAAAAGAAGATGGGCATGCTAGCAGCAAACTCAGTTTGGAAGTGAACCCTTGTTTGGTTAAAAAATCATGCCAAACATGGCAAACAGGTTACTTTAACAGTATCTTGAAATGAAAATTTCCATTAATGCCTCAGTTCACAGTAAACCCATTTATTATCAAAAAAACATGGCAAGAAGACAAGCAGATGCATGAGATGAGCTTCATTAACAGTGAAAGAGGATGGGGATGCTAGCAGCATACGCAGTTTGGTGGTGAACCCATTACTTGATCAAAGGATCATGCAAAAGAGGGCAATCGGCAGGATACCTTAACAGTAAGTTAAAATGAAAATTTCCATTAACTGAGCTTAATTATATGTTGCTCCACTAATTGTTGTGCCCAACTTAATCTAAAACCAACTTGTTGTGCAAATCACAGACCATTTTGGCGTACGTAGCTATAGCATCCTCAGTTCACACTAAACCCATTTAGTATCAAAAAAACATGCCAAGAAGACAAGCAGATGCATGAACTGAGCTTCATTAACAGTGAAAGACCATGAAAATTTCCGGTATCTAAGCATTTATTTTTCTATTAATTCTTCATCCCAACTAAACCATTCAAGTTAAGGAAATCAACATGCATCTATCTGAAAAATATGCTAAGCTTGGAAAATAAGGGAAATCAAGAGATGATACCGAAGAGAGCGAGAGAGAGAGCGGAGGAGGGAAATCGAAAATGACGAATAGGGCTCATAGCAAGTGTAGATTTAACTGGAATTGTCATCGTGGAAGGAAACCAAATATAGAAGCCAGAAAGAGGAATGGTAGAGAATGAGGATACACCAGGCTAACATAGCGGCATTTTCCTCATCCCTTCTTTCCCTTCAACACACGGACACATAGAGACATCAGCAACAACAGCAAGGATGACAAGAACAACAATAATAATAAATTATTATGAACGAGATGTCTCTATATGGGTTTCCAGATCTCCACTCCAACTCGTGTCTTTCTAATCACAGCCCAATTAAGAACAATTGCTCACAGTCACTTTTAAAGAAACATATATGCTCAGATAATGGAAATTTTCATTTTAAGATACTTTTAAAGTAACCTGATTGCCATCTTTGGCATGATTGCCATCCTCATCTTCTTTTACTGTTAATGAAGCTTATCTTATGCATCTGATTGCCATCTTGGCATGTTTTTTATAACAAAATGGGTTCACTGTGAACTGAGGATGCTATAGGTACGTATGCCAAAATCCTCCGGATATGCACAGTAATTGGGTATTAGATTTAGTGCAGCGATGGACAGGGCTCATATCAAGTATAATATTACGGACTGTCATCGTGGAAGGAAACCGATTTAATATATAACAAGGGGGGATGGTAGAGACTTTGGATACACCAGGCTAACATAGCGGCATTTTCCTCATCTCACTCTCATCCCTTCTATCCCTTCAACACACGGACACATAGAGACATCAGCAACAACAACAAGAGGGGATTGGTCCAACAAAAAGTATAGATTATAATAAACGAGATGTCTCTATTTGGGTTTTCAGAACTCCACTCCAGCCCTTTCTTTCTAATCACAGCCCACTTAAGAAAATTAGATTTAGTTGGGCTCAAGAATTAGTAGAGCAACATATAAGCTCAGGTACTGTTAAAGTAACCTGCAGATTGCCATCTTTGGCATGATTTTGTAAAACAAAATGAGTTCACTATGAAACTAAGTATGCTGCTAGCATACCAAAATCCTCCAAATCAGTACAACAACGCGGCTGAACAAACCTTATCAGCAGGTCATACTATGTCATCTAAGCATGTTATGTGTCAAAGTGGGATTGGTAATACAATGCACGAACGACACGTATTAGTTGTTTGTGAGTATGCAATAGGGTGCAGCTATGAACAGGGCTCATATCAAGTGTAGTATTATGGACTGTCATCGTGTAAGGAAACCCATTTAATATATAAGCCATATATGGAGCCAAAAAGAAGGATGGTAGAGACTTTGGATACACCAGGCTAACATAGCGGCATTTTCCTCATCTCTCCCCTCATCCCTTCTTTCCCTTCAACACACGGACACATAGAGACATCAGCAACAACAACAAGAGGGGAATAGTCCAACAAAAAGTATAGATTATAATAAACAAGATGTCTCTATATGGGTTTCCAGATCTCCACTCCAGCCCTTTCTTTCTAATCACAGCCCACTTAAGAAACATAGACGAAATACTTATAGACGACACCCACAATGCACACTCACAAACACTAGTACGTGTCTTTCATGCATTCAAGACCATAATCTCTTTAAAAAAACCAATTTAAATACTTACCCTGGGTGGGACTTGGGACTGCTGCCCTATTAAATTGGCCATTTGTTCTTGGAGGAGTGCAACTTGTGCCTTTAAGGCAGTCATATCCTTGTCGTGATTGCCACTTGAACTAGATGGACTCCGTCCAAATAGCCGCGAGGGGGTTGGTCCCAGGCCCATACCACGGACACGTCCATGCCTTTCCTTTCCCCTAACATCGGTCAAGGCAAGTCTCTGCCGGGTACGCCAATCTGGGCGTGGAGCCGTAGGGTCCGAATCTGAAGCAGAGGAGATTTCATCATACCTTTTCCGAGCATTAGTCTGTAAAAGGACATAGCAATCAGAGTTAAAAGCAGGTGAGATTTCGACTACTCATTAGATATTAGTTCACAAATTACCAGAATCCGTGCTGCCTCAGGGCTCGCATACGTCCCATCCTTTGATTTGTGGGTGGCATCAAAAAAGTCGATGTCCCCAAACTCCGTAGCCCCCCCCCAAATCTTCTGCCTATACATTAGTAAGATAAAATGGTTATAAACAAATAACTGTAAGTAAAAAATTGTTCAATACTATTGCGCCTACCAATTCTTCCCGCACCAGAGCGAAGCTCTGTGTACCAGCGGTGTGCAGAACTAGCTGCTTTGACCGACTGGCAGCTCCCACCTCCGCCCTTTTCTGTACATGCCACAATGAAGTTAACAGAGAAATTCATTATAGCCGCCATACAACCATATACTCATTAGATTTTTGTGTGTTTAATGTAAATACCTGACCGATCACCGAACTCCAGTAGTGCACAAGAAATTGCCAATCCGAAGGCTCCACATTTTCTGGCACATTCACTGCATTCTCCTCCTCTGAAAGCTCTTTGTTATAAAACTTCGACTTCAATTCACTCTTGTAGTCCCTCCACTTCTTCGAGAGTGACTTTTCAACCCAAGGAGTAAGGGAGTCGGCGAACGAGAAGTATTACTGCAAAATTCATTACCCATCACTAATAATACATATTTCAATAATAATTTTTCGCCGACCAATTATGTATTTTAGATGAGAAATACCTTGACGGTCGTAATAGCGGTGGCTTTTGTGGTGGTTGGCACCTTCGGCCAACTCTCGTATGACAGAGGAAGTATGCGGGGGTTCCTTGCTATGACACCAATGAAGGAGGAAAATTTGCTGGCGTTGTCGCCAACTGGTTGCCCAACATCGTTCGCCTCCACCTCGATCCTTTCATCATTCTGAAGCCTCCAAACATTCGTCATCTTCGTCCGCCCACGATGTTTTTTGACAGTGGGCGGCGTGCTACCCTCACCCTCTTCGGTTTGACTGCCACTATTCTGTAGTGGCTGCTCATCCCCATGGCTCTCGTTGCCATCATTTATAGTTGACCTCTTTAAACGCCTCGGCATGTTGTACCTGTCAAGGATTCAAATACACACATGCCAAGAAGACAATCAGATGCATGAAATCAGCTTCATTAACAGTGAAAGAAGATGAGGCCTATGCTAGCAGCATACTTAGTTTGGAAGTGAACCCATTATTTGGTTAAAAAATCATGCCAAAGAGGGCAATCAGGTTACTTTAACAGTATGGCCAATTTAAAATTTCCATTATCCGATCTTATATGTTGCTCTACTAATTCTTGAGCCCAACTAAATCTAAAACCCAATTGTTGTGCATATGTGGAGGATTTTGGCATACAACTATAGCATCCTCAGTTCACAGTGAACCCATTTAATACCAAAAAAACATGCCAAGAAGGCAATCAGATGCATGAAATAAGCTTCATTAACAGTAAAAGAAGATGAAAATTCTAGCAGCATACTTAGTTAGGAAGTGAACCCATTTTTTGTTAAAAAATCATGCCAAAGATGGCAAACAGGTTACTTTAACAGTATCTTGAAATGAACATTTTCATTATCTGAGCATATATGTTGATCTACTAATTCTTTAGCCTAACTAAATCTAAAACCCAATTGTTCAGCATATCCGGAGGATTTTGGCATCCGTAGCTATAACATCCTCAGTTCACAGTGAACCCATTTTGGTTAAAAAAACATGCCAAGATGAAATTTCCAAACTAAGCTTATTTAACAATAAGAAAGTATATGAAATTTCTCGCAGCATACTTAGTTTGGAAGTGAACCCATTTTTGGTTAAAAAATCATGCCAAAGAGGGCAATCTGCAGGTAACTTTAACAGTTTCTTGAAATGAAAATTTACATAATCTGAGCATATATGTTGCTCCACTAATGGTTGTGCCCAACCCAATCTAAAACCCTATTGTTGTGCATCGTCGGTTCACAGTGAACCCATTTTATATCAAACAAACATGCCAAGAAGACAATCAGATGCATGAAATCAGCTTCATTAACATTATAAGAACATGAAAATTTCAACATGCATCTATCAGAAAAAAATGCTAAGTATCAAAAATTAGGGGAATCAACAGATGATACCGAAGAGAGAGAGAGAGCGGGGCGACGAGCGCGGGGGGGAAGATAGAGAGAGAGCGGGGCGACACGATCGTTTTCCGTTCGCCGATTCACCTCCAAATCGGGATAGGGAGGAGGGAAATCGAAAATGGCGAAGGGAAGAGGGGACGATGACGAATGTTCGAAGCCCGTCGAAGAGGACGAAGCGGCGGAGGCAAACGCGCAGGAAGGAGAGCGAGGAAGGAGGGAAAACGAAGCGCCTTTTCCTTTTTACTTTTTTGGGGTTTAGGGTAATGGCGAGCGAAAGGTTAGGCAGATGGGATTTATCGCAGCTTTTCACCGGCGTTTTAATTAGACACGCCGGTGAATCATAAACTTCACCGGCGTTTTTAAATAAAACGCCGGTGAATAATCGGATTCACCGGCGTTTTAATTCAGCCGCCGGTATATAACCATCGCATCTGGTGGCCCCATTCTAATCGCTACCTACACCGGCGTTACTAGTAAAACGCCGGGGAATATTCGCCGGGAAATCTACTTTCTTTTGTAGTGTATTTATAATTTTAACTTCAGTTGCTATTTATAGTATTCTTTCACCAATTTCAGTTGCTATTTATAATTATTTCAGTTGCTATTTATAATTATTACATTTGCTATTTATAATTATTACAGTTGTTATTCGAGAAGATTTTGTATCCCAACTTAATAGCAACTTCAGAATCATCACCAATTCGTTCCTTCACCAATTCGTTCACTATATAGCAACTGACTGTATTATAAGTAGATACAATAGCAACTTCAGTTGCTATTTATAATTTTAACTTCAGTTGCTATTTATAGTATTCCTTCACCAATTTCAGTTGCTATTTATAATTATTACAGTTGCTACTTATAATTATTACAGTTGCTATTCGAGAAGATTTTGTATCCCAACTTAATAGCAACTTCAGAATCATCACCAATTCGTTCCTTCACCAATTCGTTCACTATATAGCAACTGACTGTATTATAAGTAGATAAAAATTTCATATTTAGCAACATTGTACGTAGTAACAAATGTTGTTCATCCTGATGAAGATTGTGGTTCGGCTGAAAATAAAATAAAAAAGGCAATATATGTTGCCTAATAATCTATGATCTACATTCCTTTTAAATAAAATAAAAAAGGCAATATATGTTGCCTAATAATCTGTGATCTTTCATTCCTTTTATTACGCGGTCCCCATCCCTTAATTAAAGGGATTGACATCTTAATGCAGAAATTAATTAATCTTATTGTTTAATTTTAAAAAATCTTGACATTTAAGATTACACAGATGAATGGCTGGGATAGGCCCTTAGGTTCTCACCCGAACCTTTCTCTCTCTCTCTCTCTCTCTCTCTCTCTCTCTATATATATATATATATATATATATATATTATCTGTATGTATGTATATATTGCGGTGTTGGTTTCATTATATACGTATGATTGATGTGAGGTGCGTTGATTGTTGCGGGGCGGTTCGTATGGGTGGTTGCGTTCTTGACAATGCGCGAGAATGAAACGGACCGATACTAGTACATACACTAGTTTTGAGTGCGGTATGTATGCAAATATGCAATTGTATAATACTACAATAGATATTCTTTGCATGCACTCAAATCTAACCTCTTATCTCTCATTTAGAGCTTGATCAAGACCAAAGAAATTCAGCCCAAGCTCCAACTCAAAAACCATGAGCTAGACCATGGTTTTCCCCAAAACCACCTAGCCCCTACCCTCTACCCCCTACCCCTATTGGCCAGCCCCCCTTCCCCCCCTCTTTTCCTCACTTCCCTCTTAATAAAACCCCATTCTTCCCACTCTTGAGCTCTGGAAATTTAAAAAAAAAAGGAAAAAGAGAAAGAAAAAGAAAGAGTGGAAGGAGCAAGACAGAAGAAGTTCTCAAGCTTGGAGTAGGATTTTTGAGGAGCAAACTCAAGACAACCACATCTTGTCAAGCCAACTCAGGGTGGGGAGTTCTCTAATCTTTTTCTTGTTCATTCTTGTTTAAATTTCTTGCATGCATGAGTAATAGTAGTTGTGGATGGTTGACTTAAGAGTAGTTTTTTAGATACTAGAAATGATGACAGAAAACTTGATCTGTATGCCTTAGTTCCAAATTTCCAGAGAGAAAATTACTTGGAGTTTGATCTTCAAATTTTCACAGATTGATCTCATATATGTCTAGAAGATGCATGATTTATTTCGGAATTTTCTGATGATGACTGATATATTTTAATAAAATCCATTTTGAGGACTGAGCCGTAAGGCAGGAACAGAATTTGTCTAATGTGATAACTGAACTTGTGGAAAATCTTATAATTAAATGGCTCATGATCTATGTCTGAAATTTTTACCATGTTTTCTTGTATGCATCTAGACTTTACGGAAAAGTCATGAAATTATTTGGATGAAGTTTCATGCATGTTCAAAATTAATAAATCAACAGTAGTTAAGACTGTAACTGAAGAACAACAGGATTTTTATGCATGTTTAAAACAGATAGAACTCATTGATTACTTGGAATGTGGATATGAATCTTTTTGCATATTGTTCATGATGATGTCTAGTTTCTGTAATGCAAGTTTGGTGACCATTTGATTAGAATGTGATTTATGATGGATATTTTAGCATGTACTGTGCATAACTCAGTCAGTATGGACACCTTGATAAGATGGTACTGTCGAGGCTCTGTAAGAGCAGAATTTGAGAAAGTGTTATACTAGAAATTTTTAGTAGACATCTAGAGCTTTCCAAAGAACCTTATTTGAAGAACTTCCTGTGAGTAGATTATTAGATATGATTTTTGCAAGATTGGACAGAAACTAGAAATTGAGCTGAAGGCTCTGTTTGAGTATTGTCTTATGTGTTGTTCTGTACACCTGAGAGTAATGTCTGTTTTAGGGTGATCAAATGATATATTTTGGATTGGTTATCAACTAGGAAGTTGTAGAGGACATTTACACCTTTCCACAGAACCTAGATTTGGATCATTCCGATGAGCAGGTAGAGTTTTATGCTATCGGTAAGGTGCAGCCAGTGTACAGGAAGTACACAGGCTGAGGCTTGTGAGGCTAATTTGAGGATTTAGATGACTGAATCTGAGGTAATGATCTACTAGAGAGTTGTAGCCTAGGTTTTTACCTTTCCATATTGGGCTTGAACACCCAAATCTGAGCTGTATTATGGGAGTTATGATCTTTTTAAGTTTTAGGCAGAACACCATTAGTTTGGTTTATTCATGGTTTTGGCTAAGTATTGGAAGAACCATTTCCTTTGTGTACCATAAGAGTTGATAACTCATTGTTTGGAGATGAATGATGTCTTTTGTTGGTCTTGTTGGTGTGACTCCTGTGGAGGATTGTTGTGACTCGAGTTAGTCACTAGGGTAGGGTGATACCCTATGCCTATCGACCCTAGATGAGAACTTCCGCCGAGGCATTTGGACGTTCAGTTTGGTGCCGTCGAGTTGTATTTATGCCGGTTGAGGATGAACGCGGGCCATGGTGAGGGATGATTCCAAGGTAGGGGAAGTGGCGAGCGGGATTTGCGTTGCCGGGGCCAGTGGTCGATGGGCAGAGTTTGGAAAGCATCATCTTTTACTGAATGGTTAGAGTGAGTCTTGGATTAGCGGGATGTATTAGGGGTTCGTACATTGCATTAGTACTAGCAGACCATAGTCGGATTTTGTACTTTTTCTGTCGTAGGGATACGGATTTGGTTCTCAGGTTTTGAGTTTGCGGTCTCGTATCTCGATCTGTTAATTCCCAAAGAACCGGGGTAAGGAATAGGAGGTGCTCCTGTCGGGTAGGGAGATTTGACCCTCGAGGCCGTCATGTTCATATGCGCGTGGGTTTGTTCTATATATGAATCATTGACGTCATTGGGTGCATGGCCTGTATCGGAAGGTTATTGGGTACATGGTTTCGTACCGGAAGGTTTAACACAGCTTTTTGAGTGAGGTCCATGCACGGGTACTAAGTGAAAAACACGACCTCCACTTTAGGGACTGCAGTACGGGACTAGACCGAAAGACTGCAACCTTCTCAGACATGAAAATCTATTGGGAATAGGTTGAGTACAAGAGTAGGAAGCATGGCGAGGGTTTGAATCCCTGAAATATGGAGAAAGACGGCTAGATTTGGGGGCGTATGTAATATGGGATGCATGTGTTTCCAAAGTCTAGCTTGCATTAGCAGTAGGCATGTGATTGATGCATCTGGCTGTAGAATCATGACATACAACAACACTATAACCCGAAACCATTAATCCCTAGTTTGTCACATCACTTTTCTCTTTTGCATAAAATTATGGTTGTGATTGTTAGCTTGGAGATCGTTGTTATTATCAGCATTGCGTCAGTCAAAGTACTGACGTTCCCCACCTTGTAGGTATCTGGAGCCGATTCACAGGTACAGCAGAGCTCGAGTCGGTCCAAGCATCCAAGGGACATATTCAAGTGTTATTATATTATTGTAAATCTTGTAAATTTTATTTATTGTAACACTTTTAAATGTAACATTTATATGGAATAAAAGTTTTAATTTTCATGTACTTTTCTGTGATTGTGGCTATTTTAAAGTTTGACTCCTGGAGTAGGGTCTCAAATTTCCATTATGGGGATCTGGGGCGCTACAGGTAAAGTTGGTATCAGAGCAGACTTCAAATATTAGTCCAACACAGTAGGAGAATTAGACTTGGATGCGTTGCGAGAGTTGGGTTTAGTCAGATAGTTGATGATTATAAAGCATAAGTTGTATCTAAACTGATGCCTTTATAATTTTTCCTGTATCTGGACTGATTCCCATATTTTCTCATGTAGATGCCGGACATGGATAATGGACACTCGAACGGTTGGACCGATGGAAATGGACATGCACCCCCACTCCCACCTCCACCCCCACAGCCCACGGCCGTAGTGCAGGCCATCACTATGTTATTCCAAGAGCTGACTGCCTATAAATGGAGCCACGAGCAGCTGGAGGATCGCTTTGAGAACCTCGCGCAGGAGTTGATAGCCGCCGAGAGGAGGGTGGCCAAGCTGGAGAGGGCCAAGCGAAAGTGGAAGACGAGGGTGATACTATTGAAGCATCGGTATGAGGAGAGGTTGGGACAGTTGTAGAGCTAATATCTGGCGTTGAGGTCACAGGTCTGCGATATGCAGGATCTGTAGGACAGGTTGACCGCCGAGGGTAGCTCTGAGACTGGAGACTCTCTAGGGGCAGGAGAGCAGTGATCTCTCTTAGTGGCATGGGATTTTTTTTATGTGTATAGATAACAATCTTTTTGAATAGCTAGGTTGACTTGCTATTTTTTTGATGGGTGTGGTATGAACCCATTGGTTGATGACATGACTGTATTGATGACAATATCATTGTAAACCCTTTTGAATGAATGAAACTAGTATGTTTTCTGACCGATGCTAGTGTGTTATGGGTTTTGCATTACTATTGCTGTTTGATGATGTCGGTATTAGCTTTCAGATGGCAGGAAGGACCAGAAGCAACCGGAGTGACCAAACTGAAGCCGAAGGCAGTGGAGCCAATGGTACTGGCCTTGATGTGAAGGAAGAATTCGCTCGGGTATATCAGATGATTGGAGCTTTTATGGAGGCTAGCAGGAACCAAGCGCCACCACAAGGAGCACCAGGAGTTGCTGTTAATGCAGATCCAGTTAAGATGGTGGAATCGTTCAAGAGGATGAAATCGCCAGTCTTCGAAGGACAGGCCGACTCCACAGCTGCTGACGACTGGATACGTCAGGAGGAGACGGTATTCGAAGTGTTGGTGACTCCAGAGGACAGCAAGGTTCATCTAGCCATAATCTTGCTGGAGAAGGACACCAGAGTTTGGTGGCAGTAGAAGGTCAGATCACTTGGGAAGATTTCCTCGAGGAATTCTTATAGCACTATTTTTCCATGGATGTGCAAGAAGAAAAGGCAATGGAATTCAACAATTTGAAGTAGGGAAATATGTCTGTCAGAGAGTATGAGACGAAGTTTTCTCATCTGTCGCGGTATGCACCAAAGATGGTCTAGGAGGAAGCAACGAAGGCCTAGAGGTTTGAACAAGGGCTCAGGCCTAGACTGAGGTCGAGGATGGTTCCGTTGGGCATTCGCCAATTCGACAAGCTGGTGAGTCAAGCTGCAGTGATAGAGGCAGACATGAATTAGAGTCAAGGAAGAACGAAGTTTTGGAACAAAGGAAAGAGTCCCACCCCAGAAAAAGTAGGGCAAGAGTCAGAAATTTCAGAAAACCAGTACCAAGACGGGAGGATGCAAGCCCTGAAGCTGCTTCCACTGTGGAGAGCAGGGACACTTCAAGGATCAATGCCCCAGAAGGAATGAACATAGATGTTTTCAGTGTGGGCAAGAAGGGCACATTAGGCCGAATTGTCCCCAAAATTCAAGGAACAGCAACAGGGCAGGGTCGGGAGCAACCGACAAAGGAAAGACGCCTATGCGTCAAGGAGGGTGTTCGCCTTGACCAAGAAGGATGCTGAACAAGATGAAGGGGGTAATTACTATATATATATATATATATATATATATATATATATATATATATATATATATATATATATATATGGAATTTTGGCTACAATCTTGTTCGATAGTGGATCAACTCATTTTTTTGTGTCAAAATCTTTTTCGAGAAAATTAAGACGCACACAAGAGGCAATTCCAGATTCAGCCTTGTTGGTGGCTACACTATCAGGAGCAACCCTCACTACAGATCTGTGCTATAGGGGATGTAAACTCCAGATTAATGGGGAAACCTTAAGCATCGATTTGTTAGAATTGGGCTTTGCCAGAACAGTTGTCATTATTGGTATGGATTGGATGTCCAAGCACAGGGCAAGCATCGACTGCAAGGAGAAAGAGGTAGTCATCTCAGCAAAAGGAGTGGAACTTGTATTCCATGGAGAGAAGAGATCGAGAGCAACGATCATTGCAGCTACTAGTGAAGTACAGGTACCTGAAGAGGTGAACAAGATACCAGTGGTGAGAAATTTTCCACTCGTATTCTTGGAGGATTTACCTGGACTTCCCCCATACTGGGATGTTGAGTTTAGCATCACAGTTCAGCTGGGTAGCGCTCCAGTATCCAAAGCACCTAATAAAATGGTGCCAGTAGAGCAGAATGAGGTCAAGAAGCAGATTGAAGATTTCTTGCAGAAGGGATTTATCAGACCAAGTGCATCACCATGGGGAGCACCAGTATTACTTGTTAAGAGGAAGGACGGGTCAGCTAGGATGTGTATTGATTATCAAGAATTGAACAAGGTCACTGTTCGGAACAAGTACTCAATTCCCAGGATCGATGATTTGTTCGATCAACTTCAGGGAGCAGCAGTATTTTCCAAGATTGATCTATGGTCTGGATATCATCAAGTGCGAGTCAAGGAGGAGGATGTACCTAAGACAACCTTTTAAATTCGGCATGGACACTATGAATTCTTGGTAATGTCGTTTGGAGTGACTAACGCTCCAACAATCTTTATAGACTTGATGAACAGAATTCTACGCCCGTTTATTGACTCTTTTGTCATGGTCTTCATCGACGATATTTTGGTGTACTCAAGGACAGAAGAGGATCATGCTGGACATCTGACAGCAGTCCTGAGCAAGTTATAAGAGCATCAGTTATATACCAAATTATCCATGTGTAAGTTCTAAAAATCAGAAGTTGCATTTTTAGGCCATATCCTTTCTAAGGAGGGAGTGGTAACGGATCCCCAGAAGATAGAGGTTTTCAATAGAAGGGCACAGCCGAAGACGGTGAAAGAAGTAAGGAGTTTTCTGGGTATGACTGGGTTTTACCGAAAGTTTATCCAGAATTGTGCAAGGATAGCTGTACCCCTTACAACTTTGACCAAGAAGAACCAAAGTTACGACTGGACGGAGAAGTGTGAAGATAGTTTTCAGGAACTGAAGAACCGATTGATCTCTGCACCAATATTGGTTTTACCGCAGGAGGACAAGGAATATGTCATCTACAGTGATGCGTCGTATTCGAGGTTCGGATGTGTGCTGATGCAGGAAGGCAAGGTTATAGTTTATAGATCAAGACAACTACGACCAATAAGAAGAACTACCCAACTCATGACCTGGAACTTGCAGCCATAATCTTTGCTTTGAAATCATGGAGGCATTACTTCTATGGAGCAAATATGGAGATATACACTAACCATAAGAGCTTGAAGTATATCTACTAGCAGAAGGACCTTAATTTGAGGAAGAGGAGATGGTTCGAAGTCCTCGAATACATCAGACCAGAAATTATATATCATCCAGGAAAGGCCAACGTGGTAGCGGATGCGCTCAGCAGGAAGAGAAGTGTCGCTACGTCGGTAGCGACCCAGGAAGAACTAGATGAGGAGATCAGGCAAGCAGGCATCGAAGTAGTTGCTCAGCACTTAAGTGCAGTTTTGGCGCAGTTGGTATTACAGCCAAGCTTGAATGGGCAGGTGAAGAAGGCTCAGACTGAAGACCCGGAGATAAAGCCAATGAAGAAGCAAGTGCATGACGGGCAACTGCCCGAATTCAGTATAAGAGAAGGTTCATTATGGTTTGGCAACAGACTGTGTGTGCTAAGGGACAAGGAGTTGAGAGAAGACATCATGGAGGAAGCTCACTCCATATTGCTTGCGATTCACCCCGGGAGCACCAAGATGTATCGTGATATAAAACAGTACTATTGGTGGTCAGGGATGAAGCGATACATAGCAGAGTTCGTGGCCAAATGTTTGATGTGCCAACAAGTTAAGGCCGAGAATTAGAAGCCGAAAGGATTGCTACAGTCTTTACCCATTCCAGAGTGGAAATGGGAGAACATCAGTATGGATTTTATCACTGGATTACCCAGGAGCCATAAAGGAAATGACTCGATATGGGTGATTGTGGATCAATTGACAAAATCGGCACATTTTCTTTCAGTAAAGATGACCTGGTCGGTCGAGAAGCTGGCCGATATCTACATCGATAACATAGTGAAGCTACATGGAGTGTCTGTGTCGATAGTATCCGACCGAGATGCAAGATTTACATCTCGTTTCTGGCAGAGTCTACAGTCAGCATTAGGGACCAGAACAGACTTTAACACAACTTTTCATCCACAGACTGATGGACAGATAGAGAGGGTCAACAAGATTCTTGAAGACATGTTGAGGGCATGTATTTTGGACTTCGGAGGAAGTTGGGAGAAATACCTAGCCCTGGTAGTGTTTGCTTACAATAACAGCTATCAAGCAAGCATTGGTATGGCCCCATATAAGGCTTTGTACGGTAGAAGATGCAGAACACCCGTTTGTTGGTTCGGGGTAGGAGAACGACATATGTATGGGCCAGAGATCGTGCAGCAAACATCGGAAAAGATCAAGCTTATTCAGAAGAGACTACAAGGAGCGCAGAGCAGGCAGAAGAGCTATGCCTACAACCGCCGAAGAGAGCTGGAATTTGAGGAAGGCGATTCTGTATTTTTCAAGGCGTCGCCAACAAAGGGAGTTATCAGGTTCGGGAAGGGCAGAAAGTTAGCTCCGAGATACATCGGACCATACAAGATTCTGAAGAGGATTGGCAGGATGGCTTATAAGTTGGAGTTACCGGCCGAGTTATCTCAAGTGCATGATGTGTTCCACGTCTCTATGCTACGGAAGTATGTGCTGGATTTGAGCCATCAGTTACCAGAGGTTCTGAAAGATTTGCAGATTAATCTTTCCTACAAGGAGCAACCAGTCAGCGTACTTGATCATCAGGACAAGGTATTGAGGAACAAGGTCATCCCGATGGTCAAGGTTCTCTGGAGGAACCAGTTTGTGGAAGAAGCTACCTAGGAGCCGGAGAGCCATATGAAGTGTCATGCCCCACTTCTCAAAATACGGGAATACGAGCACGTAATAAAGGCCCAACAAATTATTGTACATTATCCATAAGCTGTAACAGATTAACTCAACAATATATAAGAGAATACAACCACGCAAGAGAAAAGTAACCACATAAACAATGAATAAACTCCAAAATAATCATGAAATAAATTTACCAAATAATAATCCAACATCTGGGATAAAACAAACTTCGGATCATAAAATCCCGGAATACAAGTATGATAAAAGCAATACAATAAGCAAATTACAAGAGGTAGCTATAGTAGTCTAATGGCCCAGCTCTGATCTTCAGAGTGTTTGCTCACCAATTTCTTCTGGTATTGCTCATTCAATACCTGTAAACTCTTGATCTAAAAAGAGAGAAAAGAGTGTCCTTAGAGAAAGTCATGAACAGCAAGTAGAGAAAAACAGATGATAAAGGAAGCATGAATGTCAAAGAAAATGAACAGGATCAAAGTCGAAGAACAAAGCAAATGCATGCAATAATATCAAAGGTCTACAGTTAATTACACATGTAATGAGTGATGTCAAGTCAAGTTCAATACAGGATCAACCATGAGATGATAATGCAGGTTATTAATCATTTTATTAATCTATCTAGTGCATGTACTACTACATCCCATTCCACAGGTTCGGCGCAAGCACACAATGAACGTTTTAGACTGATGGTAAATTCACGGATCGTGTACTCGGCGTCGATAACGATAATTTTACAATCAATAATTAAAGATCAATAATTTGCAATCAATACTCCTCCCAATCAATATTTCTCCTCCTTCCATGACATTATTTCTCCTCCGTACATGACAATACGATATAACGATAAGGCCTTACCGAGTATATTTTCCGATCATTCACTACCAAGTCTACCTATAATATCCCGGCTTGTTAATAGTTTATTTTCATCCTATGTGAGCATGCAAGAAGGTGTCAATGTTGTATGATACTAAGTGTGACTAATTCTATTCGTTACAAACAAATCATGAAGCAAACATATTAATTACACACAATCACATTATCAAGACAGTATGACCTTGCTGTACAAAAACACAGGTTAGCACTATTACAGAAAAGCAAATCTGGATCCGTCAGAAGTTCTAGAAATTAGACTCTCTGCCAGTTCCAGCGAATATATACATGACATATAAAAGATACAGAAACTAGGGTGAAAACTCTATTCTTTTCAGATTTTTTGTTCAGACAGCAAGTTGTAAATTGTGTTCACCTATTTATTTTAGATAAGAAAACTCATCAAATAAATCTATAAAAATTCTGGGTCATTCCTACACATGTCTAGGTTCAGCAAAATTTATTTCAGATTTTTATTTTACTGTTAACATGGTCAAATAAATTATAGAACAACAAGATACGCATACATGTGAATCTGGAAATTCTGACACAGCTGTACTAAAATAATGATATCTAACAGATTACACATCGGAATTCAGATCCGTAAAAAGGGTAGTAAACTAGACATCTGGGGCTAAATTTCATGTTCAGAAAGTTATTTCAAAATATAACTGCAACATGGTCGAAAGTCTGATCCAAAAAGAAACAACTAGCAGTCCAGAATATATTTTGACATGAATAGGCAACAATTAAATTATACAACCATATATTTCATGCAAATCAATAATCAGGGTGTTCTTAGGTGTTTAACATGCATAATTTCAGTTCTAAGATGCAATTTCACAGGCATGGTAATCAAATTATTTAATCACATTCAATCTAACATGTATACAATTTACCAAACGGGTCTTACAACATGGATCTAGTTATTTTTCATGTAAATGTGCATATGCAAGATACAATAGGACTAGGTTTTAGATCAAAGAGAGCAACACAATGTTAAGAATATCTCGGGTTAGCTCGTGTAAACCCTTAATAGGCTTAACGGAATTTCAAATAGCAGTACGATAAAGAAAAAGACTGGATCTACTTGCCAAGATCAAAGGAATCTTGAACAAAATAAAATACTAGTTCAAGAAGAAACTTGCCTGTTAATTTGTAGATTCGAATATCTAGAATAACGAGATAAGAATCCCGAGCGACGGACCACGAATGCAGAAACACGCTAGCATGTGCGAACCACGTGCAAAAGCCAAAACAACAAGACAGCAAAACACCACTGCTCCAACACCGGATCAGCCACACACAGTAGCGGATCCCCTACACCCGAAATAGCACACCAAAAGCGGCCACTGTCGCTTCGTCTTCTCTAACGCAACGGAGAGAGAGAGAGCGACGGCGGGCGACTGCGGTCGGGAAGCGACGACAGCGGCGACCACGGCGAGGGCAGCAATGACGGCGCTGCGGTCGGGACGCAAAAACCAGGCTTCGACTCAACGGCGAACAATGTTTCTCGACAAAACAGGGGAACGAGAACGGCGAGGCGCTTGGGCTTGGACGACGACGATGATGAGGGGGAACCTGCGGTAGAGTGGGGGGTGCACGGGGGCAAAGACGAGACGGCAACGAGTAGACGGTGCAGGCAAAGTGGGTTCGAACGGCAATGGCTACTCGATGGATGGCGACGTGGATGCAGACGACGGGGATGAGATGGGTGAGGGATGATGACGGGGATGCTGAGCGGTGGCGGAGGTCAAGGTGGTGGTCGGAGGGGACGACGAGAGGAGCGAAGGGAGGCGGATTTGGTGAAGACGAACAGAGAAGGAGGGAGAGAGACAGGGGGATGAACAGTAGGGGGGTGAACAGTAGGCGACTGAGGGAATTAATTAGGGTTAGGGTTTAATTAAGAGATTAGTATATATAGGGGAAAAAGTAAGATATAGGGCTATTGGGTAATTGGGTTTAGACCCAATAAATAAAAATAGATAGGATATTAATATAGTGGATCAATATAAACCCAAACACAAAAGAATAGGATATCTGATAAAATATGGTTTATAACAAAAATCTAATTTGTATCACATTACATAAATTATTTGAAACAATTAAAAAACACAATTATTAAATAAGAATTGATTTGTTTTAATAATCAATAATAATAATAAATAATCATAATAACAATAAGAATAGAAATACTATCAATAATAATAGTGGCAATAATAACAGTAAAAATAATAATAATAATACTACTAACAATAAATAATACTAACAACAACAATAGCAATTATCAGAGTAGTATCATTATATAAAAATAGGAATTTGTTGAAATAGTCCAAACAGTAATAATATTTTTGAGGGTTAAAATGTGAATAGTTGATCAAGTAGAAATGGAAACAAAGTTTATTTGAAATAATTATAACTATTGTTTAGAAAAATTCTTTAACATAAAATCCAAAACGAATTTAACAAATATTGAATTTATAAATATCGAGATACAGAAAATACTCATAAAAATACGTATTTGTCTAACCCATGTTTCGTTGGTTCATCATGTTTGGTCGGTTCATCATTTGTCTAATCCAATACGTATTTGTCTAACCCATCTTTTTCTTTCTTGGGATTTTCTAGTTCTCTTGTCATGGTTGGTTCATCATGTGTATATACTGGTGTAAAAATTGTGTGCTTCTGCAATTGTAAGTAGTCTTTACTTATAAGCATGCTGCCATTATCTTTTAATAAGAAGCTTAATCCTAAAATCAAATCATTGCTTAGGTCAAGTTGTCTAACCCATGTGGATTCTTTAGGTAATGTATATTCTATACTTTCTCCGCAATTGGTTTCAAACCTAATTTTACTATTTGGGATCAAAAAATCATCATACGTAAATACTTTTCCATCGATTTGTTGGGCCACTGTAGGTTTCAAGGCTTTTACTATGTACTGTTTTGGGATATATCTTTATTTATAATATAGTTTGTACATCCCTGTATCTATTAATGGTAGACACTTTACTTCATAGGCCATCATTCTTACCACACAACTAACTTTTAGTGCTCTTAATTTATCCTTATTGCATATTTGAATTAAAACAAATTGGTTTGGATCGATTCCCGGTTCGGTTTGGTCTACTACCATTTTTCCTCTGTCTAACCTCTCTTCTATTATTTCTACCTTTCCATATAGAATTTTCTGTGTCTTCTAAATTTTCTATTTTCTATTTTCTATTTTTTTTTTTTTTTGAACTGGCAAAAGGTAGCGAAGCCATACATCGTATTAGCATCATATCCATATCTTATACTAATAGAAGAAAAGTAGGGATTCCTATTAAATTAACATGTGCACTAATACCCATGATTTAATTAAGAAACCAAAACAAATTAAAACCCCCAATCCCTCGAACACAGTCTCTTTACAAATACCCCCCCTCCGAGATCCTGACATCAAGCAAAAAGAAAAGGAGAGACGACAACTGCATTATTTTTGAGTTAATTTTCTTCAACTCTTTTTATTGCTTTCCCTCTCTCATCAATTTTGATCCAACAACTTCAATCCACACTCTTCCGGTAACTTGATATCCTTTTCATGTTTCAATTTTGATCTATTTGTTAGGGTTCTTGGATGCCACAGATCTGATTAGGATTATTTCATTTTGTTTGCTTCTGATTTTAGATTTAGAGCAAGAGAGATCTGGTTAGGGAAGAGAGAGATGGTGGTTTAAAGGCGAGGCGAGGTTGGCAAAAATTAAATGGCAAAAACAACAACTGTTTGAGAAACTAACAATAATTTTGCATTAGGTAAAATCATTCTGATCATGTCAAAATGAAAAAGGAAAACTCCCTCTCAACTCAGAGTAAGTAGTCTTCTATTCGTTTTTGTACCACATGTTCAATTTACTCCTTTTAGGGTAGTTTTGTTGATAATAAGTGTGGTTATTTAGATGAGCAAACCATTAAGTAAGTCCTCTTATCTTGGTGATTGCAATGTTTAAAATGATTAAAAAGAAGAAATGCAAGGCAAATCGCTGTTCGGTATGAAAGCTGTGAGCTCATGGATTGGTTTTGACCCAGGAATATATTTGTGTCAATAAGGATTGACATGCCCCAACTACATTCAAAGTTCAAACTAATTGTTGTGCTCCTCATTACATTATATTGATACATCTTGATTTTAAAGGCTATAAGAGCATCCACAACTATTTTCTCTTTTGCCATTTTTGCCAATTTTTTTTAGCAAAAAGAACCCCACATCGGTTTGCTATTTTGCCATTTTTTTTAGAAAATTGCTACAATTACTTCTCATATTTGAGAAACTTTTTGTGGATTCTCAAAATATAGGGGACAGAACAACATGTTTCCTCCCATTTTTTAAAAATAGGATTGGACGTAATAAGTTGTTTCGTCCAAATTTTTTTTTGGAATTAAAAAAAAAGATCGGATGGTACATGTTGTACCGTCCCCAAAAAAAAAAAAAACAGGAAAAGCTCTCAGATGGGAACAAGTTGTCCCGTCCGAAGCAAAATAATGCATGGACGGGACATGAATCCAGAGGACTTTTCCCAAGCCTAATTCTACTTTTGTTTTAATTAATCACTAATTAATCGAATTAATTACTTACTTAGTAATTTAATAACTAAATCTAACACTAATTTACTAACTAACTTAATCTAATCAATTGAAAAAATAAAATATAATTGAAGTGCTGCTATAAAAAAAATGATTTTTTTTTTAGCAATGAACCGTTGCAACTGTAACACCCTGAATTCCAAATAAGACTGAATTCGAAGTTCCACATGATCTTTACACTTCACTTCGTACAATATTACAAGGAATTAAAAACTTTTTATACAACGATAATTACATCAACGCAACGGAAATATCAATTACAACATGTTACATGAATTAAACAACAACTTGAACATTTCTTTAAACAACATTCATTCTTTAGTCTTGTCAATCACTTTATCCTGCATAGAAACTGTGGGCATGTCAGTTGCATACAACTGATGCTAGGATATAATACATCAATTTCTCTTACTTAAAAAGCACACACTTGTCACAAACAAAGCTAAGGGAACTATCTTATTGATGTCGTGTGTGAATGTGCACTTAGTCCTTAATGCAGTTATTTAAGTTTATTGACACTAATGTGCACTAGTTCGAATTCTATGCATCCAATACTACATAGGTCCGAGCGCAAGCCCTTAATCGTTCTTCATTTTCTAGAGTTGATTCTCTCGCCATGATTTAAACTACTACGGTAACTACGGTAAGTATCCTAGATGTTCAGTGAGTTACGAGCCCATGCCCAGATAGCTTGGAGGGAAATCCCACGTCATGACATGACGCATCATGCAGAGCCTTTGGACAATTTGTCTCCATCATGGAACGATGGCACTACGTAGTCACCAAACACTCCACAAGCGTCGCTACGGTCCCAATAATTTCGGAGACATATCCACGCCATGACATGACGCATCAAGCAGGCAACCTATGAATACTCTCACACCGTAGATTCGAGGCCCTCATACTTGTATTTTTCTCTTACTTTCATCACATCTCCACTATGTGTCTAATCCTTAGATAATTGAATCATGAATAAAATTAGCTAAATTCTAGTGTGTTAATTAAAATTCTAAAATTAGCTAAATTCTAGTGTGTTGATCAATCCAATGGCCCTCTTACTCAATGTTTTTCTCTTACTTTCATCACATCTCCACTATGTGACTAACCGTCTTATAGGGAACTTAATTTATACTTTTGGCTTTTCGGTTTTGAATAAAAATTGAATTTTCAGAAAAAACAGAGTCTCTCACGAGACTCGAACCCAGACCATAAGCTCCGCTCAGCTACAATAACGCACCCAAAACGCACCCGAAGACCAGTAGGTCTCTGAGTGACTAACCGATACGAAATCTAGTTAATTACTTTTGTATAAACTGCACTGAATCTAGTTCTTCTTTTAGAAAACTCGATTTTTCTCAATTAATTTGTACTCATACAAATCTATATCTTTTCCAGAATATTATTCTTTGAAAAACAGTAACGTGTATTTTCTTAGATTGTCAGAAATCTCATCTTTAAACATATAATAGACTATTTCTCTTTAGTCCTTTAAAAAAATGGAGTATTACTACATTTTCGACATAGAAGAAATTTCTTTTTAGAAGAATTTTTTATCAACATTCTTTTTCCCTTTTATTCACAATGTATTCATACAATTCTTTTCATTCTTTAACAAAATCAAGCTCTTTAATTAGTCATAAGTTTACCAAAACTAATATTTTTCTTATGTTTCAAGGAGACGAAATAGATGATAATCTAGCGATTTTAATATTACTCACAAAATGCAATTAAAACACACTTATTGCAACTAATCAATTTACCCCCAATCCATATACATTAATTTGCATTCCACAATTCGTTCATAAGAACAATTTTTCACATATTGCATTCTACAACTCATTCATAAGCACAATTTTTCATGTAATCATGTTTCATCAATCTAGCATGCAAATATATTAACCAATCATCATAACAAATCTTAATTAACACATTTCAGTTTATTTTACTAACTTTTCATGTAGATAGGCTAGAGTTTCTTTTCTTACTAGTTTCTTCAAACAAGCACAAAGCAATTTTTTCCTACTTGTTTCTAACATATTCACAATTCAAAATCCTAGCATGGTATCGATATTAGAAGTTCTAGAAATTGCCCACCTTATTGATGAAACGAAATAGAAACTTCTAAGAAACTCCTTGAACGCACGAATGACTCCCTTCTCCTCCTAGTTTGTGCCACGAACTTGAGCCTTCTTCTCCTTGCTAGTGTGAAACCCGAGCTCCCCTCCTTGATGCTAGGTCGGCCTCCAATATTGCAAGAGTACACCAACACACAATCTCTCAGTCTTTTACTCAAACTACTCTTTCTTTTCCTCTCAATTTGTTTCTTTTCTTTTCTTTTCTCTTATGAAAATTTCTAGTGCAAGTTATGAAGAAGATAAGGGGGGTATTTATACACAACTCAAGCTCAAATGGAGGGTTGAGATGAGTTTAGATGAGAGGCTAGGATGCATTTGAGAGTTAGAAGAACTACCCATGATCACATAACCACTCTTCCACTCTCTCTATCACTCCCTCACTCCATGAACAAATCTGGCCACCCCCTTCTCATTCATTCCCGCGTGCTTGTGCAAAGCACGTGTCACACTATGCACACTACAAATTTGTCTGTACATTAAATTGTTAATTTATTTACTACCTGATCAAGTCTACACTACAAGTTGTATTAATTCTTATTAAAAATAACTAATGGGCCAATTAGGTGGGCTAAAGACCATGGGATCTCTAATTAAAATAATTAATTTAATTAAGTGGGCTAGAATAAGACTATTAGGCCTAGAGATTAAAATATGCTTTAATTTAAAAGAGAAGAAATATTTATTCATGGAATGAGAATACTTTTTAAAGTTAAAATACATATATTAAATTGCACGTGCAAAACACGTGAAAAAAAATAAAAGAAAGCTTAATATTTATTATTTGAGAAATTCAGAATGTTACAGCAACGAAATTGCCAAATTGCTATTTCTCATTTGTCATTTTGCCATATTTGAAGAACAACCATTGTGGATGCTCTAACCAATGGTTTGACTTCATTACTGTTCTATATGTTACCTACAATCATATTGATGGTCAGTATAGATGCAATTGATCAAATTTCACTCATAGCGGATGCACATGAAAGTATGCTCGGTGTCAATATTATATTTATTTTTCTTTTGTAATTAGATGTTTAAATATATTGCCATTAAAGGCAATACAAATGCTGAAGTATAGCCTGGATGACGAAAAATAATTAAAAAAGAAAAGGATCGAAATCTTTTTGAGTTACTTTACCAAGAATTTGATGGATGATGATATTTGTAACTGGGAAATCATCCTGAGTTTTTTATGGGTTATGTTGAATATTCATATTAGGAAGAAAGATGATCAGGCATGTGTGTCGCACGCGGTAGATTTTTTTTCTCTTTTAATTACTTTTTACGGATTATTGATAATATATGCATGTCTACAATTCAAAAAATAAAAAATCTTTTGATATGGTTTACTAATAACAGCAAGTTTCATGTTAAAAATCCAATTAACCTTTCCGTTTATGATGTGGTTTTTATTTTTTATATATATCGATTATGATGTGGTTTTGGTAAATTATGCGTTTAATCTTTTGGGTCGTACGAAATTTCAGCTGATGTTTGGATCTTTTTAATTCACAAAATTGTTTTCATATGATTCTCTTACTCTATCATCTTGACACTAACATATACATTAATGCATGGCTTATAATGTATAATGTAATACCCTAAACTTTCATTTTAATAAGAATATTGATTTTCACATGTTGTGCACGTGCAAATTTCATGTGTATATTATTTATTTATTTTATATATAAAATTTCATTTTTTGTATGAACAATTATTTTCCTTTATTTTTTCTAAGAGCCTATTTCTAAAGCCTAAACACTATTATTTATTTGAGCCTACTTTAATAATTCTTTATTTTATTCTTTTGGCCCACAAGCCTAAGTCCACTAATTGTGAAGTCCACAAATTTAATAAATGAATTAAATGGTCACACTTGTCATGTAGAGACAAATGGTGAACATTTTGATTAATTAAAATTGTACAAACTTCTAAATAGGGATACTAGGTGGCACGTGCAATGCACGTAGTGTGCAATGCACACTAGTGGTGGCCGGATATGGGCATGGAGAGATAGGGAGTGTGGGTGTGTGTGCATGGGTGGTTACTTTGTGTATGGGTGGTTGCTGCAACTTCCTCTCCTATCCTAGCCATTCATTCTATAACTATCCAATGAATCCTAGCCATTCATTCCTCCAATCTATTCTAAAATTAGTATAAATACCCCCCCCCCCCCCTTCATACTTGTATTCTACACTAATAATCTATTGAAAGAAAAAAACATTATATAGGAGATATATAGTGTGAGTGTGAGTGTGAGTGTTCCCCATTGGAGGCCGGCCATTCAATCCCCCACACTTGGAGCTCTCGGTTTTGGCAAGGAAGCAAGGAGAGGAGGCTTTTGCATCGCAATCTAGGACGAGAAGGCACTCTCTAGCATTCTAGGGGGCTCTAGGAGATTTTCTTATTGGTTTTCTTCAAAAGGTGGGTGTTTCTCATGACTTCTAAAGTAGAAATCATGTTAGGAATAAATTGAATTTGTTATTATAAAGTACTAGTTGAGATGAAATACATGTTTGCCTATTTAGAGTAGAATTGATAAACTAGTAAATGTGTGTTATTGTGATGGTTAGATTCATTTAATATAAGTGAAAGTATATGTTCTCAATGTTTATAACATTAGAATGCATGCTAATTATGCTTTAATTGCAATTATGTGAAATTCACTAGTAAGAAGTTAGAATCATGTTTATTGATTAAAGTGCTAAAGTAGAATGGTGTGTTAAAGATGAATTGATAGAATAATTTCTTAAGAAATGATTGTTAATAGATCCCCATTGCTATATATGCCATGTGAAAATTAGAATAAATGGAAAGAATGTATTTTTGCAAACAAACAATTGAATGCATCATGTGTAGATTAATTAACAAAAATAGAGGTTTTATTCACTTATAAAGATGATTTTGTGTTCTAAAAGTATCATAGTTGTCAAAACATCATAGTAGTGAATTTTGTGTGAGAAACCATCTTTATTTATGAACAATTATGTATTAGTTTTCAAATGTCGAAATAGTGTTCATAAAATGCAAACTAAGGCTAAATACATGTTTTAAAAGAGGGAAAAATACCTTTAAAAATACTGGTTATTGTCAAATTAAATGTAGTTTTATTCTAGACATTTTTTTTTTCAAAAAGAGAAGAAAAAGAACTGAAAATATTTTTTGGGAATATGAAAAACCTAGCAGCATCAGTCGACCGTTTAGGCTAAAACAGTCGACTGCTCTGAGTATTTATTTTTCGAGCTTTTAATCTTTTGCTGACCAGTCTTTCGATCATAATGTAACAGTCGACCGCCCTGATCTTTTATTTTCGAGCTTTTAAATCTTTACAGAACAGCCGACTAGCCAAGTTAACAGTCGACTGTCCCGACCATTTTCTTGAGTCTTTTAATCTTTTGCTGAACAGTCGACCGACTATGCTCCAAGAGTCGACTGTACAGACTGTTTTGACGTCTCAGATTTTAAATTGCCTCGTGATAAAATAATTATGCTGTTTGAAAGAACATTGAAAAAGAGATTTGGAAAGAATGAAGATTGAATGTGACACATTAGAAAAGTGAACTTTACTTGTCTTTTGCATGAAATTGTATATGAAGTGAAATAAAATATCCTGATGAATTATGAAAGGTTTTTATGAATATGAATGCTAGGAACATGAAAAGGAAAAACTATTGTTAATCATGAAAAGATCTTATGAGTATGAAAAGCTCGACATTGTAATTATGAGTTGAAATTGAGAATTAGGGTATAGCCAAGCCTTATACCGGCAATGAAAGAATTGTGAAATGATATTTTGAAATGAGAAGACCAAGGTTCGGTCATGTGAAATTAAATGAATAAGACCAGTATAGTGGGAGTGCTACATTCTTAGAGTTGATTTTGATTCATGATTCAATTAAACTAAGGATTAGATACATGGTGAAGATGTGATGAAAGTAAGAGAAAAACATTGAGTAAGAGTGCCATTGGATTGGCGGCGTGAGAGTATTCACAGGATGTCCCATGATGCGTCATGATAGGACGTGGATACTGCTCCAGAGTACCGTCCCGGTGGTGACGCTCGTGGGGTGTTTGACGACTGCGGGTGGTGTCATGTTTATGGTAGGAGCTGAATTACCACAGGATGCCTACATGATGAGTCATGTGTCAGTGCGTTGGGATTCACTCCAGGGCGCCTAGACATGAGTTCGTAGGTTAGAAAATATCTAGGATACGTACCGTAGTTACAGTAGTAGATTAAGTCATGGCGAGGGATTGCACCCTACAAGATGAAGAACGGTTAAGGACTTGCCCTCGGACCTATGTAGTATGGGCTGCATAGACTCTGAACAAGTGTGCATAAGTGTCATATAATATAAATAATTGCATTAAGGACTAAGTGCACATTCACGACACGACATCAATAGGGTAGTCCCTTTAGCTTTGTTTGTGACAAGTTTTTGGTTTGTTAAGAAATGAGAATCGTTATACTGTTTCCGGCATAGAGAGGATGGCCGTGTATAATATTTCGTCAGTTGAATGAACTGACGTGCCCACAGTTTTATATGCAGGGTAAAGATGCTTGACAATTGAAGTATACATACTGCGCAAGACTATTTTAAATGTTGTTTTATGTAAATTATTGTAAAGTTGCTTCTGCTGTAGTAATGTACAAGTGTAATGTATCTCTGATAAAAGAAAAGTTTTTATTTCCTTGTAAAATTGTACGAAAGGAGTGTAAAGATCTTGTGGAACTCTAATTCAGTTGTATTTTGGAATTCGGGGTGTTACAGAGTGGTATCAGAGCCAGGTTCTAAGTAGTACAAATTTATAAGGAACGACACCCTAGAAGTGGACATTAGAGTGTGTGTTGAGTCTAGAGATTTAAATGTAAGTCACTTACATTTGTGTTGCTCTATGATTTATGCTTCTTCCTCTCTATCTTTAAGATGGCGGACCACTTCGACCCAGCTGGAGATGACAATTGGCACATCATTGAGGAAGATTACTACCCCGGGCAAGCTGATTCAGACGAGGAAGATCTCGAAGAAGTGGAAGAGGAATGGCCTGAGTCCCGAGAGATCACTCCACCTCCGGATTCATCTGATGATTCTTCTGACGAAGAGGAACCAGTTCCGGGTAATCTCATTGTGTCTCTTCAGAGGCAAGTAAAGACTCTTCGGGAGAGAGTCAGACTACTAGAGGCTAAGTTGGAGAAGCACAAGGATGATTTTGCAGTTCTCAGTCATCGTGTTTTGGAACTCGAGAAGAGGAAAAACATGACCGATGTACTGAAGGAGGAAGTGGAGGAACTACAGGGAGAGCTTCGTGAAGCCAAGAGGAACCGTAGGAGTTAGACCGTTGTATCATCTACTGCTTTCATTTTGATGTCAGAAATGTTTTAAATTCGAATGTATAAAGTTTGAAAATTAATGAAATGGAATGTTGACTTAAAAGTTCATGTTTATACTTCGAATTTAATGAATCTTTTGCATCAGAATATGGCTGGAAGACGAGCTCGAAATAGTGCAGGTCTGGACTTGGAAATAGAGCTAGCGAGGGTCTATCAGACACTCAATGCCGTTGCCATGAATCAAAATCAAGAAAGGGTGCATGCGAATCCAGTACCCGAAGCAATCAAACTCGTGAAATCATTCAAATGGATGAAACCACCAGTGTTTGAGGGGAAGTCAGACCCTGACACGGCTGACAATAGGATCCGGCAGGTAGAGACTATCTTCGAAGTCTTGGAGACCCCAGAGGGCAGCAAGGTGAAGTTGGCGACTCTGCAATTCGAGAAGGATGCGGATGTATGGTGGCAGTCGATGAAACGAATGATGGGAGACTTGGTTCTTGACTGGTTGGAATTCTTGGAGGAATTCCGCAGTCACTATTTTCCCTCAGATGTCCAGGAGAAGAAGGCCATGGAGTTTCTGTCGTTGCAGCAGGGCGACATGTCGGTTAGGGAGTATGAGACCAGATTCACTCAGCTCTCAAGGTATGCTCCCGAATTGGTGATGGATGAGGCGAAGAAGGCTCGTAAGTTCGAGCATGGTTTGAGGCCAAGCCTGAGATCCAGGATGATACCCCTCGGTATCAGGAGGTTTGACAAGCTGGTCAAACGAGCGGCAGCCACAGAGGCAGACATGGAGCAGTTCCACGCTGTTCAGAATCGGAGGAACAACTAGAATGCGAGGAAGAGGCCCACAGTTGCTGGCAATGTCAGGGGACAGCCACCGGCTCAAAGGTTCAAGCCTACGGGTGCGAACGCTGTTCAAGTGGCAGGAAGACCCAGGAATACTTGGGCGAGACCTACAGTGACTTGTTTCAACTGTGAAGAGATAGGCCACTACAAGTTTCATTGCCCCAAACTGTAGGATATCGTTCGTAATGGACCAACTCAGCAGACCGGGAAGAAGCCGTACCAGCAGGGGCGAGTATTTGCCTTGACAGAAGCTGACACTGATGAGGTGGATCACGTCATCACTTGTACGAGGGAGGATGTTTAGGAATGTTTTCTGTTGTCTCTTTTTCCCGTTAATTAGTGAACTGTTATATGACGAGTGTGTGTTATGTAACAGGAGAACTTATTTTGAATGGAAAGAAAGTTATTGTTTTGTTTAATACTGGGTCCTCTCATACTTTTGTATCACCTAAATTTGCTAAAGTTCTGGGAGTTGAACCGAAGATATTTCTAGGCAAGGTTTTAGCAGTAGCTACTCCATCAGGGGAGACTCTAACCACTGATCGGTACTATGCTAACTACAAGATCGTGATTGGAGATCGAATTTTCGGGATCGATCTGATCGAGCTGAAGGTTTTGGGAGTCGATGTTATCATTAGCATTGATTGGATGTTGGTGTACAGTGCGAGCATCGAGTGCAAGACCAAGACAGTAACAGTGAAGGCTCCAGGTGGACCTGAAGTCATTTTCTAAGGGAAGAGAAGATGTTCAGATTTGGTTGCTGCTATCAGGCAGAAGAGAGGGATTCCTATAGAGGTGCAGCAGATTCCTGTAGTTCGGGATTATCCGACTGTGTTTTTGGAAGATTTGCCTGGGTTACCCCTGCATCGTGATGTGGAGTTCAGCATCACTATTCAGCCAGGAAGTGCACCTATTTCCAAGGCACCATATAGGATGGCGCCTGTGGAACAGGATGAGATCAAACGGCAGATTGAGGAACTATTGGAGAAGGGCTTTATTCAACCGAGTGCGTCACCTTGAGGAGCGCCGGTGCTTTTGGTAAAGAAGGATGGTTCGATGAGGATGTGCATCGATTACCGAGAGCTAAATAAGGTCACTGTTCAGAATAAGTATCCTATTCCACGAATTGATGACTTGTTCGATCGTCTACAAGGAGCAGCTGTTTTCTCCAAAATAGATCTTCGATCAGGATATCATCAAGTTCGAGTGAAAGCTGAAGACGTGCATAAGACTGCATTCAGAACTCGACACGGGCATTGCGAATTCTTAGTTATGCCATTTGGGGTGACGAATGTGCCTGCAATCTTCATGGACATGATGAACAGAGTTCTGAGGCCATTCATTGATTCTTTCGTCTTGGTATTTATCGATGATATTCTCGTGTACTCCAAGTCGGAGGAGGAGCATACGGAGCATCTGGCAGCAGTTCTGAGGAAGCTTCAGGAGCAGGAGTTGTATGCCAAGTTATCCAAGTGTGATTTCTGAAAATCTGAAGTGGCATTCCTAGGTCACATCATTTCTAAGGAGGGAGTGGTAACTGATTCTCAGAAGATAGAGGCAGTGAGAGATTGGGCAAGGCCTACTACAGTGAAGGAAATCAGGAGTTTTCTTGGCCTAACTGGATATTCTAGGAGGTTCATCCAGGGCTACGTTCAGATAGCCGTAATACTCACTAGTCTAACAAAGAAGAATGTAAACTTCAAGTGGACTGAACAGTGCAAGGCAAGCTTTCAGAAGTTGAAAGAGAGGCTGACTACTGCACCAATTTTAGCTTTGCTTAGAGCAGGTGTTAAGTATGATATCTACAGCGATGCTTCACATCGTGGGCTTGGTTGTGTCTTAATGCAAGAAGAAAAAGTGATCACTTATGGGTCTAAGCAACTAAGATCGCATGAGAAAAATTGTCCAACTCATGATCTGGAGTTGGCTGCGATTATCTTCGCCTTAAAGCAATGGAGACATTATGTGTATGGCGAGAAGCTGAATATGTACACAGACCATAAAAGCTTGAAGTACATCTATCAGCAGAAGGATCTGAACCTGAGGCAAAGGAGATGGCTGGAGGTACTTGAGAACATTCGTCCGGAGATTAAGTATCACCCTGAGAAGGCTAATGTTGTTGCTGATGCACTTAGCTGCAAGAGCAGTCTGGCGAGTTTGATTACAACTCAAAGGCAGCTGGCAGAGGAGTTGGATCGGGCTGGTATTGAAGTTGTTCTACAAGGCTTAGGATCATCTTTAGCTCAGTTGAGGCTTCAACCGATGCTGAATGGAAGGATTATTGCAAGTCAGAAGGAAGATGCAGAGATTCAGAAGATGATGGAGCAGGTTGGTGCTGGAAAGTTGCCCGGATTTTAAATCAGGGGTGAAGTGTTGTGGTTTGGCGAGAGGCTGTGTGTTCCGGATTAGTCGGACTTGAAAGAAAGTATTCTTCAGGAGGCACATGCTACTCTTTTGTTAGTACATCCTGAGAGTACCAAGATATATAAGGACATTAAACAACATTTCTGGTGGTCAGGTTTGAAGCGGGATGTGGCTGAATTTGTGTCGAGGTGTGAGATTTGTCAACAAGTCAAAGCCGAGAATCAGAAACCCGGAGGTCTATTGCAACCGTTACTTATTCCAGAATGGAAGTGGGATAACATCAGTATGGATTTCATCACGGGTTTGCCTAAGAGTCCTAAAGGCAATGATGCGATTTTGGTCATAGTCGATCGACTAACCAAGTCCGCTCACTTCTTGGCGATGAAACTCACTGCTTCGATGGACAAGTTGGCTGAGATGTATGTTGGTGAGATCGTCAGGCTTCATGGTGTTCCGCTGACCATTGTATCTGATCGAGATGTGCGGTTTACTTCGCATTTCTGGAGGAGTCTTCAGACAGCTTTGGGTACCAAGACGGATTTCAGCACTGCTTTTCATCCCCAGACCGATGGGCAGACCGGGAGAGTCAACCGTATTCTTGAGGACATGCTTAGGTGCTGTGTACTAGACTTTGGAGGCAATTGGGAAATGCATTTACCTTTGGTGGAGTTTGCCTATAACAACAGTTTTCAGACTAGCATTGGGATGGCGCCGTACGAAGCTTTCTATGGCAGGAAGTGCAGGACACCTGTCTGTTGGTTTGAAGTTGGGGAGCGTCAGATGTTTGGGCCTGAGATTGTGCAGCAGACCTCTAAAAAGATTGATCTGATCAGGAAGAGGTTGGTGGAAGCTCAGAGTAGGCAAAAGAGCTATGCAGACAACCGGAGGAGGGACCTTGAGTTTGAGGTTGGTGACTTTGTCTTTCTAAAGGTATCGCCCAGCAAAGGCGTAATCCGATTTGGCAAGGGTCGAAAGTTAGCCCCGAGGTTCATAGGCCCGAATAAGATATTGAAAAGGATCGGAAAAACTGCTTACTGGCTTGAGTTACCGGAAGAGTTGTCTCAGGTGCACAATGTCTTTCATGTGTCTATATTGAGAGGTTACATTCCAGATCCAAGTCATCATTTGCCCGAAGTGCCAGAGGGTTTGCAGTAGGATCTGAGTTACATTGAGCTTCCAGTTGAGATTGTTGATCATCGGGAAAAAGTCTTGAGGAATAAGACGATACCGATGGTCAAGGTAGTCTGGAGAAACCAGTTGGTTGAAGAGGCTACTTGGGAATCTGAGGAGAGGATGATGAAGGACCATCCTGAGCTCTTTGTTTGATTGTATTTTTCTTATTGTGTTTTGTTTTCTCACTCTTTAATTGTAGTTCCGGGGACGGAACTATTCTAAGGAGGGAGTGTTGTAATACCCTAATCTTTCATTTTAATAAGAATATTGATTTTCACGTGTTGTGCACGTGCAAATTTCATGTGTATATTATTTATTTATTTTATATATAAAATTTCATTTTTTGTATGAACAATTATTTTCCTTTATTTTTCTAAAAGCCTATTTCTAAAGCCTAAACACTATTTTTTATTTGAGCCTACTTTAATAATTCTTTATTTTATTTTTTTGGCCCACAAGCCTAAGCCCACTAATTGTGACGCCAACAAATTTAATAAATCAATTAAATGGTCACACTTGTCATGTAGAGACAAATGGTGAACATTTTGATTAATTAAAATTGTACAAACTTCTAAATAGGGTACTAGGTGGCACGTGCAATGCACGTAGTGTGCAATGCACACTAGTGGTGGCCGGATATGGGCATGGAGAGATGGGGAGTGTGGGTGTGTGTGCATGGGTGGTTACTTTGTGTATGGGTGGTTGCTGCAACTTCCTCTCCTATCCTAGCCATTCATTCTATAACTATCCAATGAATCCTAGCCCTCCAATCTATTCTAAAATTAGTATAAATACCCCCCCCCCCCCTTCATACTTGTATTCTACACTAATAATCTATTGAAAGAAAAAAACATTATATAGGAGATATATAGTGTGAGTGTGAGTGTGAGTGTTCCCCATTGGAGGCCGGCCATTCAATCCCCCACACTTGGAGCTCTCGGTTTTGGCAAGGAAGCAAGGAGAGGAGTCTTTTGCATCGCAATCTAGGAGGAGAAGGCACTCTCTAGCATTCTAGGAGGCTCTAAGAGATTTTCTTATTGGTTTTCTTCAAAAGGTGGGTGTTTCTCATGACTTCTAAAGTAGAAATCATGTTAGAAATAAATTGAATTTGTTATTATAAAGTAACTAGTTGAGATGAAATACATATTTGCCTATTTAGAGTAGAATTGATAAACTAGTAAATGTGTGTTATTGTGATGGTTAGATTCATTTAATATAAGTGAAAGTGTATGTTCTCAATGTTTATAACATTAGAATGCATGCTAATTATGCTTTGATTGAAATTATGTGAAATTCACTAGTAAGAAGTTAGAATCATGTTTATTGATTAAAGTGCTAAAGTAGAATGGTGTGTTAAAGATGAATTGATAGAATAATTTATTAAGAAATGATTGTTAATAGATGTAATGAAATTCCCTATTGCTACATATGTCATGTGAAAATTAGAATAAATGGAAAGTTTGTATTTTTGCAAACAAATAATCGAATGCATCATGTGTAGATTAATTAACAAAAATAGAGGTTTTATTCACTTATAAAGATGATTTTGTGTTCTAAAAATATCATAGTTGTCAAAACATCATAGTAGTGAATTTTGTGTGAGAAACCATCTTTATTTATGAACAATTATGTATTAGTTTTCAAATGTCGAAATAATGTTCATAAAATGCAAACTAAGGCTAAATACATGTTTTAAAAGAGGAAAAAATACCTTTAAAAATACTGGTTATTGTCAAATTAAATGTAATTTTATTCTAGACATTTTTTTTCAAAAAGAGAAGAAAAAGAACTAAAAATATTTTTTGGGAATATGAAAAACCTAGCAACATCAGTCGACCGTTTAAGCAAAAACAGTCGACTGCTCTGAGTATTTATTTTTCAAGCTTTTAATCTTTTGCTGACCAGTCGACCGATCATAATGTAACAGTCGACCGCCCTGATCTTTTATTTTCGAGCTTTTAAATCTTTACAGAACAGCCTACTGGCCAAGTTAACAGTCGACTGTCCCGACCATTTTCTTGAGCCTTTTAATCTTTTGCTGAACAGTCGACCGACTATGCTCCAAGAGTTGACTGTACAGACTATTTTGACGTCTCAGATTTTAAATTGCCTCGTGATAAAAATAATTATGCTGTTTGAAAGAACATTGAAAAAGAGATTTAGAAAGAATGAAGATTGAATGTGACACATTAGAAAAGTGAACTTTACTTGTCTTTTGCATGAAATTGTATATGAAGTGAAATGAAATATCCTTATGAATTATGAAAGGTTTTTATGAATATGAATGCTAGGAACATGAAAAGGAAAAACTATTGTTAATCATGAAAAGATCTTATGAGTATGAAAAGCTCAAAATTGTAATTATGAGTTGAAATTGAGAATTAGGGTATAACCAAGCCTTATACCGGTAATGAAAGAATTGTGAAATGATATTTTGAAATGAAAAGATCAAGGTTGGGTCATGTGAAATTAAATGAATAAGATCGGTATAGTGGGAGTGTTACATTCTAAGAGTTGATTTTTATTCATGATTCAATTAAACTAAGGATTAGATACATAGTAAAGATGTGATGAAAGTAAGATAAAAACATTAAGTAAGAGGGCCATTGGATTGGCAGCATGAGAGTATTCATAGGATGTCCCATGATGCGTCATGATAGGGCGTGGATACTGCTCCACAGTACCGTCCCGGTGGCGACGCTCGTGGGGTGTTTGACGACTGCGGGTGGTATCATGTTTATGGTAGGAGCTGAATTCCCCCAGGATACCTGCATGATGAGTCATGTGTCAGTGCGTTGGGATTCCCTCTAGGGTGCCTAGACATGAGTTCGTAGGTCAGAAAATATCTAGGATACTTACCGTAGTTACAGTAGTAGATTAATTCATGGCGAGGGATTGAACCCTACAAGATGAAGAACGGTTAAGGGCTTGCCCTCGGACCTATGTAGTATGGGCTGCGTAGACTCTGAACAAGTGCGCATTAGTGTCATATAATATAAATAATTGCATTAAGGACTAAGTGTACATTCACGACTCGACATCAACAGGATAGTCCCTTTAGCTTTATTTGTGACAAGTTTGTGGTTTGTTAAGAAATGAGAATCGTTATACTGTTTCCGGCATAGAGAGGATGGCCGTGTATAATATTTCGTCAGTTGAATGAACTGACGCGCCCACAGTTTTATATGCAGGGTAAAGATACTTGACAATTGAAGTATAGATGCTGCGCATGACTATTTTAAATATTGTTTCATGTAAATTATTGTAAAGTTGCTTTCGCTGTGATAATGTACAAGTGTAATGTAACTCTGATAAAAGAAAAGTTTTTATTTCCTTGTAAAATTGTACGAAAGAAGTGTAAAGATCCTGTGGAACTCGAATTCAGTTGTATTTTGGAATTCGGGGTGTTACATATAACCTGTTTACTGAATGTTAATGATGTTATAATATACCTATTAACATAAATTAGTTGAATATGTGACATCTTTTCGTAATGTCGATGCAATTTTTTGGATTAAAGTCTTAAAGCCCACTGTTGGATATAATTGGTGGATATAATTGGAATTTTAGTATTTGGATAATTGAATGAATATTGTGATTTGGGTCTGGTGTTGCATAATAGTATCAGATGCTTTAGTTTGGACATTGTATTTATAAGTATCTTTATTAAATAATTCTTGAATGCTGATATACTGGATGAATTTTATATAGTGAAAAAGCTTTATGTATCAGATATGACCAACCAAATTTTTGGTAAAGTCTATGCAATTTGTTGGGGTTTGTGGATCCAATACACGATAATGGGTTGAAGAAGATAAAAGAGAAGGAGAGTCGAAGTGGGAGCAAGCAGGTCATGAGTAGTTTGAAGCTACAGGCAGAGGTGCGGTCGACTGCACCCCCCGACCGTATCCCAGGCAACGTACGGTCGACCACACAGTCGACCATCTCGCTCACTGTTTCAACTCTGTAACTTGAAGAGGCGACCGGTCGACTGCGCAGTCGACTGACTTACACTATGTTGGACCCTGTACAGTCAGAGAGAACCGATCGACCGACTTGGTGTTGTGGTCGACCGTCCCGACGCTGTTTGATGAGCGGCTGAGATTGAAAGTTGAGAAAACCTATATATATTGTATTGTGTATGATTTTAGGGTTAACTTTAAAAAAAATAGAGATCTACCAGCCGTCATTAAGAGAGAGGGAGATAGAGAGGAACCCTACACCTTGGGGGTGAGATTCTTGAGAGATTTGTAAACATATTTTTCATATTTCTAGATAAAATCGCAGGAGTGCCTCTGCGTGGGAAAGTAGTCATTATTTTGGGTGAATCTCGAAAAAATCTTGTGTGTTCTTGTGTATTGCTTTTGGTTGTTCTTTGTTCTTTTGTTTTGATTCTATTGTTCTTGCATCTCGTCGTCGTTGTTGAGTTATTTCGCAGTTAGAATTCAACAAAGTGGTATCAGAGCTTCAAGGTTGGTAGTATTGATTGAGATGGGGACAAGAGTAGAGTGAAAGAGTTCGATGGAACGGATTTCACAATGTGGAAGATCCAAATGGTTGGATATCTCCGACAGAAGGATCTAGATGATCCGTTATTTGGTTTGAAGCCTAGAAGGGGCGGAGGTCGATCTGGTTGCGTTGGCAGCTTGGAATAGATTGGATCAGAAGGCGCTTGGGCAGATTCAGTTGTCGCTGAGCAGGAAGGCACTATTTCACATTAAGAAGGCAAGGATCGCAAAGAAGGCAATAGAGATATTGACAGACATGTTTGAGAAGCTAAATGCAGCGAACCAGATCTTACACCTAAAGAAGTTGGTTAACTTGAAGTTGTCGGAAAAGGGTTCGGTTGCTGAGCACGTCAATAATTTCTGTATGGTTTACAATCAGATGGAATCGTTAGGTTTAAAGTTTGAGGAAAGGGCACAATCGTTGTTATTGCTATCCAGTCTTTCCGATAGTTAGGACACAGTAGAGCAGACCATTACTAGCACCATGACTGATACGACAACCTTAAAGGATGTTATAAGCAGCATTATGAATGATGATGCAAGGAGGAAAAGGCATGGAGAGACTTCGGTGTCATATCCTAGCAATGTCGCGATTTCAGTTGATAACCGTGGTAGAAGTAATAACAGAGGAAAGTCACAGAGCAGAAATCACAAGTTCAAGTCAAGAACAGGACATCGCAAAGATGAGTGTTGGAACTGCAAGAAGCTAGGACACAGGAGAGACCAATGCGAGGAGTATAAGAGAGCACAAGCAGGGTCACAGGTAGCCAATGTGGTAAGTATTGAACGCCGCCTAGATGAATTGTGTTTATCTGCTGGATTTAATATTTTGCAAGATGATTGATGTATAGACTCAGGTTCTTCTTATCATTGTACCCCCTTGAGGGATGTTTTTGAGGATTACAGGACAAGTAATTTTGGTGCAGTTTCAGTTGGTAATGGGCAGATATGTCCCGTTGTAGGTAGAGGCACTGTGAGAGTGAAGGCTCGAAATAGTGGGCAGTTGATCTTGAACGGCACAAGACATATTCCGACCTTGAAGAAAAACTTGATCTCAACTAGCAAACTAGACAAAGAAGGGTTCACAATAACTTTTGGGCATGGAGAATGGAAGGTGACTACAAGTGCCAGGTTGGTGGCAAAAGATAAGCGTGGTGACACATTATACTTACTCAAAGGAGGTGATTTTAGTGATATCATTGCTACAACATTAGCAGGTAGTTCCTCTTCAATTCTATGACATGTCAGGTTGGGGCACCTTGGTGAAAGGGGTGTCAAGCAGCTTTGTTCTAGGGACCTTTTGCCGGGGCTGAAGAAGGTTGAGATGGATTTCTGTGAGAATTGTGTGATGGGAAAATTGAAGACAGTCAGCTTTCAGTTGGGTGGGCGTGAGAAGAAGCTTGGAAGCTAGAGTTGGTACTTACAGATGTGTGGGGTCCAGCTCAGGAATTCTCTTATGGTGGTAAGAGATACTTTGTCACATTCATCGATGATGCTACAAGAAAGGTTTGAGTTTATGCAAATTGTGAAAAATCAGAATTATTTGAGGCATTTAGAGCTTGGAATGCCAGGGTTGATAATGAGATGGGTTGCAAGGTGAAAGCAATAAAGTCAGACAACGGAGGTGAGTACACAAGCAAAGAGTTTGTTAACTATTTGGCAAAGAAAGGTTTTAGAGGAATCAAGACAGTTCCTAAGACTCCACAGGAGAATGGTGTAGCAGAAAGAATGAACCGCACGATACTCGAAAGGGCGAGATGCATGAGACTTCATGCGGGTCTTCCGGTCCATCTTTGGGCCGCTATAGTTGATACAACAGTGTACTTGATTAACCGTTTCCCGTCTAGTGCCCTCGATGGGTCCATTCCAGAAAAACTATGGTCAGGTAAAACTGACATATGCACTAATTGACATGGAAGAAAGAAAGAAGTTGAACTCTAAGTCCAGGAGGTGTGTGTTCATTGGCTATGGTGGCGATCAGTATGGTTATAGACTTTGGGATTTTGTGGATAACAAAGTCATTCGCAGCAGGAATGTAGTGTTCAATGAAGAAGTCCTATACAAGAACAGGCACACAGGTCAAGACAGTACAACCAGTTCAGAGTCAGATTAGGGTTTAGACTCAGACTCAGATTCAGATTCTGAATGCTGCCCTAGTGGTGGGGGCCCATAGTGCAGCAGTAGATACAGGTACCACAGGCAGCACAGGAGACTCATGGTGAGCCTATTGGGAATGAGCAAGTTATTCAAGACGAACAGGTATAGCCAGAATAGTTTGGGGAATGTGGACCGGTCGGTGAACCAGTACCCACATTGAGGAGATCGGCACGAGAGAGAAGGCCAACCAAGATATTTGATCCATCAGCTAGTGTTGTTCACGAGCATGTTCTGTACACAGATTCAGGAGAGCCAGAGAATCATGAGAATGCTTTGAGGGATGATGCTCGAATTCAGTGGGAGTTAACCATGAAGGACGAGTTGAGCTCCTTAGAACAGAACCAAACTTGGGAGTTGATGAAGTTACCTGTAGGGAAGCGCACACTTATGAACAAATGGATTTTCTGAGTCAAAGATGAGGCAGATGGCAATAAAAGGTACAAGGCGAGGCTTGTTGTGAAAGGATTCTCTCAAAGAGAAGGTATTGATTATAGTGAGATCTTTGCACCAGTTGTGAAGATGGCTTCAATTAGGATTTTGCTTAGTATTGTGGTAGTTGAAGACTTGCACTTAGAGCAGTTGGATGTAAAAACAGCTTTTTTCCATGGTGATGTTGAAGAAGAGCTGTACATGAAACAACCCACAGTTTTTGAAGCAAAAGGGAAAGAAGACATGGTGTGTCGATTGAAGAAGAGTCTTTATGCACTCAAACAAGTACTGCGGCAATGGTACTTGAAGTTTAATTGCTTCATGAGAGGAAGAGGTTTCAATTGATGCAAAACGGATCATTGTGTGTATGTTCGTAAATATGAGGACAATGATATAGTTACCTTGGCGTTGTATGTGGACAACATGTTATTAGCAGGTTCATGTATGGAGAAGATCAAGGAAGTGAAAAAGATTCCAGCTTCGGAATTTTCAATGAAGGACTTTGGTGAAGCAAAGAAAATCATCGGTATGAAGATTAGTAGAGACAGGAGAAGCAAGAAGCTTTGGTTATCTCAAGCGGACTACGAAAAGAAGGTGTTGAAGAGATTCAATATGGATGGAGCGAGGCTAGTCACTTGTCCCTTGGCTGCTCACTTCAAGTTATCAATGGACTTGTATCCTAAAACGGAGACAGAGATGCAGGAAATAGCTGCTATTCTTTATGCCTCAGCCGTTGGGAGTTTGATGTATGCGATGGTGTCTACTAGACCAGACATCGCACAAGCAGTGGGAGTTGTCAGCCGTTACATGAAGAATCCAGGTAAATAACATTGGGATGCAGTAAAGTGGATTCTTAGATATCTAGCAGGTACTTCAGATCACTCTCTTTGTTTTGGGGGAGATTCTTTGCATATACATGGTTATGTGATTGCGGATTTTTTGGCCGATCATGATGGTTGCAGAAGTACTACAAGGTATGTATTTACAGTTGGAGGAACAACTGTCAGTTGGGCTTCACAATTACAAAAGGTTGTAGCATAGTCAACCACGGAGTCAGAGTATATAGCACTTACAGAAGCGAAGAAAGCCATTTTGTGAATTTCGGAGCTTATGAAACAGTTGGTTAGGAAGCAACCCATAGGTGAACTATGGTGTGACAGACAAAGTGCAGTTTTCTTGGCAAAAAACTCGGCATATCACTCTAGGACTGGGCACATTCAAATGAGGTATCATTTTATCAGAATGGCAGTTGAGAAGAATTAATTGAAGCTAACTAAGATTCTTGGCACTAAGAATCTGACGGACATGCTCACTAAGGTGGTGGATAGCAGGAAACATCAGTTTTGCTATACTGCTATCTGATTGTCTCCAGGTTAATTGTTGAGGAGACTCGCAGAGGCACAGGCTTAGACTAGGCCAATGGAAGAATGAAGAACAGGTTAGAGACTTCGTGTATATGTCTCCAAATGGGAGATTGTTGGGGTTTGTGGATTCAATACACGATAATGGGTTGAAGAAGATCGACAAGAAGGAGAGTCGAAGTGGGAGCAAGCAGGTCAAGAGTAGTTTGAAGCTACAGGTAGAGTTGCAGTCAACCGCGCGGTCGACCGAGCGGTCGACTACGCGGTCGACCGCACCCCCCGACCGCATCTCAGGCAACGTACGGTCGACCGCGCAGTCGACCGTCTCTCACACTGTTTCAACTCTGTAACTTGAAGAGGCAACCGGTCGATCGACCTACACTTTGTTGGACCCTGTACAGTTAGAGAGAACCGATCGACCGACTTGGTGTTGTGGTCGATCGTCCCGATGCTGTTTGATGAGCGGCTGAGATTGAAAGTTGAGAAAACCTATATATATTGTATTGTGTACGATTTTAGGGTTAACTTAAAAAAAATAGAGATCTACCAGCCGTCATTAAGAGAGAGGGAGATAGAGAGGAACCCTACACCTTGGGGGTGAAATTCTTGAGAGATTTGTAAACATATTTTTCATATTTCTAGTGGAAACCGCAGGAGTGCCTCTGCGTGGGGAAGTAGCCATTGTTTTGGGTGAACCTCGAAAAAATCTTGTGTGTTTCTTTTGGCTGTTCTTTGTTTTCTTGTTTTGATTCTATTGTTCTTGCATCTCGTCATCGTTGTTGAGTTATTCCGCAGTTATAATTCAACACAATTTGCATAGGGGTATCGTGGAATTCAGATTGAACATTCACATAAAATTGGACCATGCAAGAGTAAGACTCTTCACCTTAACTGCAATTTTTATTTAAGTATTTTTTGTGTTCTGACATGGATATTAACTCAAGGGTTTATGCAAAGATTCATTTAAAGGAAATGCATGAGGAGGATATTGGGTACCAAAATAGAAGAAGAGCTTGGAGTTGAAGACGAAAGCAAGGATGAAGAATTGAAGTACCTTAAATATTTGCTTTATTCAGTTCAATGCATGTATTTTTTTGCTTTAGTAATATTCAAGTAGATAACTTTATGGTTTGACAGTGATTCTCTAAACCATCTTCTTATAGAAGGAAAAAAGAATTTAGTAATTAGTGTAGAGATAATATTCACAAGTTTCTCCCAATTCTCTCATACTTTTTTGGAGTTCTACATAATTTTATAAGTCCCTCAAAAGTATTTTAGGTTGTGCTAAATGCACAGGGTAACAGTAGTATATTATATAAAAGAAGTTAGTACTAGTACGAACTCGAAATGAGAGAATCTAAAATTATGGTGGTGATTTAGAGTTTGAAATAATATAGGGTTAGATTGAAGAAAGGACAATAGACTATTATCATGTACCTTAACATAACCTAAACCTAGGATCTCATCGCCCTAAACTCCCTAGTGAGCTTCCACTGCCACAAAATTGAATCTCTCCCAATTATTTAAAGTTTGAGTTAGTTTACAAGAAATTTAAAGTTTACAGTTGATCTTCAATCTTTGGGAGTTAGTGAGATTTGGTTTAAATGCTCGGAGAGTTCTTGAGATGTGGGCTTCATTCATCTTTTTTGAGATGTCGTTTTCACTCTTCAGGAGTATTGCTACCACTTGAGCCTTCTTGTATTTCTTGAGTTATCATTTCTGCTTTTATCCAATCTTCCGAGTACACTAGCATTTGCAAAGTCTATGACGTCATACGATTCCTTTTCTCTTTCAATATCATGCCACAAAGAGAAAAAATACTTTCTGATGCGACATTGGACACGGTCGGGGGGGGGGGGGGGGGGGGGGGGTTAGTACATCATGTGCCATGTGAGCCATGTGAGAAAGAATAGGATACGAACCTTTTTTTTTCTTTTCACCATGATAAAACTTCAATGTTGTGTTCACTAGATAGTGTAGGTTGTGCATTATACCATTTTAATTCATTTGATGCTTATCTTAGTTTTTTTGAATTTAATAAGACTCCATTTAGATAATGCTGATGCAATGCTTTTTACCTTTGGATGAAGACGATGTTGTATTTGAGCACTAGATGCAAAGTTCCTATCATAAGTATCTTATAATGTATCTAATATTGGCCCAACTATTAATATATATTCATCATAATCATAATTTAATTATTCAACCATACTATAAAACAAAACAATCAAACCCCTGACACCATCTAATTTGATACAAAGATCCATTACACTTGCTACACAATATAACATAGGAAGATGATGAAAATATTTCATGAATTTTGCATAAGCTAGAATAACAGCTGTGTTAATCAAAGGATTAAATTCCATTTATTGGAAATTTTGCATCACACTAACTATAAATAAAGCATAATTAGAAGTAGACTCCTAAGAACTTGAAAATTGAAGAGTTGCATATGGAAAATGTTTTAAAAAATTTTATCAAAATTTTGGCATAATTTCAATAATCTTGATTTAGGCAAAAGTTTTCCATATATTTTGCAATACAAAAATCATGTATAACATCTTTGTATATAGTAACAATTGTAATCAATTTGTAAGTAGAATTCTATTTAGTTTTAATATTTTTTAGTGAATTTTCTAAATTTTATTCCTCTAAGACCACACCCTTGTTGGAATTTGAAGATTATAACTACTCAAATCAATAAAATGCATACAATCTTTTATTGTATTAACATATGATTCGACTATCTTCAAAACATCTTGAACACATAAGCTGAGGATATGACATGCACATTTAATATTAAGTTTTTTCAGGCAATGGAGGCACAAATACATCAATTAATGAAGGAACGACTTGTTATTAGTGATGGCATTATCAAGGCCAATAGAAATAATTTTATCTTCAATACAAAAAGTTTTACATGCTTCTCTAATTTGAGATGCGATAGCCACACTATTACGAAGATCCATCAAATAACCAAATTGTATGATCATTTTTTGAAGGATCCAATCACTATCAATTCAAGGACAAGTAGTGCACATAACAGAACTATCAATACAACATTTTCTAACAAACACTAGTTAATGAAACTTTAGAAGGTAAAGAAGATAAAGTAGAAATTAAAGTATCTTTAAGCTCATTATATATTTTGATACAATCAGATTTAACAGTGTTTCTAGAAATTCTTATGAAATGAGAGTTTAGAGTGAGTTGGTTGAACATTTATGGGTTCTTACTTTCGAAATAAGTTAGGTTGTGAATTCTTCTTGAATGTTGATTGATTCCTAAATAACTTCAAGATTGCACTTCTTTACTTCTTCAAACTTTGAGATTCTACAAATTGTAAGAATAAATTAAGAGAGTTGAGAGAATTGTTTGAAAGTTTTGGTGTGAAAAAAATGGTTTGGAAGACTTATCTATTTATAGAATTTCATATTTTCTGTGTTTCCTAATTTACCCCCCTCGAAACCAGATGTTTATAAATGTTGGGAAGGGATATATATATATATATATATATATATATAATATAAAACGGTCGGCCCGCCCGGTGGACCGTTGCTGGCCCGTCGCACTGGACCGCCCAGTTATAGCACAGACAGGTCCGGTTCACGACTCGGCGGTTCCCAAGCCTTAGCAGTCCAGTTCCAACTGGGAGGTCCTATTCCAATCCGACCACGGGAAGGACTAGACAGACCCTCCTAATTTAAGCGGGCCGGCTTGGGACTGGTTCACTACAGTAGTGATCCGGCCCGATCTACAAAATGGGCCAGTCCGGTTTCGGGCTGAACCGGCCATTTGCCATCCCTATTACAAATCTCTCTGCAGAAAATTAGAAATTTTCTAATTGTTAATTAACTATTCCATATCGACGGCGTGGGCAAATATGAAATGGTTGTTTATATACTTGTTTCTGTGCCATTATGATGATCATGTTGTTGGACAACAGCGTAAATGTTGACAAAGATGTATCATATGCTCAGAACAACTAACTACTCGGCTTAACTATTACTTGAATCTCCAATACTTTTTGTATCCCAAGCTGTATTTAACATGGAACTAATTGATATGAAATCCTAGTCATCCGTTGGCAAACCCCTGATAATAGCCTTACATTTGTTCATTATGAGCTAAAAGGTAGGCTGAAACCTAGTGATTCCAGGGCAATCAAGTGCCTTATCTTATGTGAATTATACCTTTTTAAGTTTTTAGGGTCTCAAGTTACTGCTTGAAGTATTCACATATACTGTAATGTATCTTATGTTGGATTTATGCCTTCCATACTAGGTTCGATGCAAAGAGAAAACGATAAAGCGAGAAGACATTCGAATATTGTTGTTTCTAACTGAGACATAGTTGACAGTCAACTTCTTTATTAGCAGTCAATTGCAAAGAGCTGGGGGCAGCCTCGACTCCAGGTGCAGTCGACTGCTCTTGGGAGTAGTCAACCAACAAAGGTGCATCAACAGATTTGGGTCGGTTATGGTGGATTGGTTTGAAGCCTAGTTTCTTCTCCAAGTTAGATTGTATGAGTAGCTTTTTCTTCAGAGTATATCGTGCGGCTATTGTATTAAGACTACAACCTAGGATTCTTTACATCTATATATATCAATGTAATAGCCTCCATTGTGAGGTAGTGATGCTGTTTGTTTTTGGGGTGTGGGAGCAACAGGTGTGAGTTCTTGTAATTTGTGTAGCGGAAGATGTGGTACCGACGTTGATCCGATCTTAGGTTGTAGGACCGGTCGGGAGTAGCAGGAGAGAGGTAGAGGCTGGATGCTCGGCTCAGATCTTTAAGGCTCTGCTCGGTCTTTTGTACCTGCACACTACCTAGAAACACCGAGAGAAGTCCCGGCGTCAGGCTCTCCGACGATCTAGTCAGTCACTGAGAAAGCAATAGTAGCTAGGGTTCAGGTGGGGAAAAGTTTATTACCTTGGGCAAGGAGGAGGAGGAGGAGGGAGGAGGGGGGGGGACTGGTATTTATAGGCAGGGGCTAACGGGCCAGGTCGGACCCGTTTTCCTGGGGGCCTGAGTTGGCAGAAGCCCGTTGGACTTCAGTTGACCCGATGATCATGGAAGAGCAGAATTTGAGGGGATTTGATGGCCCTGATGGGGCCACGTCATCTACACCATATCAGGATCCCCCCACTCCTGGAGGGCTATATAAGCCAGCCGTGGAGGAGTAGTCTGTCTCTGTAGGAAGAGTGGAGCGGTGTATTCAGCGAGTATGACTTGTAGAGCCTCAGAAAGATAAGTGGGGTAGGACGAAGGAAATTCCCTGGAGAGTAAAAATGCTGAGCGTCAAGCACCAAGGGTCGGTAGCCAGGCGTCGAGCCCTAGATTGTGACAGAGCCAGGAATTAGCTTGGAGTTCGTGCCAAGCGTCAAGGGTCGAGCGTCGATGGTCGATTGTCGAGCCCCTGCTTGTTGGAAAATAGGGCATGGCTTGACGTCAATGCCAAGCGTCGAGCCCCCTGGATGCTGCCGAGCATCGAGCCCCCCTGCTTGTGAGAAAGCTAGGGTGTGGCTCGAGGTCATTGCCGAGCGTCGAGCTCATATAAATTAAGAAAGCTAAGGCGTGACTCGAGATCAATGCCGAGCGTCGAGCCCCTCTTCTTATGAGAAAGTTAAGGCGTGGCTTGAGATCATTGAAGAGCGTTGAGCCCATATAGCTTGTGAGGAAGTTAGGGCGTGGCTCGACGTCACTGCTGAGCGTCGAGCCCCCCCTGCTTGCGAGCGAACTGGGGCGTGGCTCAAGGTCATTACCGAGCATCGAGCCCATACAGCTTGAGAAAGCTAGGGTGTGGCTCGAGGTCAATGCCGAGCATCGAGCCCCCCTTCTTGTGAGAAACCTAAGGCGTGGCTCAAGGTCATTGACGAGCGTCGAACCCATATGGCTTGTGAGGAAGTTAGGACATGTCTCGAGGTCACTGCTGAGCGTCGAGCCCCCTGCTTGTGAGGAAACTGCGGTGTGACTCGAGGTCATTGCCGAGCGTCGAGCACATATAGCTTGAGAAAGCTGGGGCGTGGCTCGAGGTTAATGTCGAGCGTCGAGCCCCCCTTCTTGTGAGAAAGCTATGGCGTGGCTCGAAGTCATTGACGAGCGTCGAGCCCATATGGCTTGTGAGGAAGTTAGTGCGTGGCTCGAGGTCACTGCTGAGCGTCGAGCCCCCTTGCTTGTGGGAAAGCTAGGATGTGGCTCAAGGTCACTGCCGAGCGTTAAGCCCCCTGCTTGTGAGGGAGCTAGGGTGTGGCTCGAGGTCATTGCCGAGCGTCGAACCCATATAGCTTGAGAAAGCTAGGGCGTGGCTCTAGGTCAATACCGAGCATCGAGCCCCCTTCTTGTTAGGGAGCTGGGGTGTGGTTCGATATCATTTCCGAGCGTCAAGCCTATATAGCTTGAGAAATCTAGGGCGTGGCTCGATGTCAATGCCATGCGTCGAGCCCCCTGCTTGTGAGAAAGCTAGGGTGTGGCTCTAGGTCATTATCGAGCATCAAGCTCATATAGCTTGAGAAAGCTAAGGCGTGGCTCGAGGTCAATGCCGAGCGTCGAGCCCCCCTGCTTGTAAGAAAGCTAAAGCATGGCTCGAGGTCATTGACGAGTGTCGAGCCCATATAGCTTGAGGAAGCTAGGGCGTGGCTCGAGGTCAATGCCGAGCATCGAGCTCCCCTGTTTGTGAGAAAGCTAGGGTGTGGCTCGTGCTCACTGCCGAGTGTCGAGCCCATATAGCTTGTGAGAAAGCTAGGGTGTGGCTCGAGGTCAATGTCGAGCGTTGAGCCCCCCCTTCCCAGCTTGTGTGAAAGCTAGGGCGTGGCTTGAGGTCACTGCCGAGCGTCGAGCCCCCCTGCTTGTGAAACTTAGGATGTGGCTCGAGATCACTGCCGAGCGTCGAGCCCATATAGCTTGTAAGAAAGCTAGGGCATGGCTCAAGGTCACTTTCGATTGTCGAGCCCATGTGATTCTGACATCATGGGGGTGGAATTTGAGGCGTCAAAATCTTATCAGCTGTTAGATCTTGATGATCAAGATTGCATTGATCAGGATTCCAACGTAGAATTCGAGGTGTCGTTAGTCGCTCTATAAATCCTCCACCCCCTCTCTATTTCTTTGCTTTGCTTTCTTTTTCTAAAAACAAGAGCTTCTCTCTCTACTCACCAGCAACAAATTTTCTGTTGATGTATCCATTCAAGAAATTCAGGTTAGTACTTTTTTGTTATGTCGCGCTCTCAGTTCGGTTCTGAAGCGAGTGCCTCCGATCGAGATGGGGTGGATCTTCAGTCGGACTCCACGTCCTGGGATTTAGACGACTAGGTTTTGGATGTGGTACCTCTCCGAAGCCGCAAGCCACACGTGGTAGAGTCCAGCACTTCTACCGCCGAGGTCGAGGTACTAGGCGAGGAGGTGGAGGAAAGAGTGGTGGATCAGGAAGGTAGTGAGGACGGGGTCGAAGGAAAGGCGGATGAGGAAGGTAGTGAGGAAGGAGGGGCTCTCTCCCCTCTTCCACCTTTGGCGACACCATTTCCTCCGAAGGCTCCTCGAATTCGGAAGAAGAAGAGGAAGTGGTGCCTACCGGACATTCCGAGGACACCAGTCGAGTACGAGCCAGTGCACAGGCTCGACGTCCCATACTACAAGAACCCCTGGTCGATCTGGATGTATCCTGACGACGTCGAGAACTTGGTTCAATTTGGCGTTGTGGTATCTTCGCTGAGCCAGACCCAAATAGAGATGGACAGGGTTTAGTGTGTCCTGAAGGCTGACTATCTGCCACTGATAAGGGTCATCAACTTCATTGGGCAGGAGTACGAGCTGATGATCACGAGCCCTGGTCTTTGCCTGACCACCGAGTTAGCCCCCGACTTCTGTATGTTTCCCAAGGATGCTTTCGTCTCGGGGCTAAGGATGTCGTTGCACCCATTCATCAAGAGGGTGCTGAGGTGGGGGGAGCTATGTCCGATGTAGTACGGCCCCAACTCGCGGAAGCAGTTACTCTACTTCATTTTGAAGTGTGAAGAGAAGAAGGTGAATCTAAAGCTGAAGTATTCCAGGCCGTCTTAGGGGTGAGCTCACTCGGAGATCAGGAGGGAATTTACTACATATTGCCTCGCCCCCACAAGAAAGTGGTGCACGGGCATCCGGATTCCATCAAGGGGTGGAAGGCCAGGTACTTCGTGATCCGAAGTGAGGTACCTTGGGAAATTCCTACATCTTGGAATTTCTACAAGCCGAACCACAAACCCCCTAGGCAGAGGGACTTGACTGAGGCGGAGTGGGCTGATGTTGATAGGATTGTCGAGGGACACAATATCAGTTGTTCGAATGTGACAGAATTGCACTTAGCCCGGAACGGACTGAGCCCAGCCGACCCTTGTATGTTTTCGTTTCATTTTTGTTCAACTTTCTGCCTTCGCGGTAACATTCCCTCTTCTTTCTTGCAGCGATGGAACAGGCAAAGCTCGACGCACCTAAAGGATCTAGCCTAGAAGAGGGCCAAGAATGCGGCGCCGAAGGCGGGGTCTGCCCATGGGGGCTCGGAAGAGGGCCAAGAAGGCGGCGCCGAAGGCGGGGTCTGCCCATGGGGGCTTTGAAGGCCATTCGGAGCGGACCCATAAGAGTGCGAAAGCCTTCTCTGTCAGGGAAGCGCTAGAGTCGACGTCGAGCTCCAGCAGCCGCAAGGTTGCAGAGGTCTTGAAGGCAGGGACCCCCTCATTGCGACCCGACACCCAGAAGATGGTGGGCAAGAGGGGGCTAAGGCTTTTTGTCCCGGACTGGTCAGTGAAGTGGGGCGACTCACTAGCGGAGGGCCCGATCTCGGTCGAGGTTGTATAACCTCGCCACGACGCGCTACCAACCATCTTGGTGACTGAGACGGTTGAGACGTGCTACATGAAGTGGGGTCAAGCCCACGTGGAGGTAAGTGTTGGGCATGTTTTAGCTTTTTTGTACTTGGCATTGTTTTCTGATTTTTGTCTTTCTCCCCAATCAGGCGTCAATGGCCGGGGCACAGTTGAAGAGGTGCTTCAATAAAGAACGCAAGGCCGAGAAGCGGAATGCCGACAGGTACCTGCGTGAAGCGAAGGACCTGAAGCTCGAACTGACGACAGCTCAGGGGGCGGTGCCCGGCCCTTCAAGCCGACCTCACCTCCCAACAGGACCAAATCCTTTGTGCTTTGGCGGAGGTTCGAGGCAAGGCAGTTGCGGAGTATGAGGAGCTACGGGCCGCGGCAGGGGAGGAGCTGATAAACGCCCAAGACGAGGCATATGATCAGGCAAAGGAGCACTTTATGTTCCTTTATCTTCAAGCAAAAATCGAGCACCTCCACTACGGCTGGCAGCCGCCCATGCTTCCACTGACCTCGGAGGTGAGGGTAATGAGGTGCCGAGAGACCCGAGCATAGAGAGAGGTAGGGGGCGACGGCTGACGTAGAGGTGCAGATCCCCTCTAAGATGTAGTTTTTATATTTTCTTCTTTATCTTTTTGTATTTGCCGAGTGCGGATTGGCCACCGCTTTTTGGTAACTATTTTTTTTGTTGAGATTAATATAATCTTGTGTTTTTGGCCGACCTATTATGACTTTTCGTTTTTGAAAATCTTGGAGTGAAATCTTGTTCCCTCTCCTTTTTGTCAGATGGACGAGACCCTAGGAGCTGACCTCAGTTCTGCCGAGGTCCGGCGATTTCGGAAGAGGCTAAATTCCAAGGAGAGTGTCTTGATTCACTATCGCAAACAGGCCCACGATCGGGAAGTCACGGTAATCTATTTCATGAACAAGTCGAAGGAGCTCAATTTAGAGGCAGCGAGCCTGATGAAGGCTATAACCGATCAGGACTAGGGGAGTGTCGAGATGAACTGGTCGATGTCTGATGCCTCCACCAGGAAACCGACCTCTGAGTCCATTCTTTGTGAGGTTGTGATGGAGAAGGAGTTGGAGATTCAGAGGTTGAAAGTCATGCTCGGCACTGACGGATCCCGGTTTGGCCCTTTTGGGGGAGGTGGCCGCTCCGTCTTGGGTTCCTCACCGACCTTGTATATGGAAATGGCTAGGCCGGCTGATGCACAAAGCTTCGTTGCCGGGACATCTACACTGGCGATGTTGGTGGTACCAGACAAGCTCACTGGAGGACAGACCCACTCGGTGGGGCTTGAGATAGTCCGTGTTAGCCAAAAAAGCCCCACTAGAAATACTTAGGTTGGGGTAAAAAGAGTTGTTGTAATAATCTCTATTGTATTGTGGCCCTTCAGGGCGTTATGATGAATGAAAATTGTTTTTTCGTCCCTCCAACTTGTAAGAAAGATTAGGACATTGTCTGCAGCGTAAGCCAAATGTCGAGCCCCGTGCTTTGTTGAAAACTAGGGTGTGGCTCGAGGTCATTGTCGAGCGCCTAGCCCATATAGCTTGAGAATGCTAGGGCGTTGCTCAAGGTCAATGCCGAATGTCGAGCCCCCATGCTTTATTGAAAGCTAGGGTGTGGCTCGAGGTCATTGCCGAGCACCTAGCCCATACAGCTTGAGAAAGCTAGGGCATTGCTCGAGGTCAATGCCGAATGTCGAGCCCCCATGCTTTGTAGAAAGTTAGGATGTGGCTCGAGGTCATTGCCGAGCACCTAGCCCATACAGCTTAAGAAAGCTAGGGCATTGCTCGAGGTCAATGCCGAATATCGGTCCCCCATGTTTTCTAAAAATCTAGGGTGTGACTCAAGGTCATTGCCGAGCACCTAGCCCATACAGCTTGAGAAAGCTAGGGCGTTGCTCGAGGTCAATGCCGAATGTCGAGTCCCCATGCTTTGTAGAAAGCTAGGGTGTGGCTCGAGGTCATTGTCGAGCACTATGCCATACAGCTTGAGAAACTTAGGGCGTTACTCGAGGTCAATGCCGAATGTTGAGCCCCCATGCTTGTAGAAAAGTTAGGGTGTGGCTCGAGGTCATTGTCGAGCGCCTAGCCCATACAGCTTGAGAAAGCTAGGGCAATGCTCGAAGTCAATGCCGAATGTCGAGCCCCATGCTTGTAGAAAAGCTAGGGTGTGGCGAACGCACAGAAAATTGCACAAAATTAAAAAAAAATAAAGGAAATGCCAAGGTTTACACTTTATTATTTACAAAAAAAAAGAAAAAAAAAGAGGCACGTAATGCCTGTAGCGCCCCGATTTCCGATACCGGAAAACCGTGACACGAGCCAAGACCTTTTCTTCAATTAGTCACAATACACAGAAAAACAGGAGAATTTAAAACTTTTTTATTCAATACACAAAGTGTTACAAGTCTGAATATTGTACAACTGTAATACCTTACAATAGAGTTACAACATTACCTTTACATTTCTAAGTATTACAACCTTCAACATCTTACATCAGAGTATTTCTCAACAAATACATATACTGCAGCGGAACTAAACATAACACTGACTCCTTGCTTTCCTTGCCTTGAGTCCTCCTGAATTTCGTCTTTGTACTTCGGCGATCCAGTACCTATGGAAGTGGGGACGTCAGTATTCACTGACGCTTAAAGGCTGATCATATAGCAGCGAATCTTCCAAACAATATACACAATATAGCAATAGTGTTGGTGTAGTTTAAGTGTTTGTGAGTGCTATGACTAGACTCTAATGCGATATTGAAATAGAACTAGGACGCTTCCTATTCTAATATCAGCAAGTCTCCGAAAGCAACATGCAGCCCATACTACATGCGACTCCATCTCAAGCTGTTTCTCCATATATAGGGATTGAACCCGCGTTATGAACTTCTAATTGTACTCAACCTGTTCCCGACACCTACACGTGGCTAATGAGGTTGCAGATGTGGTCATGTGCCACTGTTGCATTTCGCCAGTGGTGTCTATGTTCGCCACTGCGACCCGGCCAACCGGACCTCTCTCAAAATAGACGAACCCAACGTATCGGGCGTCACAACAAAATCAAACTATAGGATTTCGCAAGCGTAGGGTAGCACGAAGCCTACCCTGTGGCACCCTCTGGGGTATCGCAAGCACAGGACTGCACAATGCATCCTGTGGCACCCCCAGCCACTGTACCTCAGGAATTAACAGCGCGAGATACGCAACTCGTGTCCTCAACTTGTGAGACGGCACCGTACATATCCCTTTGACGGGAAGGTACAACTCAGTACACCACCTATGATCTGCCTCAAGGGACGAGTTAGTGTAAGGGGCCCCCTACAACTGACCCCTCTCTCTCGGCAAAAGGGTTTTAAGTAAAATGATCCTTGTAAGTCACTATCCTAGTGATGTCCCTGACTCGAACAATCCTAGGGATGACAGTATTATCCACAACATGCTAGGCCTTAAATTAGGCTTCGCAAGACAACTCTACTAGGCTGCTCAACCTAGACTTACCAGAATCCCTCAGGACCCGGTTCGTGGCTCATCGATCCAAGACTTTGGTCGTGTGAATATACACGCATGCCGCTACCCTAGACTTGGATTCTGTCTATACTCCGGTCCTCGATTAACCTATCCTGGTTAAGATTCGACGGTACACAAGGAGTGACTCCTCCACAGTTCCTTAGGGTAAGAAAACATGTCTTGATGGTCGATAGCCCTTAGGGTGGTAACCTCACCCTAGACGAGCACAACGAACTGTGTACTAGCTAACAAGCTATACACGAGTAGCAACCACATACGAGCCAATTAAGCTACGTATGAAACAATAACTACCTACGAGCCAGGCGGGCCTCGTAAGAGATAACCACATACATACCAGCCAAATAAGCCGCGTATGAGACCAACAGCTACGCACGGACCGGTCGAGCCGCGTACGAGACAACAACCTACATATGAGCCAACTAAGCTACGTATGAGACCCACAGCTACATACGGGCCAGTCGAGCCACGTACGAGCATAACCATGTGCAAACAACCATACAGGTAATCAATCCTAGAAGCAACCAAACGTGCTTACTAACAAACTTAATCTTCTATTGTTAGAAGCAACAGAAGAATCTACTAGTAGTCTATGATCGGTATTCTACTAAGAAAGAATCCGAAGGCGACATAACAGCCTTTATCGAACTAACTATCACTAGTGGTCTTTCCGATCTTATTACTTCGACCTATAATGCCTTTGGCATGACATACACTCGTAAGCATCTTCCTGTGGTCATCCAATTACAAAACAGAACTACTCACCATCACACTCCTAAGTATGAATATGATTAATGCTTGTGCTTACATCGAGCTTAAGCATAAAATTACTACGACCTAGGCATAGAGTCTACTATAGTCAAGCGAGCGTGAAAGCTTACTACTTATCTTGACTAATCACCATAACACAAACATGGATAGGTAACTAATATAGCATACAACATTCCAAGGCATGGTAGGTAGTCTAACATTACTCCTACAACGTTCTAAACATGCATGTGAACTTTAGCATGGTATAGAACCCAACATAAAATCACTACAACTAACCATGGGTAGTGTCTTTACTCTAAGCATGAATATCATAGTATGGATGTCATTAACTTAACATGATCAAGAATTAGCATGATACCTACTTACTTAGCATGAATCATGATCATTTACTAATATAGCATGAACAACCACTTATCTAGCATGGGTACCATGTAAACATGAGTATTCACGTAACCTAGCATGGTACACGACCTACTCACAATCTAAGCTCGCATGACATGCAACTTACTTACAATTAGGTTAGCATGGCATACGACTTGCTTGTAGTTAAACTAGCATGACATATCTATAATTAAACTAACATGGTATATCACATAACTACAATTAGACTAGCATGGTGTATCACTTACCTACAATTAAACTAGCATGGTCAGTAATTTTATTAGGGATCCTACAACATCCTAAGCATAATGTCATTAATCCAAGCATGGTAGGAATTTTAGAATTTATCCTACAACATCCTAAGCACAATTAGGCTAATCTAAACATGGTAGGATATCTTTTAGAAACAATCCTACAACATTTTAAACATAAAGCATGGTAGGATATTTTTAGAAACAATCCTACAATATTCTAAACATAAAGTATGGTAGGATATTTTTAGAAACAATTCTACAACATTCTAAACATAAAGCATGGTAGGATATTTTTAGAAACAATCCTACAATATTCTAAACATAAATAAGGTAGTCTAAAACATGGTAGGATTTTTAGAATTAATCCTACAACATTTGTAGCATGAATATGGCTTCTAAACATTTTTAGAAGTAATCCTACAACATTTGTAGCATGAATATGGCTTCTAAACATTTTTAGAAATGATCCTACAATCATTGGAAGCATGAATATGGCTTCTAAATATTTTTAGAAGTGATCCTACAACACTTGAAGCATAAACATGGCTTCTAAACATTTTTAGAAATGATCCTACAACATTGGAAGCATGAATATGGCTTCTAAATATTTTTAGAAGTGATCCTACAACACTTGAAGCATAAACATGGCTTCTAAACATTTTTAGAAGTAATCCTACAACATTTGTAGTATGAATATGGTTTCTAAACATTTTTAGAAATGATCATACAATATTGGAAGCATGAATATGGCTTCTAAATATTTTTAGAAGTGATCCTACAACACTTGAAGCATAAATATGGCTTCTAAATATTTTTAGAAGTAATCCTACAACATTTGTAGTATGAATATGGTTTCTAAACATTTTTAGAAATGATCCTACAACATTGGAAGCATGAATATGGCTTCTAAATATTTTTAGAAGTGATCCTACAACACTTGAAGCATAAACATGGATTCTAAACATTTTTAGAAGTAATCCTACAACATTTGTAGTATGAATATGGCTTCTAAATATTTTTAGAAGTGATCCTACAATATAAGTAGTATGAATATGGTTTCTAAACATTTTTAGAAATGATCCTACAACATTGGAAGCATGAATATGGCTTCTAAATATTTTTAGAAGTGATCCTACAACACTTGAAGCATAAACATGGCTTCTAAACATTTTTAGAAGTAATCCTACAACATTTGTAGTATGAATATGGCTTCTAAACATTTTTAGAAGTGATCCTACAATATAAGTAGCATGAATAAGGCTTCTAATCATTTTTAGAAATGATCCTACAATATTAGTAGCATGAATATGGCTTCTAAATATTTTTAGAAGTGATCCTACAACATAAGTAGCATGAATATTATCCCTAAATATGATATAGTTCATCTACTATTACTACTTTCATGGAAACATACATCTACTATTGCTATTTTAATAGAAGCATACATATCTACTACTACTATAACTTTATTAGAACATGTATATCTACTACTACTACTACTTCATTCTCATCACAATCACAACATACACTATCTATCACTATTATTACTTTATTTAATCAACATGCTACTACTACCTTATTTAATCACATTCTACTACCTTATACCTTAGCATGCTACTACTTAGTTGTTTACTAATCTTTATTATTACTAGTGATAAAAGAAAAGATCATTCTTATTTTATTTTACCTTACAACTAGTAAATATAAAAGAAAAGATCTCTTTTTTCATTTATTTCTACAACTAGTGATTAAAAGAAAAGATCTTTTTAATAGCTACAAATAGTGATTAATAAAAAAAGAAGATCTTTTTAATCTACAACTAGTGTTTAGTAAAAAAAGAAAGATCTTTTTAATTTTCTACAACTAGTGGTTAACAAAAAGGTCTTTTTATTACAATAAACACATACTTATTATTTTTTTGTCCAATGTTCAATCAAGGTCCTACAACCCACAATGGTTGTAAAATGTTCATATGCTCATGTGTATTAAGTCCTACAACCAATAATGGTTGTATGTTCAACATTATGCAATATGTGAATCTTTTGTCCAATAACAACATAAACAACACTACAATTAAAAAGATGTGATCTTTATGTATTTTGGTAGATACTACCACTACTTCCTTTCTCTTTTTTTTTTCATTCACAACAACATAACAACACGCCTATCAAAAGCAAAGAAAACAAAACAAGAAGGGAGAAGAAGAAGTCAAACAACAAAACAACAAACAAACAAACAAACAAACAAACAAACAAAGAATCAAAGAAGTGTGAAGAAACCCCCACCTTATTTTTTCTATAGGAAGGACTTGCTTGCTACCTTCTCCTTCCCCTAGCTTAAGCTTCTATCAACCTACAAAACAAAACTCTCAAGTTACTTTTTTTTTGTTCTCTCTTTCTTTTCCTTTCTTTCTTTCTTTCTTTCTTTCTTTCTTTCTTTCTTTTGTTTTCTAAAATGAGAGAAGGAGGTGAATGAGGGGGTATTTATAGAAGGGATAGGAGGTGGTAAGTGCACCCATTGGCACAAAATAACTCCAAGAAGAGGTGGCTGGCCATGCCCTAGGAGGGGGGAGGAGTATGGTGTAGGCTAGGTAAGGTGGAAGGATAAGGGTTCTAGAAGGGTTTTAGTTCTTCTCTTATGCATACAACTCTCTTTTAAACCTTCTAATCAAACCCTAATTCTCTAATTAAGTTGCCATGACAAGAGTAAGTATATTGTCCTAAAGTACATACTATATACTAGGTATAATATACTAAGTACCATACAATTGTATGTATGTGTACATGTATGTGTATACAAAAATTTCTTATAAAAATCCTCCTAAAACTCCCATAAAATAGTTTAATTTAGAAAATAATAGTAAAATAAATTTTATTATTACTTCGGAGAGTCGCGCTATCAATTTGATGCGCTTCGGATGCACACTGACCGATAGATGCGCGTAGGCGCTGTTTGTGGGCAATCCGGCGAAAAATCACCAAAATGGTCTGGTTTTGGAATTAAAATAAAATAATAATAAAATAGTAATTTCTATGAGTTAATATCCGTCCGGGATATTACAATGCCGATAAAAGGGGGTCGGTTACATAAGCTCGGTTACAAGAGGAGTCTAGTCCCCCCTTCACGGAACTTGATGAAGTGTTCTGCGTTTCAGCGCTTCTTCACTATCCTTCCCCCGTGGTCTGTGAGTTAGTACGTGCCGGGACGTACCACTTCAGAGACTTTATATGGCACCTCCTAATTAGGGGCCAAATTTCTCTTTCTGCTGGGGTCGGATACCGCTATCTTTCTGAGCATGAGGTCACCTAGCTTGAAGTCGGTGGGGCGGACGTTCTTGTTATAAAACCTCTCGATCCGTTGTTGGTATATGCTTCTTCTGACGGTGGATTTTCCCTTGACCTCATCAATTAGATCCGAGTTGGCTCTGAGGTCCGTTGAGTTATTCTCCTTGTCGAAGGCCATGATCCTGAGCGAAGAGAGCCTAATCTCCAAGGGGATAACCGCCTCTATGCCGTAGGTTAGGTTGAACGGTGACCGCCCGTAGGGATTCTCTTCGTCGTCCGGTGCGCCCAGAGTATGCTCGGCAACTCGTCGACCCTATAACCCCTTGGATGAATTATCCAACCGCTTTTTGAGGCTATCAAGAATTTGACGGTTCGCATTTTTGGCTTGGCCGTTTGATTAAGGATGACATATTGATGAGAAGCACTGCTGGCCAACGATGTCTTTGCAGAACTTTCGAAAGTTCTTGCTTATAAATTAGGTCCCGTTGTCTGTGATGAGGATCTGCGGGATCCCGAACCGATAGATGATGTGCTTCCAGAAAAATTACTGATTTTGGTGTTCTGTGATCGTGGCCAGGGGCTCTGCCTCGATCCATTTGGTGAAGTAGTCGATGACCACCACCAGGAACTTCCTTTGGCCCGTTGCTTTAGGAAAAGGGCCGACCAAGTCCATTCCCCACATAGCAAAGGGGGTCAGACTAGCCAGGGAGCGGAGGTTGGCTTGCGGAAGCCTTTTCACCAGGAGAATCTTTGGCAAGGACTGCACATTTTAACGAGGTCTTGGGCATCTTGTAACATGGTCAGCCAGTAGTACTTGTGTTTCAGGGCTTTTCTAACGAGCGACCTGCTCCCCATGTGACACCCCCCGATTCCTTTATGCAGTTCTTTCAGAACGTACTTGGCCTCATCGGGGGCTATGCAACGAAGGTAGGGTCTTCTGTCCGTTGTTGCATATGAGCACTTGAAGAGTGTCTCATTGATTATGATGAACCTTTCTAAACGGGCCCTGGTCCTTCTCGCCTCGGCCCGATCTTGAGGAAGCTCGCCCTCCGCCAGGAACTTCAAAATGGGAGTCGTCCAGTTGTCTGGTTGAGGTTCAGTGGTGAGGTAGAAGACTTCGGGGAGGTCGATTGTAACACCCCTGTTTTGTACGGTACCTGAAGATATGCATGTGTATGTATATTATTAGAATGCGTGCAATTGATTGTAGTATTATGGGTCAATTTTGCCATTGTGGTGGATGGTTAGGGCTACGGGATGGTTTTTGGGAGAGTTGCATCCCAAGGATGTACGAGAACGAGACGGACCGATACTAGTAAAATAGCTAGTTTTCGGCACGACGCACATGCAAATATAACACGGTATGGTACTACAGTGAATATAGGTTGCATGCGCTCGTTAAAACACGCGTCTCACACTCGTTGGAGCTCATTAAGAGCTATGTTGGGCAGCCAACACACTTAACACAAAACCAATGGGCTAGCCATAATTTTGGGGCCTACAAAACCACCTATGATCTAACCTACCCCCCCACCCCTTGTATAATCCGGCCCACACCCCCATCACCCTCATTTTCCACTTCATTTCTTCCATTTGCTCTGGAATTTTCAGAAGAGAACACCCCAAGAGAAGGAGGAGAGAAAAAAAGAAGGAAGTAAAGGAGAAGGACCAAGAAGGAGATTTCCAAGAAGAAGCTTGAAGAGATCCCTTCTACTACTACAACCTAAGGTGGGAAGTTTCTCTAAACTTGAAATTCTTGTCTCTTATTTAAATTTGGTTGCATGCATGTGTGTTAGAATGCATAGGATTGCTTTTCAAAAGTTAGAAGTAGAAATCAGAATGGAATTAGAGAAAGCTGGTACGGAGTGCCATGTTGTGGATTTTTCCGAGAGCACAATATGTTGAATTAGACCACAAAATTAAAAGAGTTTTTTCACTTATGTGTTAGGATCATCCATGATTTATTTCAGATTTTCTTAAGATCATTTGTTATGCTAATAAAATTGAGAAATGGATATGTGTCGTAAGGCAGACTCAGGAAAAGAAAAACAGAATGGTTGATATTGTAGGAATTTTCGTAATTTATTGAAGCATGATTTTGATCTGAAATTTTTACTCATTATTCCTGAATGCATTTTGGTTATCTAAAAAAATCAGTAAATTGTTTGGATGATATTAGAGGCATGAGAAAAATCTATCTATGATCAGTATCTGAGGTTGAATTAAGGAAACTGGATGGTTTCTGAGATAACTTGCAGTAGCTATTACTCACTGAATAATTAGAATTTTGACATGAGGTCTTTTTCATTATGTTGGGTATGATGTCTAGTGTCATCACTATAAATTTTGTGATAATTGGACAAGTGTACAATTTACTGTGATTTTTTGATTGAGCACTGTGCTGTTTTCAGCCAGTATCGACACTCTGTAAAGATTGGGAAATTGAGACCTGTTAGAGGCATATTTTGAGGATCATGACCCAGGAGAGAGTTGTAGGGGACACCTAGAACTTTCCAACAAAACTAGTTTTAGGCAAATTCAGTAAACGGTTGAATTATTATAATTTTTGTAAGACTGGATAGAGGACTAGAGTAGAGCTGTGTGCTCTGAGTGGGAGAGACCAATTGTGTAATGGGTGTATTGATGATAGATGAGTGTGTTAGGGTGACTTAAGGGTATAATTTGTACTCATAACTAACTAGAGGGTTATTTAGGACACCCACACCCTGATATATAAATTGAGTTTGTGTCGTTCTGATGAACGAATAGGGTTTCGTGTTACTGGTAAGGTGCAGCCCGTGCACAGGAAGCACGCAAGCTGGAGCTTAAAAAGCTATTTCAAGGACTTAGATGGTTGAATCTAAGCTCGTGATCAACTAGGGAGTTATAGCCTAGGATCGTACCTTTCCAGGTTGGGGCCATACACTCCAATCGGAGTTGTATCGATAGAGGGATGACCATTTTGAGATGCGGACAGAGACCTGTAGGTCGCTTAGTCTGGGGTTGGATTAAGGGTTGTGGAAGCTTTTCTTTCCCTTGTGTGTGAGCTGAGTCGGTGACTCATGTCTAGGGATGGTTGGTCTCGGTTATTGGGATGGTTGATTTCCCCAAGTGGGATGTGTGACTCGAGTTAGTCACTAGGGTAAAGGATACCCTGCACCTATCAAGCATATATTATTAGACTTCTGCCGAGCGTAGGACGTTCGAGCATGCCAGTGAGTGGAGCTCACGGGGCAATTATATATTTACAGCCGTGGTAGCGGCAGGCATAGGCCATTGTGCTGGACAAGTCCAAGCCGGGGAAGTGGCGAACCGGACCGGTATCACCAGGGGGCCAGAGGCTGATAGGCAAGTGTGGAAGCAGTTCATTCTTACCCGAAATAATTAGAGTAAGGTAGGGATTAGAATGGTTATTAAGGGATTAGGAAATTGCATTAGTCCTAGTAAACCATAGTCGGTGTTGTATCTTCCAGTCGTAGGGATACGTTCTCGGCCGCTCATGGATTGAGTCCCTGGCTCGTATCTCGATCTGTTGATTTCCAAAGATCTGCCAAAGTAAGGTGCGGGAGGCTCGGAGGATTTGACCTCCCGTGGTGCTCACGTCCCTAAAGCGCGGATTTGTGTTTTGTGTTTGTTTTGGTATATATCAGTTTATTACCCGATGAGGGGTGAACGCGCATGCGAGAGTCCATAAATGGACATGTGGAACCAAGGGTCGTAAGGACCAGGTTCAACATGTTTTCTAAGGAGGTCCGTACGCGAGTACCAAGTGGCGGTGACCACTTGGGCACTGCAGGGCAGAATTAGACCGACCGCTGCAATCTCCTTGGGCGACGGATAGTCTATTGGGAACTGGAGTGTGTACAAGAGTAGGGTGCATGGCGAGAGTTCGAATCCCTACATTGTGGAGAAAGACGACTAGATTTGGGGTCGTACGTAGTATGGGATGCATTCGTGCTCCAAAGTCTTGCTGGCATTAGAAGTTAGGCATGTGAGTTTGCTGCATCTAGACTTAAGGTCATGTCATAACACTGCGCTAGAACCCGAATCCACTAAACCCTTGTTTTGGCACAACACTTTCCCTTTTGCATAAATTATTGGTTGTGATGGAAATTTAGAGGATCGCTGTTATCACCAGCTTTGCGTCAGTCGAAGTACTGACGTTTCCCACCTTTTAGGTATCGGTATACCTTCCGAACAGGTGCAGAGATATCAGAGTCGCGCAGCAGAAGCCTGAAGCTGAGGAGCAAGTCCCAGGAGAGCCGATGTGCCGCTCAGCGAAGTTCCGCAAGTAATCAATCGATTTCCATTCCAGGAGGCAGCTGATAGCTTCACAAGAGGAGTCTGTAAATACTTGTAATAAGTTGTAATGAATTGATGTAATTTGTACTCCTTGTCCAAGAACAAGTTATCGGTTGTAATCAATGATGTAATGACTTATTTGGCAATAAAGAAGTTTTTAAATTTCCATGTTATTACTGTGTTGAGATGCATTTGAAGGCAAAGATTCTGGAAGGCGTCACGGATGTCCGGTAACAGGGATCTGGGACGTTACAGAAGTTGGTATCAGAGTTGACTTCAAATTGTAGTCTAACACGGTAGGAAATTAGACTTGATGGCCAGATAAAATGATTCTAGTTGACAAATAGGATGATTATAAACTATATGGTAGCACTACAACTTATGATTATGATCTTTCCTATATGTGAACCAGTCTCAGTTTACTTCATTTTTACTAACATGCTTGGAGCAGTTATGTCCAAATTGTGGCTAGTCTGTTACCAGACATTAGTGGAGGCGAACAGAACAAGAAATGTCTGTGATTCCGAAACTAAACCCAGTTCATGTTTTTGCAGATGGTGTTCGAAAATATCTTCACCCAGGATGGGTCAGTAAGTAAGCCAATGCCTACAAGGAAAACGATAACGATGGAGGAAGAAATGAAGAAAGTGCTACAAGAGACCGAAGATGAGGAGAACTTACCTCCACCATCGCTAGACCCAACGACGGAGCAGCAGAGGATAGCCATCGAGTATCTAGAAGTGAAAAGGGCAAGGGAACGCAGGGACAAGGCGATCCACCGAGCCCAACAGCAGATCAAATTTCATCAGGCACAGGTGACACACCTGAAGAAAGAACGAAAGCAGCTTCAAGGCGGTATGACACACCTTCAGAACCGCTGGTGGGGACTTCAGAAGGGTCCCAAGCCAAAAACTACTGGGAAAATCACCAAACCTTCTAAAGGAGAATACCCTAAGAGAACAATTGCGACTAAGAGTTGCTACAAATGCGGGAAAGTTGGACACTACCAGTCACATTGCCCCGCAGCGATCAAGGGTTGTTTCAACTGTAAGGAATTTGGGCATGTCAAGTCAAATTGCCCAGAATTACAAAGGGGATGCTCATCGAGCAAGTAACCGGATAAAGGACAAGGTGAAGATAATATGTGGACCTACTATATTTTGAGATCTTTTGGAAGCTAAAGAAGTAATGTAATCAAATTTAAGTTGTATTTTGGGTTTTTGGAAGTTGATGGATGATGTACTGTTGTAACAAGACATATATATATGAATGGAATTTTGGCAACAGTCTTGTTTGACAGTGGATCGACTCATTCTTTTGTGTCAAAATCTTTTTCAAGAAAACTAAGATGCACACAAAAGGCAATTCCAGATTTAGCTTTGATGGTAGCTACGCCGGCAGGGGCAAACCTCACTACAAATCTATGCTATAGGGGGATGTAAGCTCCAGATTAGCGGAGTAATCCTTAGTATCGATTTGTTGGAGTTGGGTTTTGCTGGGACAGATGTCATTATTGGCATGGATTGTATGTCGAGGCATAAGGCAAACATTGACTGCGAGGAGAAGAAGATAATCATCTCAGTTGATGGAGTGGAACTTGTATTCCACGGGGAGCAGAGATCGGAGGCAATGACTTCCGCAACTACTAGTGAAGTACGGGTACCAGAAGTGGTGAGCAAGGTACCAGTGGTGAGGAATTTTCCACTCGTATTCTTAGAGGATTTACCTGGAATTCCCCCCACACCGTGATGTCGAGGTTAGCATCACAATTCAACCAGGAAGCGCTCCAGTATCCAAAGCACCTTATTGCATGGCACCAGTAGAGTAGAATGAGATCAAGAAGCACATTGAAGAGTACTTGCAGAAAGGATTTATCAGGCCAAGTGCATCGTCTTGGGAAGTACCAGTATTGCTGGTTAAGAAGAAGGACGGGACGTCCAGGATGTGTGTTGATTATCGGGAATTGAATAAGGTAACTATTCAGAACAAGTACCCAATTCCCAGGATCGACAATTTGTTCAATCAGCTTCAAGGAGCAGCAGTATTTTCCAAGATTGATCTACGATCTGGATATCATCAGGTACGAGTGAAGGAAGAGGATGTACCTAAGACAGCTTTTCAAACTCGACATGGACACTATGAGTTCTTGGTAATGCCGTTTGGAGTGACTAACGCTCCAGCTATTTTCATGGACCTAATGAACACAATTCTACGACCGTTTATCGACTCTTTTGTCGTGGTTTTCATCGACGACATTTTGGTATATTCAAGGACGGAAGGGGATCATGCTGAACATCTAACAGCAGTCTTGAATAAGATACAAGAGCATCAGTTGTATGCCAAATTATCTAAGTGTGAGTTCTGGAAATCGAAAGTTGCATTCCTAGGCCATATCCTTTCTAAGGAGGGAGTGGCAACGGATCCTCAGAAGATAGAAGCGGTCAAGGAATGGCCACAACCGATGATGGTGAAGGAAGTAAGAAGTTTTCTGGGTATGACTGGGTATTATCGGAAGTTTATCCAGAATTATGCAAGGATAGTTGTACCCCTTACAGCTTTGACCAAAAAGAACCAAAGTTTCGACTGGACGGAGAAGTATGAAGGAAGTTTCAGGAACTGAAGAATCGTTTGATCTCCGCACCTATATTGGTATTACCTCAGGAAGACAAGGACTACATCATCTACGGTGATGCGTCGTATTTGGGGTTCGGATGTGTGCTGATGCAGGAAGACAAGGTTATAGCTTATGGTTCGAGATAACTACGACCACACGAGAAGAACTATCCGACCCATGATTTGGAACTTGCAGCGATAATTTTTGCTTGAAATCATGGAGGCATTATATCTACGGAGCAAAGGTGGAAATCTACACTGACCACAAGGGCTTAAAGTATATCTACCAACAGAAGGATCTCAACTTAAGGCAGAGGAGATGGTTGGAAGTACTCGAAGACATCAGACCTGAGATTATTTATCATCCAGGAAAAGCCAACGTGGTATCAGATGTGCTCAGTAGGAAGAGAAGTGTGGCTACATGGATAGCAACCCAGAGGGAGCTAGATGAAGAAATCAGGCAGGCAGGCATCGAAGTGGTTACACCACACATAAGTGCAGTTCTGGCATAGTTGGTGTTACAACCAAGCTTGGATGAGCGAGTGAAAGAGGCTCAGACCAAAGATCCAGAGATGGAAGACGAGGGTAGTACTGTTGAAGCACTGATACGAGGAGAGGCTGGGTCAGCTGCAGAGCGGGTATCTGGCACTGAGGACACAGGCCTACGACACGCAGGATTTATTAGACTGTATGACTGCCGGGGATAGCTCCGAGGTTGGCGAATCGCCAGGAGTAGGAGAGTAGTGACTTCCTCTAGTGTTATAGGATCTCTTTTGATGTGTATAGATGACGACTTTTTTGAATAGCTAGGCTGACTGCTATTGTTTTGATGGGTGTAGTAACGAACCCATGGGATGATGATGATGTGATCATGTATTGACAAATCTTTGTAAAACCTTTTTGAAATGAATGGAACTAGTATGTTTGACTAGTGCTAGTGTGTTATGGGGTTTTGCATTATGATGTTGGTTGATGGTGTCTGTGTTAGCTTTCAGATGGTCAAAGTTCTCTAGAGGAACCAGTTCGTGGAAGAAGCCACGTGGGAGCCGGAGAGCCGCATGAAGGCCTTATATCCGGATTTATTATGAATATTTTCTATTTTGTTTGTTGTTTTTCTTTCTCCCACTAAGGACGTTCTGGGGACAGAACGATTCTAAGGAGGGAGTGATGTAACACCCCGTTCTGTACGGTACCTGAAGATATGCACATGTGTATGTATATTATTAGTATGCGTGCAATTGATTGTAGTATTATGGGTCAATTTTGCCATTGTGGTGGATGGTTAGGGCTACGGGACGGTTTTTGGGAGAGTTGCATCCCAAGGATGCACGAGAACGAGACGGACCGATACTAGTAAAACAGCTAGTTTTCGGCACGACGCACATGCAAATATAACACGGTATGGTACTACAGTGAATATAGGTTGCGTGTGCTCGTTAAGACATGCGTCTCACACTCGTTGGAGCTCGTTAAGAGCTATGTTGGGCAGCCAACACACTTAACACAAAACCAATGGGCTAGCCATGGTTTTGGGGCCTACAAAACCACCTATAATCTAACCTACCCCCCACCCCTTGTCTAATCCGGCCCACACCTCCATCACCCTCATTTTACACTTCATTTCTCCCATTTTCTCTGGAATTTTCAGAAGAGAACACCCCAAGAGAAGGAGGAGAGGAAAGAAGAAGGAAGTAAAGGAGAAGGACCAAGAAGGAGATTTCCAAGAAGAAGCTTGAAGAGATCCCTTCTACTACTACAACCTAAGGTGGGAAGTTTCTCTAAACTTGAAATTCTTTTCTTTTAATTAAATTTGGTTGCATGCATGTGTGTTAGAATGCATAGGATTGCTTTTCAAAAGTTAGAAGTAGAAATCAGAATGGAACTAGAGAAAGCTGGTTCGGAGTGCCATGTTGTGGATTTTCCCGAGAGCACAATATGTTGAATTAGACCACAAAATCAAAAGGATTTGTTCAATTATGTGTTAGGATCATCCATGATTTATTTCAGATTTTCTTAAGATCATTTGTTATGCTAATAAAATTGAGAAATAGATATGTGTCGTAAGACAGACTCAGGAAAAGAAAAACAGAATGGTTGATATTGTAGGAACTTTCGTAATTTATTAAAGCATGATTTTGATCTGAAATTTTTTACTTATTATTCCTGAATGCATTCTGATTATCTACAAAAATCAGTAAATTGTTTGGATGATTTTAGAGGCATGATAAAAATCTAACTATGATCAGTATCTGAGGTTGAATTAAGGAAACTGGATAGTTTCTGAGATAACTTGCAGTAGCTATTACTCACTGAATAATTAGAATTTTGACATGAGGTCTTTTGCATTATGTTGGGTATGATGTCTAGTGTCATCACCATAAATTTTGTGTCAATTGGACAAGTGTGCAATTTACTGTGATTTTGTGATTGAGCACTGTGCTGTTTTCAGCCAGTTTCGACACTCTGTAAAGATTGGGAAATTGAGACCTGTTAGAGGCATATTTTGAGGATCATGACCCAGGAAAGAGTTGTAGGGGACACCTAGACCTTTCCAACAAAACTAGTTTGAGGCAAATTCAGTAAACTGTTGAATTATTATGATTTTTGTAAGACTGGACAGAGGACTAGAGTAGAGCTGTGTGCTCTGAGTTGGAGAGACCAATTGTGTAATGGGTGTATTGATGATAGATGAGTGTGTTAGGGTGACTTAAGGGTATAATTTGTACTCATGACCAACTAGAGGGTTGTTGAGGACACCCACACCCTCATATAGAAATTGAGTTCGTGTCGTTCTGATGAACGAATAGGGTTTCGTGTTACTGGTAAGGTGCAGCCCGTGCACAGGAAGCACGCAAGCTGGAGCTTAAAAAGCTATTTCAAGGACTTAGACGGTTGAATCTAAGCTCGTGATCAACTAGGGAGTTGTAGCCTAGGATTGTACCTTTCCAGGTTGGGGCCATACACTCCAATCGGAGTTGTATCGATAGAGGGATGACCATTTTGAGATGCGGACAGAGACCTGTAGGTCGCTTAGTCTGGGGTTGGATTAAGGGTTGTGGAAGCTTTTCTTTCCCTTGTGTGTGAGCTGAGTCGGTGACTCATGTCTAGGGATGGTTGGTCTCGGTTATTGGGATGGTTGATTTCCCCAAGTGGGATGTGTGACTCGAGTTAGTCACTAGGGTAAAGGATACCCTGCACCTATCAAGCATATATTATTAGACTTCTGCCGAGCGTAGGACGTTCGAGCATGCCAGTGAGTGGAGCTCACGGGGCAATTATATATTTACAGCCGTGGTAGCGGCAGGCATAGGCCATTGTGCTGGACAAGTCCAAGCTGGGGAAGTGGCAAACCGGACCGGTATTGCCAGGGGCCAGAGGCTGATAGGAAAGTATGGAAGCAGTTCATTCTTACCCGAAATAATTAGAGTAAGGTAGGGGTTAGAATGGTTATTAAGGGGTTGGAAAAATTGCATTAGTCCTAGTAAACCATAGTCGGTGTTGTATCTTCCAGTCGTAGGGATACGTTCTCGGCCGCTCATGGATTGAGTCCCCGGCTCGTATCTCGATCTGTTGATTTCCAAAGATCTGCCGAAGTAAGGTGCGGGAGGCTCGGAGGAATTGACCTCCCATGGTGCTCACGTCCCTAAAGCGCGGATTTGTGTTTTGTGTTTGTTTTGGTATATATCAGTTCATTACCCGATGAGGGGTGAACACGCATGCGAGAGTCCATAAATGGACATGTGGAACCAAGGGTCGTAAGGACTAGGTTCAACGTGTTTTCTAAGGAGGTCCGTACGCGGGTACCAAGTGGCGGTGACCACTTGGGCACTGCAGGGCGGAATTAGACCGACCGCTGCAATCTCCTTGGGCGACGGATAGTCTATTGGGAACTGGAGTGTGTACAAGAGTAGGGTGCATGGCGAGGGTTCGAATCCCTACATTGTGGAGAAAGACGGCTAGATTTGGGGACGTATGTAGTATGGGATGCATTCGTGCTCCAAAGTCTTGCTTGCATTAGAAGTTAGGCATGTGAGTTTGCTGCATCTAGACTTAAGGTCATGTCATAACACTGCACTAGAACCCGAATCCACTAAACCCTTGTTTTGGCACAACACTTTCCCTTTTGCATAAATTATTGGTTGTGATGGAATTTTAGAGGATCGCTGTTATCACCAGCTTTGCGTCAGTCGAAGTACTGACGTTTCCCACCTTTTAGGTATCGGTATACCTTCCAAACAGGTGCAGAGATATCAGAGTCGCGCAGCAGAAGCCTGAAGCTGAGGAGCAAGTCCCAGGAGAGCCGATGTGCCGCTCAGCGAAGTTCCGCAAGTAATCAATCGATTTCCATTCCAGGAGGCAGCTGATAGCTTCACAAGAGGAGTCTGTAAATACTTGTAATAAGTTGTAATGAATTGATGTAATTTGTACTCCTTGTCCAAGAACAAGTTATCGGTTGTAATCAATGATGTAATGACTTATTTGGCAATAAAGAAGTTTTTAAATTTCCATGTTATTACTGTGTTGAGATGCATTTGAAGGCAAAGATTCTGGAAGGCGTCACGGATGTCCGGTAACAGGGATCTGGGGCGTTACAGAAGTTGGTATCAGAGTTGACTTCAAATTGTAGTCTAACACGGTAGAAAATTAGACTTGATGGCCAGATAAAATGATTCTAGTTGACAAATAGGATGATTATAAACTATATGGTAGCACTACAACTTATGATTATGATCTTTCCTATATGTGAACCAGTCTCAGATTACTTCATTTTTACTAACATGCTTGGAGCAGTTAAGTCCAAATTGTGGCTAGTCTGTTACCAGACATTAGTGGAGGCGAACAGAACAAGAAATGTCTGTGATTCCGAAACTAAACCCAGTTCATGTTTTTGCAGATGGTGTTCGAAAATATCTTCACCCAGGATGGGTCAGTAAGTAAGCCAATGCCTACAAGGAAAACGATAACGATGGAGGAAGAAATGAAGAAAGTGCTACAAGAGACCGAAGATGAGGAGAACTTACCTCCACCATCGCTAGACCCAACGGCGGAGCAGCAGAGGATAGCCATCGAGTATCTAGAAATGAAAAGGGCAAGGGAACGCAGGGACAAGGCGATCCACCGAGCCCAACAGCAGATCAAATTTCATCAGGCACAGGTGACACACCTGAAGAAAGAACGAAAGCAGCTTCAAGGCGGTATGACACACCTTCAGAACCGCTGGTGGGGACTTCAGAAGGGTCCCAAGCCAAAAAATACTGGGAAAATCACCAAACCTTCTAAAGGAGAATACCCTAAGAGAACAATTGCGACTAAGAGTTGCTACAAATGCGGGAAAGTTGGACACTACCAGTCACATTGCCCCGCAGCGATCAAGGGTTGTTTCAACTGTAAGGAATTTGGGCATGTCAAGTCAAATTGCCCAGAATTACAAAGGGGATGCTCATCGAGCAAGTAACCGGATAAAGGACAAGGTGAAGATAATATGTGGACCTACTATATTTTGAGATCTTTTGGAAGCTAAAGAAGTAATGTAATCAAATTTAAGTTGTATTTTGGGTTTTTGGAAGTTGATGGATGATGTACTGTTGTAACAAGACATATATATATGAATGGAATTTTGGCAACAGTCTTGTTTGACAGTGGATCGACTCATTCTTTTGTGTCAAAATCTTTTTCAAGAAAACTAAGATGCACACAAAAGGCAATTCCAGATTTAGCTTTGATGGTAGCTACGCCGGCAGGGGCAAACCTCACTACAAATCTATGCTATAGGGGGATGTAAGCTCCAGATTAGCGGAGTAATCCTTAGTATCGATTTGTTGGAGTTGGGTTTTGCTGGGACAGATGTCATTATTGGCATGGATTGTATGTCGAGGCATAAGGCAAACATTGACTGCGAGGAGAAGAAGATAATCATCTCAGTTGATGGAGTGGAACTTGTATTCCACGGGGAGCAGAGATCGGAGGCAATGACTTCCGCAACTACTAGTGAAGTACGGGTACCAGAAGTGGTGAGCAAGGTACCAGTGGTGAGGAATTTTCCACTCGTATTCTTAGAGGATTTACCTGGAATTCCCCCCACACCGTGATGTCGAGGTTAGCATCACAATTCAACCAGGAAGCGCTCCAGTATCCAAAGCACCTTATTGCATGGCACCAGTAGAGTAGAATGAGATCAAGAAGCACATTGAAGAGTACTTGCAGAAAGGATTTATCAGGCCAAGTGCATCGTCTTGGGAAGTACCAGTATTGCTGGTTAAGAAGAAGGACGGGACGTCCAGGATGTGTGTTGATTATCGGGAATTGAATAAGGTAACTATTCAGAACAAGTACCCAATTCCCAGGATCGACAATTTGTTCAATCAGCTTCAAGGAGCAGCAGTATTTTCCAAGATTGATCTACGATCTGGATATCATCAGGTACGAGTGAAGGAAGAGGATGTACCTACGACAGCTTTTCAAACTCGACATGGACACTATGAGTTCTTGGTAATGCCGTTTGGAGTGACTAACGCTCCAGCTATTTTCATGGACCTAATGAACACAATTCTACGACCGTTTATCGACTCTTTTGTCGTGGTTTTCATCGACGACATTTTGGTATATTCAAGGACGGAAGGGGATCATGCTGAACATCTAACAGCATTCTTGAATAAGATACAAGAGCATCAGTTGTATGCCAAATTATCTAAGTGTGAGTTCTGGAAATCGAAAGTTGCATTCCTAGGCCATATCCTTTCTAAGGAGGGAGTGGCAACGGATCCTCAGAAGATAGAAGCGGTCAAGGAATGGCCACAACCGATGATGGTGAAGGAAGTAAGAAGTTTTCTGGGTATGACTGGGTATTATCGGAAGTTTATCCAGAATTATGCAAGGATAGTTGTACCCCTTACAGCTTTGACAAAAAAGAACCAAAGTTTCGACTGGACGGAGAAGTATGAAGGAAGTTTCAGGAACTGAAGAATCGTTTGATCTCCGCACCTATATTGGTATTACCTCAGGAAGACAAGGACTACATCATCTACGGTGATGCGTCGTATTTGGGGTTCGGATGTGTGCTGATGCAGGAAGACAAGGTTATAGCTTATGGTTCGAGATAACTACGACCACACGAGAAGAACTATCCGACCCATGATTTGGAACTTGCAGCGATAATTTTTGCTTGAAATCATGGAGGCATTATATCTACGGAGCAAAGGTGGAAATCTACACTGACCACAAGGGCTTAAAGTATATCTACCAACAGAAGGATCTCAACTTAAGGCAGAGGAGATGGTTGGAAGTACTCGAAGACATCAGACCTGAGATTATTTATCATCCAGGAAAAGCCAACGTGGTATCAGATGTGCTCAGTAGGTAGAGAAGTGTGGCTACATGGATAGCAACCCAGAGGGAGCTAGATGAAGAAATCAGGCAGGCAGGCATCGAAGTGGTTACACCACACATAAGTGCAGTTCTGGCATAGTTGGTGTTACAACTAAGCTTGGATGAGCGAGTGAAAGAGGCTCAGACCAAAGATCCAGAGATGGAAGACGAGGGTAGTACTGTTGAAGCACTGATACGAGGAGAGGCTGGGTCAGCTGCAGAGCGGGTATCTGGCACTGAGGACACAGGCCTACGACACGCAGGATTTATTAGACTGTATGACTGCCGGGGATAGCTCCGAGGTTGGCGAATCGCCAGGAGTAGGAGAGTAGTGACTTCCTCTAGTGTTATAGGATCTCTTTTGATGTGTATAGATGACGACTTTTTTGAATAGCTAGGCTGACTGCTATTGTTTTGATGGGTGTAGTAACGAACCCATGGGATGATGATGATGTGATCATGTATTGACAAATCTTTGTAAAACCTTTTTGAAATGAATGGAACTAGTATGTTTGACTAGTGCTAGTGTGTTATGGGGTTTTGCATTATGATGTTGGTTGATGGTGTCTGTGTTAGCTTTCAGATGGTCAAAGTTCTCTAGAGGAACCAGTTCGTGGAAGAAGCCACGTGGGAGCCGGAGAGCCGCATGAAGGCCTTATATCCGGATTTATTATGAATATTTTCTATTTTGTTTGTTGTTTTTCTTTCTCCCACTAAGGACGTTCTGGGGACAGAACGATTCTAAGGAGGGAGTGATGTAACACCCCGTTCTGTACGGTACCTGAAGATATGCACATGTGTATGTATATTATTAGTATGCGTGCAATTGATTGTAGTATTATGGGTCAATTTTGCCATTGTGGTGGATGGTTAGGGCCACGGAACGGTTTTTGGGAGAGTTGCATCCCAAGGATGCACGAGAACGAGACGGACCGATACTAGTAAAACAGCACGACGCACATGCAAATATAACACGGTATGGTACTACAGTGAATATAGGTTGCGTGTGCTCGTTAGGACATGCGTCTCACACTCGTTGGAGCTCGTTAAGAGCTATGTTGGGCAGCCAACACACTTAACACAAAACCAATGGGCTAGCCATGGTTTTGGGGCCTACAAAACCACCTATAATCTAACCTACCCCCCACCCCTTGTCTAATCCGACCCACACCTCCATCACCCTCATTTTACACTTCATTTCTCCCATTTTCTCTGGAATTTTCAGAAGAGAACACCCCAAGAGAAGGAGGAGAGGAAAGAAGAAGGAAGTAAAGGAGAAGGACCAAGAAGGAGATTTCCAAGAAGAAGCTTGAAGAGATCCCTTCTACTACTACAACCTAAGGTGGGAAGTTTCTCTAAACTTGAAATTCTTTTCTTTTAATTAAATTTGGTTGCATGCATGTGTGTTAGAATGCATAGGATTGCTTTTCAAAAGTTAGAAGTAGAAATCAGAATGGAACTAGAGAAAGCTGGTTCGGAGTGCCATGTTGTGGATTTTTCCGAGAGCACAATATGTTGAATTAGACCACAAAATTAAAAGGGTTTGTTCATTTATGTGTTAGGATCATCCATGATTTATTTCAGAGTTTCTTAAGATCATTTGTTATGCTAATAAAATTCAGAAATGAATATGTGTCGTAAGGCAGACTCAGGAAAAGAAAAACAGAATGGTTGATATTGTAGAAATTTTCGTAATTTATTGAAGCATGATTTTGATCTGAAATTTTTACAGTTTATTCCTGAATGCATTTTAATTATCTACAAAAATCAGTAAATTGTTTGGATGATTTTAGAGGCATGAGAAAAATCTATCTATGATCAGTATTTGAGGTTGAATTAAGGAAACTGGATGGTTTCTGAGATAACTTACAGTAGCTATTACTCACTGAATAATTAGAATTTTGACATGAGGTCTTTTGCATTATGTTGGGTATGATGTCTTGTGTCATCACCATAAATTTGTGTCAATTGGACAAGTGTGCAATTTACTATGATTTTGTGATTGAGCACTATGCTGTTTTCATCCAGTTTCGACACTCTGTAAAGATTGGAAAATTGAGACCTGTTAGAGGCATATTTTGAGGATCATGACCCATGAGAGAGTTGTAGGGGACACCTAGACCTTTCCAACAAAACTAGTTTGAGGCAAATCCAGTAAGCGGTTGAATTATTATAATTTTTGTAAGACTGGACAGAGGACTAGAGTAGAGCTATGTGCTCTGAGTGGGAGAGACCAATTGTGTAATGGGTGTATTGATGATAGATGAGTGTGTTAGGGTGACTTAAGGGTATAATTTGTACTCATGACCAACTAGAGGGTTGTTGAGGACACCCACACCCTCATATAGAAATTGAGTTCGTGTCGTTCTGATGAATGAATAGGGTTTCGTGTTACTAGTAAGGTGCAGCCCGTGCACAGGAAGCACGCAAGCTGGAGCTTAAAAAGCTATTTCAAGGACATAGACGGTTGAATCTAAGCTCGTGATCAACTAGGAGTTTTAGCCTAGGATCGTACCTTTCCAGGTTGGGGCCATATACTCCAATCGGAGTTGTATCGATAGAGGGATGACCATTTTGAGATGCGGGCAGAGACCTGTAGGTCGCTTAGTCTGGGGTTGGATTAAGGATTGTGGAAGCTTTTCTTTTCCTTGTGTGTGAGCTGAGTCTGTGACTTGTGTCTAGGGATGGTTGGTCTCGGTTATTGGGATGGTTGATTTCCCCATGTGGGATGTGTGACTCGAGTTAGTCACTAGGGTAAAGGATACCCTGCATTTATCAGGCCTATATTATTAGACTTCTGCCGAGCGTAGGACGTCCGAGCATGTCAGTGAGTGGAGCTCACGGGGTAATTATATATTTACAACCGTGGTAGCGGCAGGTATAGGCCATTATGCTGGACAAGTCCAAGCTGGGGAAGTGGCAAACCGGACCGGTATTGCCAGGGGCCAGAGGCTGATAGGAAAGTATGGAAGCAGTTCATTCTTACCCGAAATAATTAGAGTAAGGTAGGGGTTAGAATGGTTATTAAGGGGTTGGAAAATTGTATTAGTCCTAGTAAACCATAGTCGGTGTTGTATCTTCCAGTCGTAGGGATACGTTCTCGGCCGCTCATGGATTGAGTCCCCGGCTCGTATCTCGATCTGTTGATTTCCAAAGATCTGCCGAAGTAAGGTACGGGAGGCTCGGAGAATTTGACCTCCCATGGTGCTCACGTCCCTAAAGTGCAGATTTGTGTTTTGTGTTTGTTTTGGTATATATCAGTTCATTACCCGATGAGGGGTGAACGCGCATGCGAGAGTCCATAAATGGACATGTGGTACCAAGGGTCGTAAGGATCAGGTTCAACGTGTTTTCTAAGGAGGTCCGTACGCGGGTACCAAGTGGCGGTGACGACTTGGGCACTGTAGGGCGGAATTAGACTGACCGCTACAATCTCCTTGGGCGATGGATAGTCCATTGGGAACTGGAGTGTGTACAAGAGTAGGGTGCATGGTGAGGGTTCGAATCCCTACATTGTGGAGAAAGACGGCTAGATTTGGGGACGTATGTAGTATGGGATGCATTCGTGCTCCAAAGTCTTGTTTGCATTAGAAGTTAGGCATATGAGTTTGCTGCATCTAGACTTAAGGTCATGTCATAACACTGCACTAGAACCCGAATCCACTAAATCCTTGTTTTGGCACAACACTTTCCCTTTTGCTTAAATTATTGCTTGTGATTGAATTTTAGAGGATCGCTGTTATCACCAGCTTTGCGTCAGTTGAAGTACTGACGTTTCCCACCTTTTAGGTATCGGTATACCTTCCGAACAGGTGCAGAGATCTCAGAGTCGCGCAGCAGAAGCCTGAAGCTGAGGAGCAAGTCCTAGGGGAGCCGATGGGCCGCTCAGCGAAGTTCCACAAGTAATCAATCGATTACCATTCCAGGAGGCAGCTGATAGCTTCACAAGAGGAGTCTGTAAGTACTTGTAATAAGTTGTAATGAATTGATATAATTTGTACTCCTTGTCCAAGAACAAGTTATCGGTTGTAATCAATGATGTAATGACTTATTTGGCAATAAAGAAGTTTTTAAATTTCCATGTTATTACTGTGTTGAGATGCATTTGAAGGCAAAGATTCTGGAAGGTGTCACGGATGTCCGGTAACGGGGATCCGGGGCGTTACATCGATGATGGGCTTGACGAGGACTTCGATTAGGACGGTGGTCGAGGCCTTCGAAGGATGATGAGACGAGTTTTGACAAGGAACCAGCCTACGCATTTTGCTCCCTAGGGATCCGTTCCACTGAGGAGAAATCAAAAGACGTCAAGAGCTGCTGGACTACTGCCAAGTATCGGACCATCCGAGCATCACGAGCCTCATACTCCCCGGTGATCTAGTTGACCACGAGTTGGGAGTCGCTAAAGGCCCTGATTTGCCTGGCCCCAGCCTTGCACACTAAGGTGAGTCCTGTGATCATAGCCTAATATTCTTCCTCGTTATTAAAGGCTGGGAAGTTTAGGAGAAGAGAATACTGTAGAATGAAGTTGTCAGAACCTTTGAGGATGACACCCGCGCCGCTTCCCACCTTGCAAGACGAGCCATCGGCATAAACTTTCCAAACTGGATCTGCCTCTTGGATGTCAGATGGCTCAGAGATAGTACACTCCGTGATGAATTCGGTGAGGGCCTATCCCTTAATGGCTATCCTGGGTTGGTAGTTGATGTCGTACTGGCTTAGCTCGATCGACCATTTGACTAAGCGACCAGAACTCTCAGGCTTGTGGAGGATGACCTTGAGAGGCTGGTCCGTAAGGACCTAGATCGAGTGGGCCTAGAAATATGGACGGAGCTTCGCGCGGCCATGACCAGGGCATAGGCAACCTTCTCCATCTTTGCGTATCGGGTCTCAGCCGAGAGCAGAACTTTGCTCACATAGTAGAGAGAATACTGAATTCTGCTGTCTTTCCGGACGAGCATGACACTGAGTGCGTTTTAAGAGGCTGAGAGGTATAGCAAGAGGGGTTCTCCCGGTTCGGGTTTGCTCAGGAGTGGGGGGTTGGATAGGTAGGACTTTAATTGGTCGAACACCTGTTGCTGGGGGTCGCCCCATTCGAAGCCTTTCGCTCACTGCAGAGCCTTGAAGAAGGGGAGGGACTTCTCTCCAAACATGGAGAGGAAGCGGCCGATGGCCACCCATCTTCCCGTGAGCCGTTCAATCTCCTTAATATTTTTGGGAGGGGCCATGTCGATTATAGGCTGGATCTTCTCGGGATTTGCCTCTATGCCGCGCTGGCTAACAATGAACCCGAGAAATTTTCATGAGGAGATGCCGAAGGCACACTTGGCGGGATTGAGCCTCATGTTGTGGGACCGAAGGATGCCAAAGGCTTCCTCGAGGTCGGCAACATGGTCCTGCCTTCGTCGGCTTTTGATGAGCATGTCGTTGAGGTACACCTCCATGTTACGACCGATCTGATCTTTGAAAACTCGGTTGATAAGTCTCTAGTAGGTGGCTCCAGCATTCTTAAGCCCGAAGGGCATGACCCGGTTAAAGTAAAGACCCTGGTCGGTAACGAGGACATTTTGGCCATGTCCGGAGGGAACATCCGGATTTGATTATAGTTTGAAAAGGCATCCATAAAGGTCAGTAGTTCATAACCCAATGTTGCATCGATCAGAGTGTCGATGCTCGGAAGGGGGAAAGGATATTTGGGGCACATGTTGTTGAGGTCCTTGAAGTCTATGCAGATCCTCTAGCTCCCGCTGGCCTTCTTCACCATCATGACGTTAGCCAGCCACTCGGGATAACTGACATCTTGAATGAACCGGGCGGACAATAGTTTGTCCACCTTCACTTTTACAGCTTGTTGCCTCTCCGGGGCGAACTTGCATCGCTTCTGATGGATCAGCTTGGAACCCGGGGCGATGCTTAGCCTGTGCATGACCAGGTCTTCAGAAATCCTGGGTATGTTCTGTAATGCCCCGATTTTCATTTATGAAAATTACTTATTTATTTTGCACGTAGTGTACACGTGCAGTTTTCGTAATATGAAATCTTATAATTATTTTCTTTATGGATGATGAGTATATGCATATGTATGTATATATGTTCTTTAAATTATTATCAAATAAACACAAGCCCAAAAATCTAATTTATTTATTTTGTAAAAACTAGTATTTTGGTCCATCAATTTAAGCCCATGAATTAATTCTTTTAATAACAACTTGTGAGGTAACATCTTTTAAAAGATTATTTTTATAATGTATAATGTACAAGTTTTTATATGGAGACTAGAATAGCACGTGCATGCAACATGGTGTGCATTGCACACTATTCTCCTTGGCCGGTTTTGGAGAAGTGGAGTTAGTGTATGGGTGGTTACTTAGTTGTGGGTAGTTACTACAACTCCTACTCTCATCCTATCCCTCCATCTCATAACCATCTACTAAATCCTAGCCCTCCATCTCACCCAAAATTGTGTATAAATACCCCCTCACTTACTTGTTTTCTACACAAAATTTCATTGTGAGAAGAGAGTTATATTTTTTAAGAGAGTTGAGAGTGAGTGCTTTTGGAGGCCGGCCATCACTTCAGAGGGAGCTTCGGTGTGGAGCAAAGAGCAAGCAGTCGTGCATCGCATTAAGAAGCTTTACGGGATTCATTTATTTCATCAACAAGGTGGGTGTTTCTCATGACTTCTAAAATAGAACTCATGTTAAGATTGAGATTGAATTGTGTGTGTATTTCTAAACTGAAGTGATATGATGATTGCTAAATTAATACTGTACGAAATGTTGAAAATACGAATGAATGAAAAAGAACTAATGATAATTAGAGAACTGGAAATGACTGGTAAAGTCGACCGATCATGTGAGCAGTCGACTGGTACACTGAAATAAAATATGTACAGTTCAGAATTCCATGAAACGATGTATTTAAGATGAATTGTTAACTTGATTTTCTAGCATGCTAAATTAGAATAATATTCATCTTCGTAGATAAATGATGAGTAAAGGAAAAATATATGTTTAGTATCTCATTGGAGAAAAGAAAACATTAGTATGTGAAATTTACATTTAATCATAAACTATGTTATGATGATGGTGAATAGATAAGAATCACATGTTTATGTTGGCATTTGAACGTACTGTAATTGAATAAAATGCAGTGTGCTAAATGAAGAACAGAAGGGAGAGATGACCCCTTAATTTAAAAATTTACCCTGTTCAGTCGACCGAATGTAGGTAACAGTCGACTGTACTGAACTTGAAAAGTTGTATAATTGAACTCTGTAGAACAGCCGACTGGTTTGAATGACAGTCGACTGCCCCGTAAATGATATTTAGATTTTGAACGCTGCGGAATAGCCGACTGGTCATGTGCAGCAGTCGACTCTTCCGAGCGGTTATTGAAGAACTTTCTTCGACTGAACAAGTCGACTGGATAAGCTCTAAGTCGACTGTTCAGATCACTTTTGATATCTCAGAAATTCTATGAATTGTTTTATGGTAAAGATTATGAATCTTATGTTGAATGATTATTGGTTGTGACAATTTAAGTAAACTCTATTTGTCTTTGCATGAACTTATACCTGAAATGAAGCGAATCATTTATTTGAATTTATGAAAGTTGTACGAATGTGAAAGTTATGGACATGGAAAAGGAAAATCTATTGAGATTATGAAAATGAACTCATGAGCTGGTAACGCTCAATTTTGGTAATTGTGAATTGAAATTGAAACAAAAGAGTAGCTAAGTCTCCCACCGACAATTGAAAATAAATGAAATGAAATTTGAAAAGAAAGACCAAGGTTGGTCGTGTTGAATGAATGATTAAGTCCAGTATAGTGGAGAGACTAACTCTAGAGCTTTGATTTTGTTCATGATTCTAATAAAATAAGGACTAGATACATAGTGAAGATGTGATGAAAGTAAGAGAAAAACATTGAGTATGAGGGTCATTGGATTGGCGGCGAGAGCGTATCCCAGGATGTCCCATGATGAGTCATGATAAGGCATAGATACTGCTCCAGAGTACCATCCCGGTGGTGACGCTCGTGGGGTGTTTGACGATTGTGGGTGGTGTCATGTCTATGGTAGGAGCTGAATTACCACAGGATGCCTGCATGATGAGTCATGTGTCAGTGCGTTGGGATTCCCTCCAGGGCGCCTAGACATGAGTTCGTATATCGGAAAACATCTAGGATACTTACCGTAGTTACAGTAGTAGATTAAGTCATGACGAGGGATTGAACCCTACAAGATGAAGAACGATTAAGGGCTTGCCCTCGGATCTATGTAGTATGGGATGCATAGAATCCGAACAAGTGCACATTAGTGTCATATAATATAAATAATTCCATTAAGGACTAAGTGCACAATCACAACACGACATCAATAGGGTATTTCCTTTAATTTGATATGTGAACAAGTTTGTGATTTATTAAGAAATGAGAATCGTTATACTGTTTCTGGCATAGAGAGGATGGCCATGTATAATTTTCGTCTGTTGAATAAACCGGCGTGCCCAGAGTTTTATATGCAGGATAAATGGCTTGATAAAATTGAAAGGTGAACTGATGCTTACAAATTATTCATTGTTTTATTTGAATGATGTAAATTGCTTCCTCTGTCATTACATGTAAATTATTGTGTTATATGCTTCCGCTGTAAAATGTAAAGTGTAAAATCTCATGTAACTCTGATGTAAAATGAAAAGTTTTCAATTCTTTGTAAAATTGTACCGAATGAGACGAAAAGTACCTGTGGAAATCTCGAATTCAGTTGTATTTGGAATTCGGGGTGTTACAGAGGTGGTATCAGGGCTACGTTTCACACTGGTACAAATTATAAGGAACGACACCCTAGAAGTGGACATTAGAGTGTGTGTTTGAGTCTAGAGATTTAAATGTAAGTGACTTACATTTGTGTTGCTCTATGACTCATGCTTCTTCCTCCCTATTTCTAAAGATGGCTAATCACTTCGATCCTGCTGGCGACGACAATTGGCATATCATTGAGGAAGAGTGCCATCCTGGGCAAGCAGATTCTGATGAAGAGGAATGGCCTGAATCTCGAGAGATTACCCCACCTCCAGACTCGTCTGATGATTCTTCTTCTGATGAAGAAGAGAGACCAGTTTCGAATAGTCTTGTTGCATCTCTTCAGAGGCAGGTTGAAACACTGCGGGAGAGAGTTGGGTTGTTGGAGGCTCAGTTGGCAAAGCGTAAGGACGACTTTGCAGTTCTCAGTCATCGGGTTTAGGAACTCGAGAAGAGGAAGAATCTGACCGATGTGCTGAAGGAAGAAGTTGATGAACTACGGGGAGAACATCGTGAAGCGAAGAAGAACCGTAGGAGTTAGACTGTTGTAGCTTCTACTATTTTTATTCTGATGTCAAGAAATGTTTTTCAATTCGAATGTATAAAGTTTAGAATTCAAGGAAATGCAAGTTGATTTAAAATTCATGTCTTATACTTCGAATTTAATGGATCTTTTGCATCAGAATATGGCTAGAATAGGAGCTAAAAACGGTGAAGGTCTGGATCTGGAAACAAAACTTGCGAGGGTCTATCAGACGCTCAACACCGTGGCCATGAATCAGAACCAAGGAAGGGTACCTGTGAATCCAGTGCCGAGGCAATTAAACTCGTGGAATCTTTCAAACGGATGACACCACCTGTGTTCGAAGGGAAGTCAGACCCTGATGCGGCTGACAACTGGATTTGTCAGGTAGAGACCATCTTCGAAGTGCTGGAGACCCCTGGAGGCAGCAAAGTCAAATTGGCGACTCTGCAGCTTGAGAAGGATGCGGCTGTTTGGTGGCAGTCGATGAAGCGGACAATGGGAGGCATAGTTCTTGGCTCGGAGGAATTTTTGGAAGAATTCTGCAGTCACTATTTCCCCTCCGATGTCCAGGAGAAGAAGGCTATGGAGTTTCTGTCACTACAGCAAGGTGGCATGTCAATTAGGGAGTGTGAGACCAAATTTACTCAACTCTCTAGGTATGCTCCGGAATTAGTGATGGATGGGGCAAAGAAGGCTCGTAAGTTCGATCATGGATTGAGGCCAAGCTTGAGGTCCCGGATGATACCTTTGGGTATCAGGAGATTCGACAAGTTGGTCAAGCGCGCAGCAGCCACAGAAGCAGATATGGAGCAGTTCCATGCTGTTCAATGTAGGAGAACAACTGGTAGTCTGGAAAGAGGCCTGCAAATTCTAGAAATTTCAAGGGACAACCATCTGCACAAAGGTTCAAACCGACAGGGGCGAACGCTATTAGTGTGGTTGGAGGACCTGGGAACAATGTTGTGAGACCTCCTGTGGTAAATTGCTTCAACTGTGGTGAGACGGGACATTACAAATCTCAATGCTCCAAGCCACGGACTGGTAACCACAATGTGCCAATGCAGCAGACTGGGAAGAGACCGTACCAACCAGGGCGAGTATTTGCCTTGACTGAAGCTGATACCGATGAGGTTGATCACGTCATCACGGGTACGAGGGCAAATGTTTAGAGGTTCATGTGTTTTTCTTTCCCGTTTATTTAGTGAATTGTTGCGTAATAAGTATGTATTATGTAACAGGTGAACTTTATTTGAATGGAATGAAAGCTGTTGTTCTGTTCGATACTGGATCCTCTCATACTTTTGTGTCTCCTAAATTTACTAAAGTGTTGGGAGTTGAACCGAAGATTTTTCCAGACAAGATCTTAGTAGTAGCTACTCCATCAGGGGAGACTATAACCACTGATCGGTACTATGCTGACTGTGAGATCGTGATTGGTGATCGAATCTTTGGGATTGATCTGATCGAGCTGACTATCTTGGGAGTCGATGTTATCATTGGCATTGATTGGATGTCGGTGTACAGTGCAAGCATCGAGTGCAAGACCAAGATGGTAACAGTGAAGGCTCCAGGTGAACCTGAAGTCACTTTCCAAGGGAAGAGGAGATGTTCGGAGTTGGTTGCTGCTATCAGTCAGAAGAAAGGGATTCCGGCAGAGGTGCAGTTGATTCCTGTGGTTCGGGACTATCCGACTGTGTTCTTGGATGATTTTCCTGGGTTACCCCCGCAACGTGATGTAGAGTTCAGCATCATTGTTCAACCAGGAGTGCACCCATTTCTAAGGCACCGTATAGGATGGCTCCAGTGGAACATGATGAGATTAAATGGCAGATTGAGGAACTGTTGGAGAAAGTCTTTATTCAACCTAGTGCGTCACCCTGGGGAGCACCAGTGCTTTTGGTAAAGAAGAAGGATGGATCGATGAGGATGTGCATCGATTACCGAGAGCTGAATAAGGTCACTGTTCAGAATAAGTATCCTATTCCCCGAATTGATGACTTGTTCGTTCGTCTACAAGGAGTAGCTGTTTTCTCCAAAATAGATCTTCGATCAGGATATCACCAAGTTCGAGTGAAAGCTGAAGATGTGCACAAACTGCATTTAGAACTCGACATGGGCATTACGAATTCTTAGTTATGCCATTTGGAGTGACGAATACACCCGCAATCTTCATAGACATGATGAACAGAGTTCTGAGGCTGTTCATTAATTCTTTCGTCGTAGTGTTTATCGACGATATTCTCATGTACTCCAAGTCAGAGGAGGAGCACACTGAGCATTTGGCAGCAGTTTTGGGAAAGCTTCGAGAGCAGGAGTTGTATGCCAAGCTGTCCAAGTGTGATTTCTGGAAATCTGAAGTGGCATTCCTAGGTCACATCCTTTCTAAGGAGGGAGTGGCAACTGATCCTCAGAAGATAGAGGCAGTGAGAGATTGGGCAAGGCCTACTATAGTGAAGGAAGTCAGAAGTTTTCTTGGACTGACTGGATATTACAGGAGATTTGTCCAGGGCTACACTTAGATAGCCGTGCCGCTCACTGGTCTGACCAAGAAGAATGTGAACTTCAAGTGGACTGAGCAATGTGAGGCAAGCTTTCAGGAGTTGAAAGAGAAGCTGACTACTGCACCTATTTTGGCTTTGCCTAGAGCAGGTATTGAGTATGATGTTTACAGCGATGCTTCACATTGTGGGCTTGGTTGTGTCTTAATGCAAGAGGGAAGAGTAATCGCGTATGGGTCTAGGCAACTACGACCGCATGAGAAGAATTACCCGACTCATGATCTGGAGTTGGCTACGATTATCTTTGCCCCGAAGTAATGGAGACATTATGTGTATGGCGGGAGCTGAACATGTACACGGACCCCAAAAGCTTGAAGGACATCTATCAGCAGAAGGATCTGAATTTGATGCAGCGGAGATGGTTGGAGGTACTTGAGGACATTCGTCCGGAGATTAAGTATCACCCAGGGAAGGCTAATGTTGTTGCTGATGCACTTAGCTGTAAGTGCAGTCTGGCGAGTTTGATTACGACTCAGTGGCAGCTGGTAGAGGAGTTGGATTGGACTGGTATTGAAGTCGTTCTGCGTGACTTGGGAGCATCCTTAGCTCAGTTGAGACTTCAACCGACACTGAACGAAAGGATTATTGCAAGTCAGAAGGTTGATGCAAAGATTCAGAAGATGTTGGAGCAGGTTGGTGCTGGCAGGTTGTCCGGATTTCAAATCAGGGATGGAGTGCTATGGTTTGGAGAGAGGCTGTGTGTTCTGGATCAGGCGGACCTGAAAGAGAGTATCCTTCAGGAGGCGCATGCTACTCTTTTGTCTGTACATCCTGGGAGTATCAAGATGTATAGGGACATCAAGCAGCATTTTTGGTGGTCAGGTTTGAAGCGGGATGTGGCCAAATTTGTGTCAAGTGTGAGGTTTGTCAACAAGTCAAAGCCGAGAATCAAAAACCTGAAGGAATATTGCAACCGTTACCTATTCCGGAATGGAAGTGGGATAACATCAGTATGGATTTCATTACGGGTTTACCCAAGAGTTCTAAGGGCAATGATGCGATTTGGGTTATAGTCGATCGACTAACCAAGTCCGCTCACTTTTTGGCAATGAAATTTACTGCTTCGATGGACAAGTTAGCTGATATGTATGTTGGTGAGATTGTCAGGCTTCATGGCGTTCCTGTTGACGATTGTATCCGATCGAGATGCGCGGTTTACTTCGCATTTCTGGAGGAGTCTTCAGACAGCTTTGGGTACCAAGAGAGATTTCAGCACTGCTTTTCGTCTCCAGACTGATGGGCAGACCGAGAGAGTCAACCGTATTCTTGAGGATATGCTTCGGTGTTGTGTACTAGACTTTGGAGGCAGTTGGGAAAGGCATTTACCTTTGGTAGAGTTTGCCCTACAACAACAGTTTTCAGACTAGCATTGGGATAGCGCCGTACGAAGCTTTGTATGGCAGGAAGTGTAGGATGCCTGTTTGTTGGTTCGAAGCTGGGGAGCGTCAGTTGTTTGGTCCTGAGCTTGTTCAGCAGACCTCTGAAAAGATTGATCTGATCAGGAAGAGGTTGGTAGAAGCTCAGAGCAGGCAGAAGAGCTATGCAGACAACCGGAGAAGAGACCTTGAGTTTGAGGTTGGTGACTTTGTCTTTCTGAAAGTATCGCCCAGTAATGGCGTGATCTGTTTCGGCAAGAGTGGAAAGTTAGCCCCGAGGTTTATAGGCCCGTATAAGATATTGAAAAGGATCGGGAAAACTGCTTACCGGCTTGAGTTATCGGAAGAGTTGTCTCAGGTGCACAATGTCTTTCATGTGTCTATGCTGAGAGGTTATATACCAGATCCGAGTCATCATTTGCCTGAAGTGTCGGAAGGTTTGCAGTTGGATCTGAATTACATCGAGTCTCCTGTCGAGATTGTTGATCGTCGAGAGAAAATCTTGAGGAATAAGACGATGCCGATGGTCAAGGTAGTCTGGAGAAACCATTTGGTTGAAGAGGCTACTTGGGAATCTGAGGAGAGGATGTTGAGAGATCATCCTGAGCTCTTTGTTTGATTTGTATTTTTTGTATTTTTCTTATGCTTGTTTTGTTTCTCGCTCTTGACTGTAGTTCCGGGGACGGAACTATTCTAAGGAGGGAGTATTGTAATGCCCCGATTTTCATTTATAAAAATTACTTATTTATTTTGCACGTAGTGTGCACGTGCAGTTTTCGTAATATGAAATCTTATAATTATTTTCTTTATGGACGATGAGTATATGCATATGTATGTATATATGTTCTTTAAATTATTTTCAAATAAACACAAGCCCAAAAATCTAATTTATTTATTTTGTAAAAACTAGTATTTTGGCCCATCAATTTAAGCCCATGAATTAATGCTTTTAATAACAACTTGTGAGGTAACATCTTTTAAAAGATTATTTTTATAATGTATAATGTACAAGTTTTTATATGATGACTAGAATAGCACGTGCATGCAACATGGTGTGCATTGCACCCTATTCTCCTTGGCCGGTTTTGGAGAAGTGGAGTTAGTGTGTGGGTGGTTACTTAGTTGTGGGTAGTTACTACAACTCCTACTCTCATCCTACCCTCCATCTCATAACCATCTACTAAATCCTAGCCCTCCATCTCACCCAAAATTGTGTATAAATACCCCCTCACTTACTTGTTTTCTACACAAAATTTCATTGTGAGAAGAGAGTTATATTTTTTAAGAGAGTTGAGAGTGAGTGATTTTGGAGGCCGGCCATCACTTCAGAGAGAGCTTCGGTGTGGAGCAAGGAGCAAGGAGTCGTGCATCGCATTAAGAAGCTTTACGGGATTCGTTTATTTCGTCAACAAGGTGGGTGTTTCTCATGACTTCTAAAATAGAACTCATGTTAAGATTGAGATTGAATTGTGTATGTATTTCTAAACTGAAGTGATATTTAGATTTTGAACCCTACGGAACAGCCGACTGGCCATGTGCAGCAGTCGACTCTTCCGAGCGGTTATTGTAGAACTTTCTTCGACTGAACAGGTCGACTGGATAAGCTCTAATTCGACTGTTCAGATCACTTTTGATATCTCAGAAATTCTATGAATTGTTTTATGGTAAAGATTATGAATCTTATGTTGAATGATTATTGGTTGTGACAATTTAAGTAAACTTTATTTGTCTTTGCATGAGTTTATACCTGAAATGAAGCGAATCATTTATTTGAATTTATGAAAGTTGTACGAATGTGAAAGTTATGGACATGGAAAAGGAAAATCTATTGAGATTATGAAAATGAACTCATGAGCCGGTAACACTCAATTTTGGTAATTGTGAATTGAAATTGAAACAAAAGAGTAGCTAAGTCTCCCACTGGCAATTGGAAATAAATGAAATGAAATTTGAAAAGAAAGACCAAGGTTGGTCGTGTTGAATGAATGATTAAGTCCGGTATAGTGGAGAGGCTAACTCTAGAGCTTTGATTTTGTTCATGATTCTAATAAAATAAGGACTAGATACATAGTGAAGATGTGATGAAAGTAAGAGAAAAACATTGAGTATGAGGGCCATTGGATTGGCGGCGAGAGCGTATCCCAGGATGTCCCATGATGAGTCATGATAGGGCGTGGATACTGCTCCAGAGTACCGTTCCGGTGGCGACGCTCGTGGGGTGTTTGACGACTGCGGGTGGTGTCATGTCTATGGTAGGAGCTGAATTACCACAGGATGCCTGCATGATGAGTCATGTGTCAGTGCGTTGGGATTCCCTCCAGGGCGCATAGACATGAGTTCGTATGTCGGAAAACATCTAGGATACTTACCGTAGTTACAGTAGTAGATTAAGTCATGACGAGGGATTGAACCCTACAAGATGAAGAACGATTAAGGGCTTGCCCTCGGACCTATGTATTATGGGATGCATAGAATCCGAACAAGTGCGCATTAGTATCATATAATATAAATAATTGCATTAAGGACTAAGTGCACAATCACAACACGACATCAATAGGGTATTTCGTTTAATTTGATATGTGATCAATTTTGTGATTTGTTAAGAAATGAGAATCGTTATACTGTTTCTGGCATAGAGAGGATGGCCATGTATAATTTTCGTCGGTTGAATAAACTGACGTGCCCACGGTTTTGTATGCAGGATAAATGGCTTGATAAAATTGAAAGGAGAACTGATGCTTATAAATTATTCATTGTTGACGTACATTTATTTGAATGATGTAAATTGCTTCCGCTGTCATTACATATAAATTATTGTGTTATATGCTTCCGCTGTAAAATGTAAATTGTAAAATCTCATGTAACTCTGATGTAAAATGGAAAGTTTTCAATTCCTTGTAAAATTGTACCGAATGAGACGAAAAGATCCTGTGGAAATCTCAAATTCAGTTGTATTTGGAATTCGAGGTGTTACATGTTGGATGAGGTCCAAGCGAAGAGGTCGATATTGCGACAGGCACAATCAATTAGGCCTGGCCTCAGATTGTGGGAATGGGAGCGGCTCACACTGAACCATTTAGACTTGTCTTCTACCTCGAATGAGACCTCCTCCAATTTGTCCGCAGGTTCCGACTCGGGCTAGCTTCTTTCAGGTGGGAGCTCGACTGCGTCAAGGAGAAACACCCCGCCTCCTATCGCGGTCATGTAACACGAATGTGCAAACTCCTGATTATCTCGGACAACACCGACCCCGAGGTCAGTTGGAAACTTCAACTTTAAGTGGTAGACTGAGGGGACGAACAGAGCCCAGGTCGGCCGAGAATGGCATTGTACGCAGCCTTGACGTTGACCACCATGAAGTCCATTAATTCGGTCCGTATGATGGGGGTCATGCCGGCTGTTACATCCAGCGTCATGATCCTTTCAATTTGTATTGGAACGCCCGAGAACCCGTGAAAGGTGTACCCGGCCGGCTTTAGCTTATCTCGGGGGAGCTTAAGGTTCTCAAATACTTCTAAGAAGAGGATGTTAACTGAGCTTCTGTTCTCCAAGATAATTTGGAAGACTTCGATGTTTGCCATGACGAGGCTGATGACAAAGGCGTCGTCGTGCAGGAGCCGGACTTCCTCCAGCTCTTCTCCAGAGAAGGAGACTGGCCACTACTGAATCTGGGGGGAGGGATGGTCTCGAACAGAGTTAACCTCTCGGACGAAGGCCTTACGGAATGTATTGGATTCCCCTCCCATGGGTCCACCATGGATGCAGTGTAGGATGGCCTGCCCTCCGGTCTCCTCGAGCTCGGGGTCCCGTTCAGGTTGCCAGTTGATCGTTCGAGGGGGAGACGAAGGCCTTAGATTCCTCGGATCCCTCTGATATCTTGGGTTGTCCCGGGTGAACTCCCTCAGGTACCCTCGTTGGATGAGGGCCTCGATCTCGTTTTTGAGGGCCTAGCAGTTGTTCTTTTTGTGCCCATTGTCTCGGTGGAAGCGGCAGGTAGAATCTCTGATCCCGCTTCTTGTTGTTGCGTGGTCGGGGAGGGAGTCGGACGATCCCTTTATCCTCGAACTCTGACAGGATTGTCAACACAATCTGGGTCAGCGGTGTATACCTTTCAAAATGGGGGACCGGAGGAATTCTTTTCAGACTAAACGCCTCTTTCGTGACTTTCCTAACGGGCTCAACATCATCTGTCTTGCGCTTCTCCTTGGAGGTGGCTTCTTTGGTGCCCTCAGGGTGTAGGGCCTCTTCCGCCCGAATGTACTTCTCGACCTCGTTGAGTAGGTCGGGAAAGTTGATGAGTGGTTTTTTTGGCTAAGGAAGCCTTAAGCTGGCCGTGGAGAACATTGTGTCGGAAAGCTGCGAAAGCGACGCTCGTGTCGAGAGAGGAAATAGACCTCGCCTCAGAGGTGAACCTCCGAACGAACTCGCAGACTCCCCTTCCTTCTGTCTGAGGTTTAGAAGGTACGCACTTGTCTTCTTGACCTTCCTGCTGGTCACAAAGTGGGCCAGGAAGTTTGCTTCTAACTGGTCGAGCGAGAAGATCGAGCCGGGGGTGGGCTTCGAGAACCATTCCCGAGCTGGACCTCGTAAGGGTGGCAGGAAAAGCGCGGCATAGGAGGGGATCCAAAGCATTGTGAATCATCATGAGGGTTTCAAAGCCTTCCATGTGATCAGTTGGATCACCATCGCCGTTGTACGTCTCGAATTGGGAAGGCCTGAAATTTTTGGGGATCTCGGCTTCCAAGATTTGAGTGGAGAATGGGGGTCTGGTCGGCCTATAACCAAGGCCTGGCATCGGCCCGCCCTCGCCGAGATGGGCATTGCGGTTCTCCATCTCCTGGCTGCATCGAAGGACGGCATCTTCCCATTCTATGGGGCAGGTTGATCCATGATATTCGTTGCCTCTGGCTTCTGACTGGGGGAAGGAGTTGTCACGTGCCTCGGTTCCAGGGCCGCCTTGGATTCCCTGGAGGACCTTATTCTGAAAGTTTTGGAACTCGGCCCTTGTGACTGAGGCTTGCTCCACCGGGTCACTCAGGGGTGGAGGTTCCCAGGGCGTGTGGCTATGTCCTGGTTCCCGTTCTAGGAATGGCTACCTGCGATGGTTCGGGACCGAGTTGGAAGTGGCCCCTCCCCTTGTTCTACTGGCCTGCCGATTCAGGACGACACGCCGTAAATCAGTCTCTACCGAATGAGAGGCGCCCGACCTGAATCTGGCCTTGCCATTGACCCACGATTGGTTAGAGCCTTGGGTTCAGCGCAGCTGTGAAGGGAAGGAGGGTCTAGATGACGTCCAGAGGTGACATCCCTTCTTGCTTTGGGAGCCATGTAAGAGCTCGGATTTGGGATGACATCCCTGGCTGGGATCGGACTGGCACCAATATCGGAGGTTCCCACAGATGGCGCCAACCTGATGCTATTTGTTTTTGGGGTTTGGGGACAACATGTGTGAGTTCTTGTAATTTGTGTAGCGGAAGATGTGGTACTGGCGTTGATCCGATCCTAGGCTGTAGGACCAGCTCGGGAGAAGCAGGAGAAAGATAGAGGCCGGGTGCTTGGCTCGGATCTTTGAGGCTCGGCTCGGTCTTTTGTACCTGCACAATACCTAGAAACACCGGGAGAAGTCCCGGCGATAGGCCCTCCGACGATCTAGCCAGTCATTGAGAAAGCAACAGTAGCTAGGGTTCAGGTGGGGAAAAGTTTATTACCTTGGGCAGGAGGGCTGGTATTTATAGGCATGGGCAAACGGGTCTGAGACCCTAACAGGCCGGGTTGGACCCGTTTGACTGGGGGCCTGAGTTGGTAGAAGCCCGTTGGACTTCAGTTGAACCGATGATCATGGAGGAGCAGAATTTGACGGGATCTGATGGCCCTGATGGGGCCACGTCATCTACACCATATCAGGTTGTCCTTCATCTGAGAGTTTTTCATAATAAACAATAGTGTATATTCTAATGAGGCTTGAGAGATAAACATGTTTTTAGTAAGAGTGATTGTAACTCTCGTATCTTCTCTAGTTGAATGATATCTCGATTATTTCTTTCCCATATTAGGTTCGTCCAACTGAGATAGAATTATGTGCTTTGTGTGCTTGATTTGGTCTACTTGCTGAGTTGATTCATTGTAATCGGTTATCGCTTCTCTACAATCCCTCCCTACCGCACTTAATTCCCTAACAACTGGTATCAGAGCAAAGGTTGCTGAAGTTCCTTATTGAAGATGACAGATCAGAGTTTTACAATGATCAAGCAGTTCGATGGTAAGATCAACTTCAATCTCTAAAAAGTTGACATGTTCGATGTATTGGTTAAAAAGGCTTACATCTTACCTTAGAAGGAGATAAAGGGAAGCCATCTGACATGAAGTCGGAGAAGTGTGATGAGATTTGTTTAAAAGTCTTAAGTTTAATTTGACTTTCATTGGCGGATGAAGTCAAATGCAACTTTGTTGAGAAAAGCACGACGAGTCTGTGGGCGAGACTCAGAATTGACTACTCGGGATCGTCATTACTGGATCAGATGTACTGGAAGATAAAACTGTTTGGTTTCTCAATAAAAAAAGGTATTGCTCTTTAAGATCATATAGTGAAATTCAATAAGATATTATCTCAATTGAAGGCGATAAACAGAGATGATCTAAGCGAAGAAGATAAAGCTTTCAACTATATATATTCACTGTCTGATTCATACGAGCATTTGATAACCACGATGCTACATGGGAAATCTCCAAGGAGCAGCTTTCGGTAGCCATTGTGATCAAGGGCTTGATGGAGGATTCACTTAGGAAGGAGACTCGAAAATCAACGTCTACTTCTATGGGTTGTTTGGCGGTGCGTGAAACTTTAGTTAGAAGAGATAGTGCGCGTAAAAGTGTGGTCAGTTGCCACCATTGAAGAGGGACTGTGCATTACATGAGGGATTGCTGCAAGTGGTTCAATCAGAAGGGTACCAATATAGTCAGTGTCAATGAATCAGGTGATAATTTAGATTATTTTCTTGTTTCAAGTTCTATAGATGTGGATTCTGGCTGGTTTCTTGACTCGAGTAGTTCTTCTCATATTTGCTCCGAAAGAGAGATGCTTTCTACTTATAAGTCTACAACAAGTCAGTGTGTGATTACGAAGACTAGTGAGATTTGTGACGTGTTGTGTGAGGGAACAGTTGAGTTGGATATGCCAGATGGAAAGGGGTTTACATTGGAGAATGTCATGCATATTCCTTTATTGAAACGAAACCTGATATCCTTGAAAACTCTAAAAGCAATAGGCTGTAGGTACACAACTCGATGTGGAGTTCTTGGGAATGTTGCCGTAAGGTGATGAAGGGAAGGAAGGGTGTTCAGGACAACATCTATAAGTTTTGTGGGAACAAGAAATCTTGCACAAGTATTTTTAAGTCATGTGTTCCTAAAGCAATATCTAGTTTACCGCCACTAGAATCACCGAAGTGAGATCACGATGTTCTAACATCGTTCGGAGGTGGAGGATGCCTCAGGGTAGGTAGATTTCATGTGGGGTATACCCTTGAGGGGGCATACAATTGGAAAAATAACAGGCCAAGATAATTTTGACTAGCAGAAGAAGCCATTGAATTGGGTTGATTGCAAGAATAGAAAGGGAATAGTCTAGAGTAAATTAATTACACATGTGTGGAATTATGAATTTGCAATCCAATGTGAAAATTGTTGAGTTTATGTCTTGCATATTAGATTCGATGTGAAGAGAAGATTGTGAAGCGAGAAAAAGTTCGAAGCGGATATTGGAGCAGGAAGACGCTGCTGTTTCTGACTAAGACAAAGTTGACAATCAACTACTATATTAGCAGTCGACTTCAAACAGCTAGGGGCTGTCTAGACTCTAGGTGCAGTCGATTGCTTTTGGGAGCAGTCGACCTACAACGACGCAACTATTGATTTGGGTCTGGTCTGGTGGATCTGTTTGAATCTCAGTTTCTTGTCCAAGTTAGATCGTACGACTCCTATCGTGTGCCTCTCTTTAGGGTATATCAGACGGTTATTATTTTAAGACTACAACTTAGGGTTTCTCTAGGTCTCTATATATCAATGTAATAGCCTCCAATGTGAGGTAGTATTTCATCTGGGAGTTTTCCATTGTAAACAACAAAGTATCGTATAGTGAGACTTGAGAGATAGATATGTTCTTCATAAGAGTGATTGTAATTCTTCTATATTCTTTAGTTGAATAATATATCAGTTATTTCTTCTCTGGATTAGGTTCAACCGAACCGGATTAACATTGTGTGCTTTGTGTGCTTGGTTTTCTCTACTTACTTGGTTAATTCATTGTGATCAGTTATCACTTTTCTACAACCCTTCTCCGCTGTGCTTAATTCCCTAGCATCATACACCTGTGACATTTTATGCAACGTGAAAGTAAGCAAGAGGAAAAGAAAAATGAAAGAATTCTCTTCTTAAACCAAGGACATGGGATATTTCATCTTCTCTTATATGGAAGGAAATCAAATTCTTCACCTTTAGCACAAGGTGAAGAATATTAATTTTGCATTCTCATTAATACAAGAAAAAGAAAATCATATTAGAATTAAAATTTCATTGCCAGGACGGTGAGGTTGAATGAGAGCTGTTCTTCTTAATCCATCGAATCATGAAAAGAAAGATTCAGAGAATTTGAGAATTTGTCATTACTCTTCTTTATAGTTTGGAAAGAGTCCAACTCTTCTCTCGAGACTTTTCATTTACGTTACTAATAATACTAGTAAACCTAGCAATGTATGGGTGCAATGCATCGGCAAACTCTAAACGATAAGTATTAATAATATAGTGCAATATCATTAAAAATATGAACGTCCCCATCATAGATAAGTGGCATATAACAGATTTCTTAATGGCACATGCATGGGCTACTTGCTACTAAAGTCTTTATAGTATACATCAACTGAAGAGGCAGGGAGGTGTTTGCATTTGGCCTAACATGTGGTTCTTGCACTGCGCACGTTACAGTATCAACTATTTTAGTGGCTGGAAATTGTTGACATCGATGTTGTCGTCTCCAACTGTAACAACTAATGCTGGGCAACATAACAGGCTCTATCTAGCTTCTCACCCTGAGGATCCCGTGCTCTGCTGAAATCAAGCTTAGATAAGGGAAACTGTGGAAGAGCGGGTAAAGGGAACACGAGAGTAAACAACTTTCCATATCAAATTTGTAACTTGATTTCTACCTTCATTAAGGTTATTATTATAGCAGTGCATTCAGAATTGCATTTATCACCATTAGATATATTATGTATGTAAACGCAGTATTTTCTTATTGAGTGAACGTATATGCTTCTGTTGGATCTCTCAGAATACAGGGTTCTTTTCTTGATATCATCATCCTAACCAACAAATCTAATGACATCCTATAGTTTGTGTACATTTATATATGATGAAATAATGACACCCTATAAAATATATATCATACACAATAGAAATATTAATTTTCATCTAGGAAAATAGCTGAACAGATGGAGGAAGTTTGTTTCCATTTTCTGTTCCTTTTTTTTCCTCAGGAATTTATTGATTTATTACTAATTCATAGGTAATATTCTCACCCCACATTAGGGGCTGATCAGTTACAAACCAAGCTATTAATGTATTAGTGTGAGACCTGTTTAGTATAGGTATGCTTCTTTTTCAACTAGTAATCTGCACGTGCAATGAACGTTTTATGGGTTATCACGTGCAATATGGACTGGGGATATGCACGTGCAATGCACGGATTTGATGGAGGGAGAGGAAGAGACGTTTTCGATTTTTGAGGGAACAGAATTTTATGGAGACTTTAAATATGAAGTGAAAATTACAGAATTAACCATATAGATTTTTTTTAGCTTTTTATGTATATGGGGACATGATAGTAAAAAGCCGCTAAAATAGGACTTTGCTTAATAATAGTATAGATGTAAAATACATCTGCTTGAGACAAAGAGGATAAGATTAAAGTTATGCTTCCTCCAACTATCAAAATAAATCAAATATTAACGATAGATTAGATATTAGAGTAATAAATGAGTAATATATTCTATTTAATATCAAAATGAAGTAAATAATTAGTATTTCTATTGCAAGTAATGCTGCATTCACATTCTTGTACACTACCAAATAAAAAAAATCGTGATGTGACCGTCATAATCAGCACCACCACATTATTAGCCACACGAAAATCTAACTAACTCATCAACCAAATTAAAACCTAATTAATCTCTACTTGGGATTAATTTCACCAGGTTTAATGTCTAAATTGGAATTAATTTCGTTCATTCGGATAATGTGGCAGTGCTGATTTATTAGAGTGTATTTATTTGACAGTGTAAAAAAGCCTAGGTGGAGCATTATTTTTTCTATTGCCATGTAACATGACATGGGCAAATGACTCTGTTATGCCCATGTCATCACTTATATACAGGAGAGTCCTTTATATATATATATATATAGTAGATATTTAGTATATAGATAGATTGGGTGCTAGATTTCGAAGTCCATCAGACAACACACGAACTCCTGGGAACACCAAATAAAATTCATATGCTAACCTCCGCTGCTTTCTTATTAATCTTCTAATTACTTATTGGATAGGAGACAGTTTAGTGCGGCATGGTTACTCTCCGACGGTTGTTGTCGGAGGAGCTGCATAGAGGAAGATGGACCTGCAGTTTCTTCACATGGGTCCATGTGAGGCCATTTATGAATTTGATTTTTTTTTTTTTTTAACTGGCAAAAGGTAGGATTATCCTACCTCACACAAAATAAAAAATTAAAAAAAATTAAAAAAAATAATATATGTATATATATATATATATATATATATATATATATGTATGTATGAAAAGAGTTAAAAGCTATTACAAAAAAGGACTGTAGGAAGGTTTAATTTCATCGAGCCTGGGGTGAATCTAGGTTCGAGATGGCATGCCGTTGGGACTTATAAAGGGCATTGGACTGTTGTCGTGCACCCCTACTAGTCCCAAAGACATGATCTCATCCCCCTTCTTCACCCGAATCATGCCCGTAACAAAAAGAACCTCCTTCAGTCAGCAGAAAATCATAAAACAGTACTAAAAAAGTACTAAAACAATCTAAACATAACAGAGTCTTTCACCAAAATAAGCGACTACAGCATCAAAAAGAGTAGTGAGGTGGCTGGTGGCTGCTAGGCTGAGCAACTATCGCCTGCACTGTCAGCCTGGTCAATACGGATCAATGCCTGCTTCAGAAGGGCATCCTGCACTCCCTCTTGTTCCATTTCTTGAAAGAGCCTCGCTTTCTTCTTGCCTGCTATCCATCCCATCTATCTAAGATCGAAACCAAAAAATTGCATTAGTAATAATGTCCTTTGTTTGCATATCCTTAGAAGAGAAAGTGCGTTCATTTCTAGCAAGCCATAAACTCTAACAGATTGAGATTGTCATAAGGTGCCAAATGTGTCTATGTCTTTGATTTCCAAAACACCACGACGTAAAGCATTCGTGTAAGTGAGAAGGCATGGTATGAATGTTGAAAAGCGCAGTGAAATGTATCCAAGTAGCAGTGGCAACATGGCATTTGAAGAAGATATGGAAGGTCGATTCGACAGGACATGCACAAGCTGTGCATGTCGTGTCTTCAGGCCATCCTTTGGAGTGAAGAAATTCTTTGGAGTTGAGTTTATCCCAACTTAGAAGCCAGATGAAAATTTTGCATTTAAGCGACACTGAGGAAGACCATGTTGCAGCAAAATACGGTGAGCAGAGGCCGGATGTGATGAAGAAGCTGTATGCTGACTTGACAGTGAATTATGATGACGGAGTTAGGCTCCATGTAGGCTGATCACCTAAGTGGGCAGGCTAGTGGTGGCCAATCAGATTAAGAAGTTTCTTCTCTTCTCGAATTGAAAGGTTGGGGACGCATTTAAGCCGTGGTTGCCAGATCCATGTTCCATCAATCCATGAGCCTTGGGAAAGGACATCTGCTTCAAAATTCCATGCTGCAGCCGCCAGCGTTGGACATAAAGAAGAAATACTGCAGCCATTTATCCATTTCGACGTCCAAAAATTAATAAGGTTTCCCTTACCTACTCTCCAGTGCACATTTAAGACGAGTTGCTCTCTGAGATGAAAAATTCTTTCTAGAAGCTGGAAGCAGTTGAGGGGCAGGCTAGGGTGTTGGAGTTGCTTCTTTGATAAAGGCTCTTTAAGGTTTGGCTAGGTACACAACAACACTAATAGTCTTTACCGGCGTTTTTTTTCACATTCACTGGCATTTTTAAACGCCGCTGAAGATACCACCGGCGTTTTAAAAAATGCCAGTGCAAGTGTCGCTGAATCGTGTGTCGCTATATCCTAGGGACATTCACCAGCGTTTTTTACAAATGCCGGCATAGGTTTAAGCTACACCGGCAGTTTAAAAACGCCACCAAAATGGTGACTTCATTTTGGATCCCATCACCTACACCGACGTTTTTCAAACACCGGTATAGAGTTCTCAGTCTTGCACATGGCTACCCCGGCGCTTGTAAAAACGCCGGGGTAGATATATTTTAAAAAAAAAATTGTTTAAAAAAATTTAAAAAAAAAAAAACCTACAACACTCTCACAATCAAAACCAATTGCAAAGCTAAAAGAGACGCAAATTAAGACCACAACATAAGTTCAAACATGATTATTTTATCACTAGTCACTGCTCTGTAAATCATAGTATGCAACTTCAGTTACATAATCCATTTCATCACTACTTAAAACCAATGAGAAAGAACAATTTCATTTTCAAACCCAAGCAACAAGCATGAACATTATCTTAGAAACTGATACTCATCTAGACATCATGATATAATTGTATATGAAGTTTAGATTAAAAAAATTCACCTTTAACTCCAAACGTCAGTAACCTGAACTATATACCTCCTTCATACTTCAATCATAATGAAGCATAATAGTTTAATATCATCAAATTGTAATCTCATAATGAAACATAATAATGTGATCTCATCACATCCATAACCAAAATATGGAGTTCAAAATATTGAGTTACAAATAGTGCAAAAAAATATTTTCACTGTCAAATTCAGGTAAAAATGCTACTAACTGAGATGAAACTTATACTTTTATAATACTCATGAGATAACTGTCAATTGAAACCACAACATAAGTTCAAACAGGATTATTTCATCACTAGTCACTCCTCTGTAAATCATAGTATGCAACTTCAGTTACATAATCCATCTCATCATCACTTAAAACCAATGGGAAACTGATACTCATCTGGACAAGCATGAATATTATCTTAGAAACTGATACTCGAAATCTTAGAAACTGATATTCATCTAGACATCATGATATAATTGTATATAAAGTTTAGATTAAAAATTTCCATCACTAGTCACTCCTCAAAAAAATCATAGTGTGCATTTTAGCAAATATTAGTGAAAGAAACACAAGAAGATTTATTTGAGAGTATCAGAACAAAACAAACACAGTAGATGAAAGTTGTGGTTTGAGAGTGATTTAAGTTTGTATTTCTTTCATATGGTTCATATTACTGCACTATTAATATCACTACACTATTAAAGCAGCGTCAGTAACCTTAACCGTTCACAGAAAAGGCCAATTTGTGTCCAACTCTAAACATACTCATACACCCATTAAAGTGCACACACAAATAGTCGGAGAACCAACTAAGCTTTCTGAAATCTCCCATGCAATCTTTCTATCAAATATTCCTAAGTAATAAATAATGCAGTCAAGATATAATGAACAAAGCATATCATATAGATAAGCCCATTGCAATCTTAAATTTTTTAACATGTCCTACAAAATGCATCAAACCCAGCATGTACCACACCTCGAAGCTGTGACAATAAACTCCCACCCCACCCACAACTAGTTGATGACATAAGGAAGGGAGAGAAGGGTCTGGACAATTCACCTTCACGCCCAAGTCAAGCTTATAACCCGAGTATTCCTCAAGAAATTACCAATTCATAATATCAGCTAATGGCCACGATGCAACCAATCCGTTCCATCTAGCTCCAACTGCTAATACTGTAATAGTAAGCATCTCTCGTTGAAGGAAGGCTTAAATGATATATAATACATATCAACATCCAACAAATACACTGATAAGCTTTCACAAAACAAAATGTTGTTTACTAACTCCTAAAACCAAGCAATATGCTTTTGTCGCTATCAGTTCCATAGGTACAAAATGAGAATTGTTACCACAGTATTACAAGTTACATATCCCATCTTAACTGCATTATTATCTATTGACAGTCATCGACTTTACTCTTTATAATAGAAACCAACGATTACCATAGTAGTGATGAAAATTAAAAAGTTCAGTTAACAGCCTCCCTCCCATTATAGCATTTTAAGGAACTTACATAACATAGGACTGAATGAACGTAGAAACTTTGAGGGGAATTTCACTCTCTAGTTCATAGTTTTGTTTTCTTTGCAGAAAAGGTAGTAGCCTGGTGTGAGCAGGATTTGAACCTGGTGACAAATCTCTAGCTCGACTCCACGATTACCCCTCTAGACAGTGGCAATCATTGATAGGTACAGTTAACTTCCTCATATAAATTGTTCCTCTTACATAGATATATACATATATTAATCGTCAGAAACTTGTGCATCAAGGGTTCTATGGTGTAGTAAGTTTTGACATCAGGCTCATCTTTAGCCAGCAATAGACAGCTTAAAGGTCTCATCTTTTTGACATTTTTTTGCATAACAAGCAAGAATAGTGTTGTAAGTTATGACATCAGGCTCAAATCTTTCTGACCTTTTCTCGCATAAATTAGTTGTCTTTCTAACTAATATTTAGCATGATACTATACAAGAACAAAGCTAGATATACACAAGAAGATTCAATAAATCACACTATGATTCAATAAATCACTCTCAAATAATGTTGGTTTTGCCCACAAACTTAAATCACTCTCAAAAAACAAGAACAGTTATGATTTTTTTACCACAAGATTACCACAAGATTAATTCAAGAACAAACCTAGGGTTTGTGTAGATGAAAGGGCAACGGTGGGGGAGGGGCGCGGTGATGGGGTGGCGATGGGGGGAAGGGGCGACGGCGGGGGAGGGGGCGGCGATGGGGGAAGGGCCGACGGCGGGGTAGGGGGGCGGCGATGGGACAGTGATGGGGGAGGGGCGACGCCGGAGGAGGGGGCGGCGATGGGGGAACTGCCAACAGCGGGGGAGGAGGCGGCAACGTCGGGAGAGGGGGGGGCGGGGGAAGGGATGTGGGTTTTTGATTTGGGAGGAGGGAGATGGAGAGAGAGAGAGTGAAAATTTGGGGGAAGGGGATAAGTAAAATGAGAGAGATAGAGAGATGTCCACTGGTGGAGTACTCTTTCACCTATCCTTCTAATACACCGGCGTTTTAGCTTGAAAACGCCGGTGTATACCTACATACACCGACATTTTTCACATACGCCGGTGTAGAGTTGTATTTTTCTGCCAAATTACCTGGTTTCTACAGCGGCGTTTTTACCAAAATGCCGGTGTAGAACTATTTTCTTGTAGTGGTAGAGAATCTGATGCTACCAACTTCCACCACCACTTCATCAAAAGTGCATCATTAAAAACTTTCAAGTCAAGAACCCCTAGTCCACCTTGCTCCTTAGGCTGACAGATTCTCTGCCACTTCATGCTTGCTATGTCTCTTGCATCCTTGTCTGAACCACACCAGAAAAATCTACTGCGGATTTGATCAATTTTTTTGATAACCCAAATGGGTAATCTGAAGAATGAAGCGTAGTAGACCGGCAGCGCACTGAGAACAGAGTTTATAAGTACCAGCCTTCCTCCCCATGATAGCATTTTGCCTTTCCACACAGATAGTCGTCGCTCAATGTTGAGGATAAGCGGTTGCCAATATCTTTTGCTGAGCTTCCCATAAGATAGTGGCATTCCAAGATATTGGATCGGTAAGCACTCTTCTTTGCAACCTAGGATGGTTGAAAAAGCCTTGAGCTTCAACTTCGATTTGCCAAAGTAGACAATTGATGATTTATTAAAGTTTATGGCCAATCCTGAGATGCTGGGAAATAGATGCAGTGCCACCTTGAGGTTGATAACCTCATCCTCATCTCCCTTACAGAAAAGGAGCGTGTCATCGGCAAATTGCAGTACTGTCAGATCCGCAATTGATCCTCTAACCGGGAGCTGTGAGAAAGCACCATTTATGCGACCATTGTAGAGCATCTGAGCTAAGACATCTACTACTAAGATGAAAAGCATTGGCGAAAGAGGATCCCCATGCTTAAGCCCTCGCTTTGAATTTATTTGTCGTCCTCCCTCACCGTTGATAAGAATTGAAGATTTTGCCGTTCTCATGATCATACGGATCCAATTGCACCATGCCTGGCCAAAACCTCTGGCGATTAATAGTTGGTCTAAGAAATCCCAACTTACCGTATCAAAGCTTTTGCAAAATTAATCTTGAACAAAAGGGCATCCGAGTGGCGTCTACTGCATAAGTTGATAGCTTCATGAGCTATAAGAAAACAATCCACCGTGGATTTACCCTTCAGGAAAGCACTCTGGGAGGATGAAACAAGGGAGTGGTGGATCGGGGCTAGCTTGTTTGCCAGTAATTTGGTAAAGATGTTGAAGGAGCAATTGAGTAGGCTGATAGGTCCAAAATCAGTGACCAAGTTAGCCCCTTCACATTTGGGAATTAGCATTATGTTGGAGTAATTTAGCCTGTTGAGATCAACCTCACCCCTCTGTACCGATTGAAGCATGGCTAAAAGATCATCCTTGATAGTATCCCAGAAAGTGTGGTAAAAGCTCATGGAGAAGTCATTGGGGCCTGGCGCTTTATCACTGCTCATACCAAAGACAGCCAACTTAACCTCCTCCATAGTGAACGGGTCATCCAAATGTTCCAGGCTGAAGTCCCTATGCGGGTAAAGAGATTGCCAGTCGATCCTAAAATCTGACTGAGGAGTTGTACCACAAATTGATGGAAAATGATTCTCAAAAGCCTCTCTAATCAGGGTAGGGGAGGTTACCAGAGTACCATCTATGATAAGGCTGTGTATGTAGTTCCTTCGCCTTCTCCCATTTGCAATACAATGAAAGAACTTTGAATTTGCATCACCCTCCTTTATCCATTGCACTCTCGACCGTTGCCTCAAGTATACTGCTTCAGCTCTGATAAGATTTTGTAGTTCCGCTTGGGTTGCCTTTAGGGGTTCAGCCGTGGTAGGGGATTGTTCTGCCTCAATCTCCAGCTTCAGCAGTTTTTCCTGCAGCTGTTTCTTCTTCTTGGGGATGTGGCCGAAACTTTCATTCCTCCAGCGTCGAATTCTTCTCTTAAGAAGGGTAAGCTTTGTTGCAAAAATATCAACCGGGTTCCCATCACACATGAAACTTTCCCACCACACCTTTACTGAGGGGACAAAAGCAGAATGGTGCATCCAAGCCATTTCAAATTTGAAATAATGTACCTGAGCAGTGATGACTTGATTGTCGAGGACAATAGGGCAGTGATCAGATGACAATCTTGGTAGTGAATATTGGATGCAGTTAGGGAAAGAGGATTCCCAAGCTGTAGAGATCAAGAATCTGTCCAATCTGGCCATAGAGGAGGAACTCCGAAGATTGGTCCATGTATATTTCCTTTCTGAAAGTGGGAGATCAATCAGGGCCAAGTCATGGATGAATTCACAAAAGCATCTCATATCCCTTGTTGAGCCTTTACCCCTGGACCTCTCAGCATCTGACATTGTTACGTTGAAGTCGCCACACAGAACCCAAGCATCTTTGAGAAGTCTTCTGCGCTGTTAAATTTCAAAAAAATATAGTTTGCGATCCTCTAAATCAAAGGGTGCATAGACAGAAGTTAGTGACCACTCTTCAGCTGAGGATCGGCTTTTGAAAGAAGCCGACACCGAGAAGATATCCACTGCCGAGTATGTACAATCAAGTAATTGGTCATTCCATCCAAGTAGAATGTCGCCACAGCTGCCAATAGAGTCAAGCTGAACTCATTTGGTTATAAGACCTCCTCCAATTGATGAAAGTTTTCTTGGTCCTGGCTTCCTGAGCTTAGTCTCTTGTAAGCAAATAACAGATGGGGTGTAGCTACGAATTCCTTCTTTGATTAGTGAGCATTTGTCAGGGCTACCCAACCCTCTAACATTCCAGCTAGTAATCTTTATTGAAAATAAATGCATCAAAATGCACAACACCAAATAAAGCAAAATAGCATGGCCGCTATTCAGAGTGCTGTAGTTGATCGTTTTGATCAACTACAGCCTTCTGTTGGCCGCTGAAGACAAGCAGCGAGTGTGGCCCTTTAGCCTCCACTCTAATGGATTCAGCTGCTTCTACAATATCCTCATTTAAAAGCAATTCAAAAGAATTTAGATGCGCATTGGTAACTGAAATATATTTAAAGAGGAGGTACCTGTAGTCTTCTTCTTGATGGTAGTAGACAAATGCTTCATGAAAGGCCTGGTGCTTTTGAGCTTTCCTGTAGACCTGGATCGCTTCATCTTCTCGGAAGGGCCTTCCTGGAAGCCTGGAGGGACTGAAGTAAAGGAGCTTGCAGCTTCGGGAACAGATTCTGTAGTAGGGAGCGGGTATGGAAGCTTTCAGCGCCGCTTTTGCTGGCGCCCGCCCTGAAAATAACCTTTTCCTCTTCATTCATCTTGTTTGCATCTTCTCTAACAGACTCGCGGAGTGCTCCTTCCATGGCTGGTTGAATTTTGGAGAAGAGGGAAAGTGGCAGCATAACAAGCTTGCCCTTCCACATCATTTCCCTTACTTCCTCCTGTGAGCTGTCATTTGATGAGTCCTTAAGATTGTGCTGAGCTGTCTCGCTGCCCTGTGGGTCTGCATTCTTGTTACTATTTGATGATTCGGAGAGCTGAACAAAAAGTGGCGCTAGCGGTGTAGGATTAGATTTTGGCGAGTGCTCCTCCAGCTCCTCCACAGATTTGGGAATAGAAGTAGGAGCAGTTGGGATCCTCTCAATTGGGCCCGATCCCACTAAATAAGGGACCTTTGAAAAAACTTCCAAATTTGAATCTGCATGCGGAGAATGCGGAACCGTTGGGCACCTCTTCCCCAAATCTCGGGATTTCAAAACATCCTCCATGTCGACCTTGGCCGGTGACAGGCACCGGTGATCTCCAGCCCTCTCAGTCCTCAGCTCAGCTTGCATCTTAGGACGCCAGAAACTAGTTGTAATGCCCTGATTTTCATTTATGAAAATTTCTTATTTAGTTTGCACGTAGTATGCACGTGCAGTTTTCGTAATATGAAATCTTATAATTATTTTTCTTATGAATGATGAGTATATGCATATGTATTTATGTTTGTTAAATTATTTTTATAAAGGTCTTAGTTCAAATAAACTTAAGTCCAAAATCTAATTTATGTATTTTGGTAAAAACTATTAGTTTGGCCCAGCAATTTAAGCCCATAAATTAATTCTTTTAATAACAACTTGTAAGGTAAACATCTTTCAAAAGATTATTTTTTTTATAAAATGCATATGTACAAGTTTCATATGGAGACTAGAGTAGCACGTGCATGCAACATGGTGTGCATTGCACACTATTCTTCTTTGGCCGGTTTTGGAGAAGTGGGTATCATGCATGGGTGGTTACCTAGTTGTGGGTAGTTACTACAACTCCTATTCTAATCTTAGCCCTCCATCTCATAACCATCTACTAGATCCTAGCCGTCCATTTCACCCAAAATTTGTGTATAAATACCCCCCCCCCCCCCCCCCAATTAATTGTAATCTACACTAAAATCTATTTGAAAAGAGAAAGATATATTTTTGAGAGAGTTGTAAGTGTGTGTTCTTGGAGGCCGGTCATCATCTGCAGAAGGATTCTCGGTGGCAAAGAGCAAGGAGGAGAAGTCACATCATCACACTAGAAGGATTTATGGGATTTCGTTTATTTCGTCAATAAGGTGGGTGTTTCTTATGACTTCTAAATTAGGATTCATGTTAAGATTGAAGATTGAATTGTGTATCTATGTGCAAGCTGAAGTAATAGAATGATTGCTAAATTGATATCTTCCATACTGTATATAGTGTAGAAAATACGAACGAATGAAAAAGGACTATAATAATTTGAGAATTGGAAATGATCTGTACAGTCGACCGGTCGTGTGAGCAGTCGACTGATATATTGAAATAAGATATGTACAGTTCGGATTTCCATGGAACGATGTATTTTAATGTGAATTGTTAACTTGATGTTCTAGCATGCTAAATTGGGATCAATATTCATCTCCGTAAGTAAATGATGAGTAAAAGAAAAATGTATGTTTAGCATTTATTTTGAGAAAAGAAAACACTAGTTATGTGAAATTTACTTTTAATCGAAAACTATGTTGTGATGTTAATAAACAGATAAGAACTACATGTTTATGTTGGCATGAGCCTATTGTAGTGTGACAAAGAAAGATGTGTGAATAGAATGAAGGAATGATTCCTTAATTTGAAAATTTAACCTGTTCAGTCGGCCAAATGTGTATAACAGTCGACTGTACTGAACTTGAAACGTTACATAATTGAACTCTGCAGAACAACCGACTGGGATGAATGACAGTCGACTGCCATGTAAATGATATTTGAATATCGAACGCTGCGGAACAGCCGACTGGCCATGTGCAGCAGTCGACTCTTCCGAGCAGTTTGTTGAAGGACTTTGTTTGGCTGAACAAGTCGATTGGATAAGCGCTAATTCGACTGTCCAGATTACTTTTTCACATATCAGAAATTCTATGATTTTGTTTTATGATAAAGATTGCGAATCTTATGTTGAATGATTATTGGATGTAATAGTTTAAGTAAACTCTGTTTGTCTTTGCATGAACTTTTATACCCGAAATGAAGTGAATCATTTATTTGAATTTATGAAAGTTTACATGATTATGGAAACTATGAACATTAAAAAAAAGTCTATTTTGATTATGAAAACTGAACTCATGAGTTGGAAATGCTCAGATTTTTAGTAATTGTGAATTGGAATTGAAACAAAAGAGTAGCTAAGTCTCCCCTCGGCATTTGGAAAGAAATGAAATGAAATTTGAAATGAAGGACCAAGGTTGGTCTTGTTTGAATGAATGAATGAGTCCGGTTAAGTGGAGAGACTAACTCTAGAGCTTTGATTTTGTTCATGATTCTAATAAAACTAAGGATTAGTACATAGTGGAGATGTGATGAAAGTGAGAGAAAAACACAAGTATGAGAGCTAGAGTTTACGGTGCGGGTGTGAGCCACAGAATGCATGCTTGATGAGTCAAGACATGGCGTGGGCACTACTCAGTAATGATCGGACTTTAGCCACGCTTGTGGGATATTTGGTGACTGCAAGAGGATCGTGTGCCATGAAGGAGGATGAATTGCCACAGAATGCATGCTTGATGAGTCAAGACATGGCGTGGGATTCCCCTCCAGGTTTTCTGTACACGAGCTTGTACTCATAAATCATCTAGGATACTTACTGTAGTTACAGTAGTAGAGTAAGACATGACGAGGGATTGAACCCTACATAGATGAAGAACGAATAAGAGGCTTGCCTTCGGACCAATGTAGTATGGGATGCATAGAATCCAAACAAGTGTGCATTAGTGTCATATAATATAAATGACTGCATTAAGGACTAAGTGCACGATCACAACACGACATCATTAAGATTTTCCCTTTAATTTGATATGTGAACAAGTTTGTGATTTGTTAAGAAATGAGAATCATTATACTGTTCCTGGCATAGAGAGGATGACCATGTATAATTATCGTCGGTTGAATAAACTGACGTACCCACAGTTTTATAAGCAGGATAATTGGCGTGGTAAAGGTTAAAGGAGAACTGATGCTCAAAGATTATTATTTGTTATTGCAACTTTTGTATAATGTTGTAATTGCTTCCGCTGTCATTATTTGTAAATTATTGATGTATATGCTTCCACTGTAAAATATAAAGTGTAAAATCTCTTGTAACTCTGATGTATAGTGGAAAGTTTCAATTCCTTGTAAAATTGTCCCGAATGAGATGAAAAGATCCTGGAGAACTCTCGAATTTAGTTGTATTTGAAATTCAGGGCGTTACAGAGTGGTATCAGAGCCAGGTTTCACACTAGTACAAATTTATAAGGAACGACACCCTAGAAGTGGACATTAGAGTGTGTGTTTGAGTCTAGAGATTTAAATGTAAGTGACTTACATTTGTGTTGCTCTATGACTTATGCTTCTTCCTCTCTATTTTTAAGATGGCTGACCACTTCGACCCTGCTGGCAACGACAATTGACATATTATTGAGGAAGAGTACCATCCTGGACAAGTAGATCCCGAGGAAGAGTACCATCCTGGGCAAGCGGATTCTGATGAAGAGGAATGGCCTGAATCTCGAGAGATTACCCCACCTCCAGACTCATCTGATGATTCTTCTTCTGATGAAGAAGAGGGACCAGTTTCGAATAGTCTTGTGGCATTTTTTCAGAGGCAGGTTGAATCACTGCGGGAGAGAGTTGGATTATTGGAAGCGCAGTTGGCCAAGCACAAGGATGACTTTGCAGTTCTCAGTCATTGTGTATGGGAACTCGAGAAGAGGAAGAATCTGACCGATGTGCTGAAGGATGAAGTTGATGAATTACGGGGGGAGCTTCGTGAAGCGAAGAGAAACCGTAGGAGTTAGACTGTTGTAGCTTCTACTATTCTCATTCTGATGTCAAGAAATGTTTTTCAATTCGAATGTATAAAGTTTGGAATTCAACAAAATGCAAGTTGATTTAAAATTCATGTCTTATACTTCGAATTTAATGGATCTTTTGCATCAGAATATGGCTAGAAGAGGAGCTAGAAATGGTGAAGGTCTGGATCTGGAAACGGAACTTGCGAGGTTCTATCAGACGCTCAACGCCGTGGCCATGAATCAGAACCAAGGAAGGGTACCTACGAATCCGGTGCCCGAAGCAATCAAACTAGTGGAATCGTTGAAACGGATGAAACCACATGTGTTCGAAGGGAGGTCAGACCCTGATGCGGCTGACAACTGGATTCGTCAGGTAGAGACGATCTTCGAAGTGCTGGAGACCCCTGAGGGCAGTAAGGTGAAGTTGGCGACTCTGCAACTTGAGAAGGACGCGGCTGTGTGGTGGCAGTCGATGAAGAGGACAATGGGAGGTATTGTTCTTGACTGGGAGGAATTTTTGGAGGAATTCTACAGTCACTATTTCCCCTCCGACATCCAAGAGAAGAAGGCTATGGAGTTTCTATCACTACAGCAAGGTGGCATGTCAGTGAGAGAGTACGAGACCAAATTTACTCAGCTCTCTAGGTATGCTCCGGAATTAGTGATGGATGAGGCTAAGAAGGCTCGTAAGTTCGAGCATGGTTTGTGGCCGACCTTGAGGTCCCAGATGATACGTCTTGGTATCAGAAGATTTGACAAGTTGGTCAAGCGTGCAGCAGCTACGGAAGCAGACATGGAGTAGTTTCAGGTTGTTCAGAATCGGAGGAACAACTGGCAGTCTGGAAAGAGACCCGCCAATTTTGGGAGTTTCAAGGGACAACCATCTGCATAAAGGTTCAAACCGACATGGGCGAACGCTATTAGTGTGGCTGGAGGACCTGGGAACAATGTTGTGAGACCTCCTACGGTAACTTGCTTCAACTGTGGTGAGACAGGATATTACCAATCTCAATGTCCCAAGCCACGGAATGGTAATCGCAATGTACCAATGCAGCAGACTGGGAAGAGATCGTACCAACCAGGGCGAGTATTTGCCTTGACGGAAGCTGATGCCAATGAGGTGGATCATGTCATCACTGGTACGAGGGCAGATGTTTAGAGGTTTATGTTATTTCTTTTTCCCGCTATTTGGTGAACTGTTACGTAATGAGTGTGTATTATGTAACATGGAAACTTTTATTTAAATGGAATGAAAGCTGTTGTGTTGTTCGATACTGGATCCTCTCATACTTTTGTGTCTCCTAAATTTGCTAAAGTGTTGGGAGTTGAACCGAAGATTTTTCCAGGCAAGATCTTAGCAGTAGCTACTCCATCAGGGGAAACTTTAACCACTGATCGGTACTATGAGGATTGCGAGATTGTGATCAGGGACAGAATCTTCGGAATTGATCTGATTGAGCTGACTATCTTGGGAGTCGATGTTATCATTGGCATTGATTGGATATCGGTGTACAGTGCAAGCATCGAGTGTAAGACCAAGACGGTAATAGTGAAGGCTCCAGGTGGACCTGAAGTCACTTTCCAAGGGAAGAAGAAGTGTTCTAGGCTGGTGGCAGCTATCCACAAGGAAGAGATTCCTGTGGAAGTGCAAGAGATTCCTGTGGTTCGGGACTATCCGACTGTGTTCGTGGATGATTTTCCTGGGTTACCCCCGCATCGTGATGTAGAGTTCAGCATCACTGTTCAACCAGGGAGTGCACCCATTTCTAAGGCACCGTATAGGATGGCTCCAGTGGAACAGGATGAGATCAAACGGCAGATTGAGGAACTGTTGGAGAAAGGCTTTATTCAACCTAGTGCGTCACCTTGGGGAGCACCAGTGCTTTTGGTAAAGAAGAAGGATGGATCGATGAGAATGTGTATCGATTACCGAGAGCTAAATAAGGTCACTGTTCAGAATAAGTATCCTATTCCCCGAATTGATCACTTATTCGATCGTCTACAAGGAGCAGCTGTTTTCTTCAAAATAGATCTTCGATCAGGATATCACCAAGTTCAAGTGAAAGCTGAAGATGTGCACAGAACTACATTTAGAACTCGACATGGGCATTACGAATTCTTAGTTATGCCATTTGGAGTGACGAATGCACCCGCAATCTTTATGGATTTGATGAACAGAGTTCTGAGGCCGTTCATTGATTCTTTCGTCGTGGTGTTTATCGACGATATCCTCGTGTACTCCAAGTCAGAGGAGGAGCACACCGAGCATCTGGCAGCAGTATTGAAGAAGCTGGAAGAGCAGGAGTTGTATGCCAAGCTATCCAAGTGTGATTTCTGAAATTTGAAGTGGCATTCCTAGGTCACATCATTTCTAAGGAGGGAGTGGCAACTGACCCTCAGAAGATAGAGGCAGTGAGAGATTGGGCTAGGCCTACTACAGTAAAGGAAGTCAGGAGTTTTCTTGGAATGACTGGATACTACAGGATATTCATTCAAGGTTATGCTCAGATAGCCGTGCCGCTTACTGGTCTGACCAAGAAGATTGTGAACTTCAAGTGGACTGAGCAATATGAGGCAAGCTTTCAGTTGATGAAAAAGAAGCTGACTACTGCACCTATTTTGGCTTTGCCTAGAGCAGGTGTTGAGTATGATGTTTATAGCGATACTTCACATCGTGGGCTTGGTTGTGTCTTAATGTATGAAGGAAGAGTAATCGCTTATGGGTCTAGGCAACTACGACCGCATGAGAAGAATTACCCGACTCATGATCTGGAGTTGGCTACGATTATCTTTGCCCTAAAGCAATGGAGGCACTACATGTACGGTGAGAAATTGAACATGTACACGGACCACAAGAGTTTGAAATACATATATCAGCAGAAGGATCTGAATTTGAGGCAGCGGAGATAGTTGGAAGTGCTTGAGGACATGCGACCTGAGATCAAGTATCATCCTGGGAAAGCTAATGTTGTTGCTGATGCACTTAGTCGCAAGAGCAGTTTATCCAGTTTGATTACAACTCAGAAGCATCTGATTGAAGAATTGGACCGAGCAGGTATTGAAGTTGTCTTGCAAGGATTGGGAGCATCTTTAGCTCAGTTGAGGCTTCAGCCTACTTTGAATGCAAGGATCATTGCAAGTCAGGAGGTTGATGCTGATATCTTGGAGATGAAGGAGCAGGTTAGTGCTGGCAGGTTGCCCGGATTTCAAATCAAGGATGGAGTACTATGGTTTGGAGAGAGGCTATGCGTTCCAAATCAGGCGGACCTGAAAGAGAGTATTCTTCAGGATGCGCATGCTACTCTTTTGTCGGTACATCCTGGGAGTACTAAGATGTACAGAGACATCAAACCGCATTTCTGGTGGTCAGGTTTGAAGCGGGATGTGGCTGAATTTGTGGCGAAGTGTGAGGTTTGTCAGCAAGTCAAAGCCGAAAATCAGAGACCCAGAGGTCTATTACAACCGTTACCTATTCCGGAATGGAAGTGGGGGAACATCAGTATGGATTTCATTATGGGATTGCCTAAGAGTCCTAAAGGCAATGATGTGATTTGGGTTATAGTCGATCGACTAACCAAGTTCGCTCACTTTTTGGCGATGAAACTCATTGCTTCTATGGACAAGTTAGCTGAGTTGTATGTTGGCGAGATCATCCGGCTCCATGGTGTTCCATCAACTATTGTGTCTGATCGAGATGCACGGTTTACTTCGCATTTGTAATACCCCGATTTTCCTAATATATATATGAAGATTATTTCTTTATTTTTCTATTATTTGGTGTGCATGTGTAGCATTGTTGGCCATTATTTACCTTCATGATGAATAAGCATATTGTTTTCTATAATATTTTCCCTAAGCCCAAAGGTTAATTTACATATTTTCTACAAAATAATTATTTTGGCTCAACTAATTTTAGCCCATGGATTTAAACCCCTTTTATTATTTTCTATAACTTATAATGTGTAGCATCTTGTCTTTTATTTGACCGGGTATTTAGTGTACAATATTGGTGGTGCGGTTTTTGTACACGTGCACAAGCACACTAGCTTGGCCGGTTTGGGAGTGTAGTGGGGTGAGTTGTGGGTAGTTATATGAAGTGTGGGTAGTTTTCACAACTTCTTAGTGAATCTTAGCCCTTGATCTTCCAACTCCCTAGTACATCCTAGCCCTCCATTTCACCTATATTCTAGTATAAATACCCCCCTCTTACCCCCTATTTCTTTTACACTAGATTAATTTTATAAGAGAGTATTTGTGAGAGTTGTGTGGGAGCTATTTTGTGAAGGCCGAAGGCACTCTGAAGATTTCGGTGAGGAGCAAGGAGCAAGAAGTGCTGCACCGCATTGAGGACTTTGCTGGACTCGATTATTTCGTCAAATAAGGTGGGTGTTTTTCAGGACTTCTAATGTAGAAAACATGCTGTAATGTTAATATTGTTACTGTGCTCATGAGGAGTAAGTTAGTACGTAATAGAGATGTTTAAGTATGTGTATGTTGATAATTATGGAGGACTAATAGTGTAGAAATGGCACGGAAAACAAAGATGAGATGAGTCGGTACAGTCGACTGACGTATGAACCAGTCGACTGGTACGAGGCAACTATTTTTATGATGTGGTGATAAACATGCATGCAAATAGACATAATGGTATGATTACTAAGCTTGTATTTTCCCTATGACACATATGATGGAGGGAAGGTAAATGGATGAAAAGAACAAGTGATGATTAACAAAACTAAGAACTGTCAGAGCAGTCGACTGATACTGTGTTCAGCCGACTGGTGCTTCAAATTAATTATGATTATTTGGAAACTCCGTGTAACGAGATATTCCATTATGATGACCCAGTATAATCACTTGAGATTTATATCTTCATCTTCGTAAGAAAGTGTGAATCCATGTTTAAAGTATTTTTCTTAAAGAAAAGAGCATATTAGTAACTTGAAATTCCATGCTACGATGCTGCTGAACAAGTAAGAAGTGTGATGTTTATAAAATATGGATGTATGTATGCTATAATAAAAATGCATGTGAGAACGGTTAGAAAGATAAATTACTGTTTTTGAATTATGGAACTGATCAGTCGACTTAGTGCGTGTAGCCAGTCGACTGAGCTGGACTTAGAATTGTGCTGTTGAAAATCCCAGGACAGACGACTGGTGGATGAACAGTCGACTGTCATGTGGATGACACTGTGAACATGAAAAGTTGCGGGACAGCCGACTGGTCGTGTACAGCAGTCGACTATCCCGAGTATTTATGATGAACCTGTATTTGACTGTATGAGTCGACTGGTGTTCTTCCAAGTCGACTGTACAGAGTGGACTTTGATATGTATGAATTTCATTTTATTTGCTGTTGGAAGTTGTGAACTTTATGATTGAAGTCTATGGACTCTTTTATGGCTGTATGGATTATGCAAAATGAATCATAGATGAGAAATGAAAATTAAATGAATATGAAAGGCTAAGATCATGATGAGAAAGTCTGTGAGACTCTAAAATGAATTATGAGCTGAGGATGCTTAATTGGAAATTGTGAATTTGAAATTGAACGAAAGAGTAGCTAAGTCTCCCCCGGCAGTGAAATGAAATGATATTGAAAAGAAGGCCAAGGTTGGTCATGTGTAAATGAAATGATAAGTCCGGATTGGTGGAGAGGCTAACTCTAGAGCTTTGATTTTATTCATGATTCTAATAATTTTAATACATAGTGTGGAGGTGATGAAAGTGAGAGAAAAACATAAGTATGAGAACTAGAGTTTAAGGTGCGGGTGTGTGAGCCGCAGAATGCATGCTTGATAAGTCAAGACATGGCGCGGGCACAACTCAGAATGATCGGACTTTAGTCACACTTGTGGGATGTTTGGTGACTGCAAGAGGATCGTGTTCAGGGAGGAGGCTTGAATTGCCACAGAATGCATGCTTGATGAGTCAAGACATGGCGTGGGGTTCCCCTCCAGGGTCCAGTGCACGAGCTTGTACTCATAGACCATTTAAGATACTCACCGTAATTACAGAAGTAGAGTAAATCATGGCGAGGGATTGAACCCTATAAAAATGAAGAACGATTAAGAGACTTGCCCTCGAACCTATGTAGTATGGGATGCATAGAATTCGAACAAGTGCGCATTAGTGTCATGTAAATTAAATAATTGCATTAAGGATTAAGTGCACAATCACGACACGACATCATTAAGAGTTCCCTTTTGATTTACATGCTTATATTGAACAAGTTTGTGATTTGTTAAGAAATGAGATTCGTTATACTGTTTCTGGCATAGAGAGGATGGCCATGTATAATTATCATCGGTTGAATAAACTGACGTACCCACAGTTTTGCATGTAGGATAAAATTACATGTAAAGATGAATGGACGCATAAAGATCTTATTATGTTGTTGTTCATTTATGTAAATGTTGTATATTTTGCTTCCGCTGTGTAAATGTAAATTGTAATATATGATGTAAACTCTGATGTAAAAGAAAAGTTTGAAATTCCTTGTAAAATTGTACTCAAAGAAAGTGAAAAGGTCCTGTAGAACATCTCGAATTCAGTGATTTGGGATTCGGGGCGTTACAGCATTTCTGGAGGAGTCTTCAGACAGCTTTGGGTACCAAGATGGATTTCAGCACTGCTTTTCATCTGCAAACCGATGGGCAGACCGAGAGAGTCAATCGTATTCTTGAGGATATACTTCGGTGTTGTGTAATAGACTTTGGAGGCAGTTGGGAAAGGCATTTACCTTTGGTAGAGTTTGCCTACAACAACAGTTTTCAGACTAGCAGTGGGATGGCGCCGTACGAAGCTTTGTATGGCAGGAAGTGTAGGACGCCTGTTCTTTGGTTTGAAGTTGGGGAGCGTTAGTTGTTTGGGCCTGAGATTGTTCAGCAGACCTCTGAAAAGATTGATCTGATCAGGAAGAGGTTGGTGGAAGCTCAGAGCAGGCAGAAGAGCTATGCAGACAACCGGAGGAGAGACCTTGAATTTGAGGTTGGTGACTTCGTCTTTCTGAAAGTATCGCCCAGTAAAGGTGTGATTCGATTTGGCAAAGGCGGGAAATTAGCTCCGAGGTTTATAGGCCCGTACAAGATATTGAAAAGGATCGGAAAAACTGCTTACCGGCTTGAATTACCGAAAGAGTTGTCTCAAGTGCACAATGTCTTTCATGTGTCTATGCTGAGAGGTTATATTCTAGACCCGAGTCATCATTTGCCTAAAGTGCCGGAAGGTTTGCAGTTGGATCTCAATTACATCGAGTTTCCTGTCGAGATTGTTGATCGTCGAGAGAAAGTCTTGAGGAATAAGACGATACCGATGGTCAAGGTAGTCTGGAGAAACCATTTGGTTGAAGAGGCTATTTGGGAATCTGAGGAGAGGATGTTAAGAGATCATCCTGAGCTTTTTGTTTGATTTGTATTTTGTATTTTCTTATATTTTCTTGTGCTGGGTTATTCTTGCTCTTGACTGTAGTTCCGAGGACGAAACTATTCTAAGGAGGGAGTGTTATAATGCACCGATTTTCATTTATGAAAATTTCTTATTTAGTTTGCACGTAGTATGCACGTGCAGTTTTCGTAATATGAAATCTTATAATTATTTTCCTTATGAATGATGAGTATATGCATATGTATATATGTTTGTTAAATTATTTTTATAAAGGCCTTTGTTCAAGTAAACTTAAGCCCAAAATCTAATTTATTTATTTTGGTAATAACTATTAGTTTGGCCCAGCAATTTAAGCCCATAAATTAATTCTTTTAATAACAACTTGTAAGGTAAACATCTTTCAAAAGATTATTTTTTTTATAAAATGCATATGTACAAGTTTCATATGGAGACTAGAGTAGCACGTGCATGCAACATGGTGTGCATTGCACACTATTTTTCTTTGGCCGGTTTTGGAGAAGTGGGTATCATGCATGGGTGGTTACCTAGTTGTGGGTAGTTACTACAACTCCTATTCTAATCTTAGCCCTCCATCTCATAACCATCTACTAGATCCTAGCCCTCCATTTCACCCAAAGTTTGTGTATAAATACCCCCCCCAATTAATTGTAATCTACACTAAAATCTATTTTAAAAGAGAAAGATATATTTTTGAGAGAGTTGTGAGTGTGTGTTCTTGGAGGCCGGTCATCATCTGTAGAAGGATTCTCGGTGGCAAAGAGCAAGGAGGAGAAGTCACATCATCACACTAGAAGGATTTACGGGATTTCGTTTATTTCGTCAATAAGGTGGGTGTTTCTCATGACTTCTAAATTAGGATTCATGTTAAGATTGAAGATTGAATTGTGTATCTATGTGCAAGCTAAAGTAATAGAATGATTGCTAAATTGATATCTTCCATGCTGTATATAGTGTAGAAAATACGAACGAATGAAAAAGGACTATAATAATTTGAGAATTAGAAATGATCTGTACAGTCGACCGGTCGTGTGAGCAGTCGACTGGTATATTGAAATAAGATATGTACAGTTCGGATTTCCATGGAACGACGTATTTTAATGTGAATTGTTAACTTGATGTTCTAGCGTGCTAAATTGGGATCAATATTCATCTCCGTAAGTAAATGATGAGTAAAAGAAAAATGTATGTTTAGCATTTATTTTGAGAAAAGAAAACACTAGCTATGTGAAATTTACTTTTAATCGAAAACTATGTTGTGATGTTAATAAACAGATATGAATTACATGTTTATGTTGGCATGAGCCTATTGTAGTGTGACAAAGAAAGATGAGTGAATAGAATGAAGGAATGATTCCTTAATTTGAAAATTTAACCGGTTCAGTCGACCGAATGTGTATAACAATCGACTGTACTGAACTTGAAAAGTTACATAATTGAACTCTGCAGAACAGCCAACTGGGTTGAATGACAGTCGACTGCCCTGTAAATGATATTTGAATATCGAACGCTGCGGAACAGCCGACTTGTCATGTGCAGCAGTCGACTCTTCCGAGCAGTTTATTGAAGGACTTTGTTTGGCTGAACAAGTCGACTGGATAAGCGCTAAGTCGACTGTCCAGATTACTTTTTCACATATCAGAAATTCTATGATTTTGTTTTATGATAAACATTGCGAATCTTATGTTGAATGATTATTGGATGTAACAGTTTAAGTAAACTCTATTTGTCTTTGCATGAACTTTTATACCCGAAATGAAGTGAATCATTTATTTGAATTTATGAAAGTTTACATGATTATGGAAACTATGAACATGAAAAAGAAAGTCTATTGTGATTATGAAAAATGAACTCATGAGCTGGAAATGCTCAGATTTCTAGTAATTGTGAATTGGAATTGAAACAAAAGAGTAGCTAAGTCTCCCCCAGCATTTGGAAAGAAATGAAATGAAATTTGAAATGAAGGACCAAGGTTGGTCTTGTTTGAATGAATGAATGAGTCCGGTTAAGTGGAGAGACTAACTCTAGAGCTTTGATTTTGTTCATGATTCTAATAAAACTAAGGATTAGTACATAGTGGAGATGTGATGAAAGTGAGAGAAAAACACAAGTATGAGAGCTAGAGTTTACGGTGCGGGTGTGAGCCACAGAATGCATGCTTGATGAGTCAAGACATGGCGTGGGCACTACTCAGTAATGATCGGACTTTAGCCACGCTTGTGGGATATTTGGTGACTGCAAGAGGATCGTGTGCCATGAAGGAGGCTGAATTGCCACAGAATGCATGCTTGATGAGTCAAGACATGGCGTGGGATTCCCCTCCAGGTTTTCTGTACACGAGCTTGTACTCATAGATCATCTAGGATACTTACTGTAGTTACAGTAGTAGAGTAAGACATGACGAGGGATTGAACCCTACAAAGATGAAGAACGAATAAGAGGCTTGCCCTCGGACCTATGTAGTATAGGATGCATAGAATCCAAACAAGTGTGCATTAGTGTCAAATAATATAAATGACTGCATTAAGGACTAAGTGCACCATCACAACACGACATCATTAAGATTTTTCCTTTAATTTGATTTGTGAAAAAGTTTGTGATTTGTTAAGAAATGAGAATCGTTATACTGTTCCTGGCATAGAGAGGATGGCCATGTATAATTATCGTCGGTTGAATAAACTGACGTACCCACAGTTTTATATGCAGGATAATTGACGTGGTAAAGGTTAAAGGAGAACTGATGCTCAAAGATTATTATTTATTGTTATTGCAACTTTTGTATAATGTTATAATTGCTTCCGCTGTCATTATTTGTAAATTATTGATGTATATGCTTCCGCTGTAAAATATAAAGTGTAAAATCTCTTGTAACTCTGATGTATAGTATAAAGTTTCAATTCATTGTAAATTGTACCGAAGGAGATGAAAAGATCATGTAGAACTCTCGAATTCAGTTGTAATTGGAATTCGGGGTGTTACACTAGTGTTGCCTACCTCATCGGAGACCCCAGCAGTGGTGAATAGTTGAACTTTGCCAGATTGAACATCTTCAAATGGGATTGGGTTACCAAGCAGTAGGGCTGGCACATCATGAACATGGCTTTGAAGATTCCAAGGTGTAGTGTACTTGACAGTAAGGGATTTGGGGACGAGTGTGAGGTCTTCAACCTCGATAAGAAGCAGTGCTTGATCGCGGGTTTCCGCATTCAGCATCTCACGGCTGAGTGTGATGAGCTTACCAAAGGGCTTAACGAGGCAGTCAATGGACTCCCTGTTCCATAGATGAAAAGGTAAGAGTGGTAAGTTGATCCATATGAAGCAGGGTTTCGGCCTCAGTCGCGCTCCAAAGTCTAGCGACCATGGAGAGAAGTTAGCATTATAGCCGAAGAACTGAAACACTCCCTCCGCAATCGCGGCTTCAGCCTCAGTGGTCGTTGGAAATTGAACATGGTAGACTCCATCATAGACCCTCTTCAGCACCCACCAACGGCCTTGCCGTCTCCATGAAAAATTGAAAGCACACTCGAGATCTTTGGTTTGAGGAATGTGGCGGGGGTTTATCAAGTGGAGAAAGGCGCTTGCATGCAGCACCGGCAGTGCCTGAGAAATTTCATTGTTGTGAGGCAGATCAACCACCAGTGAGTCTCGCCTGTTATGAAGCGGACAATCACGCACCTTGTGCCCAAACTTCCTGCAATTGAAACAATGGAAACCCAACTTCTTGCACTCAGCCGTTGCATGGTCATCTTCTCCACACTTGAAACAGCATCGTTCCATTTTCTTTGTGGATCTGCGGTTGTTTTGATGCCAAGCAGCGTTTTTTGGTGGGTAAATGGCAGAAGGTTTTGGTTGGAAGAAAGGTTTAGGTTTGAAGGCGGGATTTGGAGTGGGATGTGAAAGGATAGGGGAAGTGAGGTTTTTTTTTTTGATACAAATGAAGAGAGGGGTGATGAGAGAGAAAGCCGTCTTCCCTCGGGACCTGAGCAGATCCTACGCTCAGGTGCTTCGACTTCCACCCCCGAGACCCCCTCGTCATCATTACACACCCCAACTATCCCTTCAATCCCTACGCCTTCCCCCACTGAAAGCTTCCTCACCCCTCTCTCCGTTGCACCTGTGGTGTGTAATTATGAATTTGATTTTTGAAATTCAAATATCAAGTGTGCTCATTTATCCTTGCTTAGAGCATCCACAATGGTGTTTCTCATTGTTTAAAAAATGGCAGCTACAGTAGTAGCAAATAGCGAAACGTTCTGTAGTGGTTGTTTGCTATATTTTTCTCATTTTTTAAAATTTGCGTGGGACGGTATAACATTTACCGTCGCGCATTTTTTTTTAAAAAAAAAGGGAGAGACGGTACATGTTGTATCGTCTCTTTCGTTTTAAAAAAAATTAATTATTGATTAACTATGTTAATTAAATAAAATATGTTAATTAAATAAAATAAATAATATAATAATACCTAAACCTAATTAAAAACTACCTAAAACTAATTAATTAACCTAACCTACCCACTAAACCCCTCCTTATTTCTTGGACGGGACATGTTGTCCCGTCCGAGAATTTTTCCTTTATTTTTTTTTCGGCGAATTTGACCGTTGATCTATTTAAAAAAAAAAATGGGACGGTACATGTTGTACCATCCAACGCTATTAAAAAATAAAAAAAATAATTGGGACGGTACATGTTGTAACGTCCGACGTTATTAAAAAAATTAAAAAATTTGGGACGGGAAATGTTGTCCTGTATCTTATAATTTGAGAATCGCAATTTCGTTTCTCAGAAATTAGAAGCGACTGTAGCGATTTTGCCAAAATATGGCAAAATAGCAAACGACTGCAGCGATTTGTTTCTCAAAATATGGCAAATTGGCAAGTATAGCAAACGACTGTGGATGCTCTTAGGATCCTTTGCATGTGTGTTTGAAATTCAACCCAGTAGTTTATTTCAAACAATGTGAGATTCCTATTGGATCATTCATGGGCGAAGCCAGAACAATTTTACCGGGAGGGCCAAGGAAAAATCCTATGACTATATGTAAATATATAGGAACTTTTTCATAATTTTTAGGGGGATAAGAAATAAATTTTAATTTTTAAGGAGGCCAAATCATAATTTTTTAGGGGATTTTAAAAATTTCAATAGAGTAAAAGGGGGTTTTGAAAATTTTGGGCCCGGGCCCCCACTATGCTCCGCCCCTGGGATCATTGGCTTGATAGGCTTTTGACCCACATTGAAGTGTTTTGAGACTTGTGAAAGATATGGTTTGGACTTGACTGTTCAAACTAGGGTTGGGCATCGGTCGATATCCGACCTAATATGGACCATCCACCACCGATCCAAAAGATGATCGGTTTTTTAATTTTCTCATGCACAACCAATCCGAGCCTTAATTGGATCGGTTTTCATCCAAACCGATTAAGGTCGGTTTGGATTGAATTGGATGGTCGGTTTGGCTTGCTACTTTTCACCTCAAACATCATTCACAATTTTGTTGAAATTTAAAAGATGAACTTCAATCAAACTTAAGAAACAACCTGTTTTTGTTGTTCAGAAATAAATTTAAAATGAAGATTCATAAAATCATAAGTTGCTAATGAATTTTACACTAATTGAATGAGATGATGACATTTAAATGGGTGAGATACATTGTTTTCTCACATGCATACTTCTGTAATCTTAATTTATTATTATAAAAGAAACATCATTAACCATAGCTAATTGAATTTCAGGTACAATAAAAAAGATTTTGAAAATAATTTTTGTTTGACTTGATTAAAGTAACTACTAAATATTATATCAACTTCATGATTCTATTAAGCTGGGCAACACTGTAAATCATGCAATTTTCAACAACATGACACACAAGGTTATGGAGAATCAAAACATAGGTAGATTAACAGCTCGGTTTGTACTAAAAAAGTTAAACGAGACTGTTTGTATCTCCAAGAAAATGAGAAATGACTGTTTGTATATTCAAAAAATTAAAGGAGAACTAGATGTTTTATGGACTAATGCATAGAGGTACGGTCGGTTCGGTTTCATCGGTTATTTGAAAGCCCCATCCAACATCCGAACCGGTTCAGTTGGTTATTGAAGATCAAGAACCGGGCAAACCCAAACCCCCAATTGGTTCGGTTAAAAACCTGTCGGTTCGGGTTGGATTAGTTCAGATTGGTCGGTTCGGATAATAGTTGTCCACCCATAATTTAAATCAAGAGAGTTTAAGAAGCATTTTGAACCAGAGTTATAGGACCAAATAACAATATTGTCAATTATCGAAAAACTTGTTGCGAATTTTGTAGACAACAATTTTAACTTGGGGAATGAGAAATTAGGTTGTAGTTTATTGTAACTGTAGTTTTGCTTTTCGAAGTTCCTATTTACTTGAACATTTTGATATAATTTATTTTGTTATATATCATTTTAATGAAACATAGTGGAATAATTTTCCACCTTTTACTTAAAATAAGCATTTATAAAATGTAATAGTACTAGATTTATCCATGGGCACGTGCCTACGGCACGTCTTCGGAACGATACAGCATATGAAAGTCTTGTAAACAGTAAAACAACAATTATGTAGCTCAAGTTTGAATAGTAAAACAATAATTAGTTATAAATAAAAGTCCATGTTTCCATTAGTATATGTTGAAAAATAATTATAAATGACGGTGTAAAATCCAACTTCTTAGAACTTTGAGTGTGGAAAATAATAAAATTTAACTGTTATGAGATTTTTGCTACTTTCAATGTAACATGAGAAATAAAAAAATGCATAAAAAATATAAAAATTTACAAACCTGAAATCTGAAAATATAAATTTCTGAGTAAATAGAGAGAGAATGAGAGAGAGAGAAATAAATAAATAAATAAATAAATAAAGGAGTTGTTTTGGGGGATTTGAATTTGAGTTTTGGGGGAAAACTTTTGGGCAGAAAAATATATTTTGTGAGGTTAAATCTGGACCATTGATTTCAACCCTATTTAATGAGAGCCACTTGATAGCTTTCTTTGTGTTTTATTATATAGATGTTTTAACAACTAATAATATGAAATACTATAATGTGAGAGTTGGAGTTGCATAATTTGTAGACAATCAACCGTTTAATCTCAACCATTCGTTTTTAAGTGGGAGTTAAATTAACTAATTATTTACTCAACTGTTGTTAGTTACTATAATACCCTCAAAGTTCGAATTTATTTATAATATAATTATTTACTGCAGTGCCACTCATAGATAATAAAAGTTGGTGCCACTAGGGATAATTTGTAAAAGTATGTGATGAGTAAAGAGAGATCTGAAGTTCAATGTCATATTACGACTTAATATTTACTTTAAAAACTATATTTATTATAATACATATTATTAGTATCATTAATGAAAAGGATTATGATACATTCAACTGATAGAGATACTACTACTTTTCAACCATTCTTTATCATTTTTCATTAGGCCTGGCAAACGGGCCAAGTGGGTTATCCATGGGTACGGATTGTTCAGTCACGGGTTCGATGGACCAGGTAAAAAATAACTGAAAAAAATGTCTCAATTTTTCTCGATCTGGACCCGACCCTCGAATTCCCGTCGATATTTATTTAGCAAAAATTTATAATTAATAGTAAATAGAACAATCATTCATCTCCCATCTCATCTCAGAGAAAAAAAAAGAGTCTTAACCCCAGTTTTCTAGCTCACCCTCCATTCTTAAGTTGCCCTTTATAAATTAAATTTTTCAGACATATCTTTTTTAAGTTGTGGAGGTAAACTGTTTGCTCACCCCACCTTCCCTCTCAATTTCTTGGTTCCGCTCCCCCCATCCGCTGCCCCCATTCAAAACTAACAATTCCAATCCATCCACCCCATTTTTTTTCATCTTTCTCTCCCCTATTGTTTTTCAAATCACTTGGACTCTTCATCTTCATGCAACTCTCTAATGGAAGAAGTCTAAGAAGAAGAGGCAATGAAAATTCAAGAAGAATCTAATCAAATGTATTTTGAGTCCCTTGAAGTCAATGAACATCAAGGTTTTGGCAACTCACAAGCTGTGGTATGTTAAAATTTCATCTTTTTAAGATTTATGATTCTAATCAACAGTCAAATTTTTTAGGGTTTGTTAAAATCCTAACGTAGATTAAATAAAATTTGTTAAATCGTAGTCAATGATGATTATCCACTTAAAAATGCAATCCTTTTTAGGGTTTTGTGAGATGGACATCACATGAATTATGTATGCTCTTTCTTGTTTGATATTTATAATTGTATTATATCGATTTTTGTTTTAAAATAAATTGTGTGTATGACAAGAATTATACAATTTCTTATTTGATATTATGTTATTGTGTCTTTGTATTGGAAGCATATAGTGTTTGTATTTTGTGTGATTGATAGTTTGTTGTATGAATAGGTTGATTGTGGTTCTTTGTACGTTGAACCTATAGTACCACCTTTTGAAACATTTCGGGGTAAGAAAATAGTCGCGGGTGATACTCCTAATGTTGATACCGATTGGACACCGTATTTTAAAACCGACACTGTAAGGAATTTTTTTTAATGCTCTTTTTTGCCATTTGAATTACTATCTAGTGTAAATTTCTTACTCATTGTGTTTGCATTATTTGATGTAGGTGTTTGAATCTCTAGATAAGTTAAAAGATTGGCTCAAAGATATTGGAAGGAGGCACAATATGGTGGTGGTTGTCAACAAATCTGATTTTAAAGGGAGGAATCCAAGAATTTTGTTTGGTTGTGAAAGAAGTGGAACCTATAAACCATCTAAGAAGGCTAAAATCATGGAATCGGATAAAAACGTGGGGTGAATACCAATGGGGTGTGCGCTCCAGATTTTCTGTTTTCTTACTGGGGGGAGAACCAAATGGAAGGAGCGACTAGAAAACAGAGGGTGAATACCATGACTCAAAAAAAATCAATTCGTCATTTCTATGGATTAAACCAACAAGATGATCTCCCTTGAGAAAAGAACATGAAAAGAAAATCAATTTGTGCTCCATATAGAAACTTTTCACAAACAAATCTTACAAAAGAAGAGGGACCTATCAACTCAAACCCACCAAAATGAACTATCTTAGATCTGAAAATAGTTCAGATGAATGATTCAATCCCTCGTCATCACAAAGGGATCAAAACTCCAATTAGAAAAAAGATGTTATATGATAAGAAAACATAACTCAGAAACAGGGCAGACTAGAAAAAGTCAAAAAGTAAAGAAGGGAAAGAGAGATTGTGGTGTTGCTTTTATTGTTGGAGGTAAAGAAAAAGAAAACCCGACCAGAGAAGAAAGTCACCCATTGAAAGACCTTTTTCCTAACTGAACCACTTTTTGAAATTAACTCTCAAAATAGATAACTTTCGAAACAATTCGCAGGATAGACCAGCTTCATAGGCCATAGTACCGAATTGTGGCCTCTTCGATAACAAGGCCGTAGTTCAAAACTGCAGCCTAAGTACATACTGTATATCTTTGGCTAATATGCTCCGAGATTTGGAAAAAAAATTCTTAAGTGTAAAATGTGAAAACTATAAAGCCACAGTTGAGTACTGCATCATCGATATAACATAGGCTGCACAACTGCGACCTCAGTTATATGCTAAACACTGGGTCTTACAAGCATACTTAACCGCGCCTCGTATTTTTCGCCATTTTATACTTAGAAATTATTTTCCCAAGCCTCGGAGCCTATTAGCAAAAAATGTATGATATGTATTTAGGCCGCAGCTGTAAAATGTGGCCTCGAAATTGAAGATGCCGCAGTTCGGTACTACGGCCTATATTATATCGAGGCCGCAGTACTTAACTATGGCCTCGTAGTTTTTACATTTTACACTTAGAGATTTTTCCCCAAGTCTGAGAGCCTATTAGCCAAAGATACATGGAATGTACTTAGGTCATAGTTGTGAACTACGGCCTTGTTATCGAAGAGGCCGCAGTTTGGTATTGTGGTCTATGAGAACTGGTCTATCTTGGAATTTAGTTTTGAAAATGGTCTATTTTAAAAATTAGTTTTAAAAAGTGGGCCATTTTTGGGGGAAAAAAATCTTAGATTTGAAGTTGTGATGAATTGAATTGGATGGGGGGATTTGAGTTTTAATGGGTTAATGGGTGGGCAGAGGTTTTATACGGTTCGGGTTTAGAAGAGTTTATAAGTGGGTTAGTATACATTTAAATGTAGTGACTTAAACGACGGGTACTTGCTGATATAACTAACCCGACGCACAATTTCACTGGTAGGGTTGGTCCGGGTCATCTTAAATTGTTTCTAAATTAAAAACCCGTACCCGTACCCGGTTCATTCGGTACAACCTGCAATACCCACGAAAATTTTGCCGTACTAACCCACTTTTTGAAAATATTTGGTGCTCCGACCCACTTCCTAAAATAATTAGCGAACTAACCCAGTTTAGGACACGTCAGCAAGAAACGTTATTGGGAAAAACGGCATAGGTATTTCAATGCCGTTCTTCTCAATAACGACATCTGTTTAAAAAAAATCTTTCATGTCGTTATTCTAAATAACGACATCTGTTACTTTTTGTCCAAAGAGCAAACAATCTCAATTGTGAGCTGAGAGACAAGTGTGAAAGTAAATTATACTGATGCCGTTATTTTGAATAACGGCATTAGTTACTTTCTATTTTGCACAGTTACCTATAATCAGTGCCCCCAACTCTTCTCCTACCCCTTTGTACTTCGTTTGTTTCTCTCTCACTCTTCACTCCCGTAACCCACAACCCCTAGATCCCTAAATCAAAAAATCCCAACTATTGGAGTGCTCTCAAATTTCATATATCCTACCTCCTTACTCCCACACTCATTTCATTCTTTATCCACAACAAATTTTCAAGCTATCGACAGTACGGTCTAATTTGAAGGTATTTTTATTTTAACCGTATGTTTGATATGTATTCCCATGTTATGCTTATGAGTAGTGAATGACTTGAATATGTTTGAATTTTTATACTTAGGTATGGAAGATGATATCCCTATTTGGTTATATTTTGGGGGTGAAGTAATTAAAGATCTGAAGATTGGATATTGTTATGGTGATATTGAACCGGTCATTATTTGGGCTCCCCGCAACTTTATGTACTTAGAATTAATAGATAAGATATTTGAAGGCACCAATTGGGATAGAAGTGAAATGAGTGTGAAAATCAAAGCCCGTTATGCTGCCGGTAAAGGAGATGTGCAATATTTCATGTTGGTACCTATAGACAATGACAATTCTATGAGGTCCAAGATGTGTAGGACACTTGATCCAAATTATAGTTGGAATGCAGTGGAGTTATATATAGACCAAATGAGGCTTCCAAATACTAGACGAGTTGTTATTGAAAGTCCAAGGTCCGCACCGACTTTGAAACCATCTGCAGAGACAAATGCAAGAATATCAAATACAAAAGAAGATACTAGAACAACCCAACGGAACCTATTACCTCCGAATACGAGCAGGTACATCCGCTGATGTTGTCACAAAATATTGTCGGAGCTGACATGGCAATGCAAGACTTTGACAACGCCACTGTAAATAACGATTTGGTAGAAAAGGAAGAAGATGAGGAATGCGGTCTTGAAGATGATGAGGTGGAGGTTGTTGATGTCAATGTTGATGTGCCGGTTAACAATGCCCGCGTGTTGTCAAGTCAGGACACAAGTGCAGCTATAAATGGATCTCAATCGAATGAATGGATGTCTCGTGCCATCATACATGAACATGAACAGTCTTCTGTCGGCTCTTCCAACTTGGATGAACTCTTCATAGGTCAAAGATTTCCAACCAAAGATTCTATACAACATCAAGTGAAGATGTACGCAGTGAAGAACCACCGAGAATTCGTGATGGTAAAATCAACATCCGGTCTATACTATGTCAGATGTAAATTGAATGAAAGTTATTGGTAGATGGCCATCAAATGGAATGAAATTGAAATTGAATTCTCTCCACAAAACATGCACAGAAACATGCACAACTGTAGTTATAACAGATGTCGTTGTTCTGAATAACGACATCTTTAGGAGATGCCGTTATTCAGAGCAACAACTGTGAAGGCAGAATGTATGGCTGAGGTTCATTTCTAGGGAAATTTCACACCAAACTGATGCCGTTATTTCAAAGAACGACATCCTTAAGAGATGCCGTTATTCAAAATAACGGCATTCTTCGGAGATGCCGTTATTTTGGAAAACGACCGTGAAGGCAGAATGTATGTGATATGGCTAAAAATAGGATTAAATTGGAACCGTCCAAATTGGGCGCAGATCTTAAAGCCTGGGGGTAAAATGGTATTACACCTACAAGCAGGTCTGAAGTGGGTGCTGGATCTTCTCCCCGAAGATCCGATAACCCACGAATGGATCCATCTCAACTGGGTGCGGGTTTCAACCCGCAGTGAACCCAGTCCAGCAGGGAAGAATTAGGGTTCCTGATTAATTCTAATCAACGGCCCTGATTCGTATCTATCCTTTCACTGGGAATTAGGGATTACATTCCTAATCTGTTTCTAGGGATTACATTCCTAATCTGATCCCAAAGGCGGCAATAACTACCCCGCATCCACCACCATTAAGAGGTAATCAATCTTTTGCCAATTTACGCTCTCTCATAATCTTTCCTGATTACGGACTTGATCGTCGGAGGGTACGTCACCGGGATCAACCCTGGTGTCTTGCACTTTTTGCAGGTGAACGGCGGGAGTCAGCGGTCAAACTCCGGCGAATGAAGTTAAGGTTTGAACTATTCAGTTTCTCCAAGAATCCACAAATACTATTTGTTTACCCCCACACCAGATTCAGCGGCAACAGATTGGCGCCGTCTGTGGGAAAGACGAATAGTAGCCTATCCTCTTCCTGTTGGTCAGATCCTACCCAGCCATGCCTCCAAAGAAACTTAGATCTAGGGGGTCCAACCGTGGACCTACTCCTCAACAAGAGAACCCCTTGGAAACGGTCCAGCCACAAGGACTCCCTCCTCAACCCGAACAAGCCCTGCAGCAGGACCAACTTCCTCCTCAGAATCTTCAACCCCCTCGCGGCCAAACCGGTCCCCAGAACGACGGTGCGGGGGTCTCCCGTCCCAATCCTCCGAAACAACCTTTCCAACATGACCACGTCTCCGTACACAATCCCTCTACTGATTCCATGGCATCCCACAACCCCCGAGCTTTTGATGACCTTCGCAACACCATCCTCAATCGGCAGAAGGACGAGGATCTTCGCCGTTGTTTGGATGAAAGGCGGGTCCGAGAGGGAGCCTCCCGCCAACAACGTCCAAGTGAGCGATCTCCTCATCCCCGAGACTACAGAAGGTCCCCTCCTTACCGAGGGCAAAGAGAGTCCCCCGGACACCATAGGAGAAGGCCTCACTCTCCTGCGGGTCGGTAACCTCCGAGGAACGATGATGCACCTATCACTCGTGCTGAGTTCCAGCAATTCCAAGCAACCATCTTACAAGCCCTCAATCTTCGACCCAACAACAACAATGCTCAGAAGGTCCCCACTCCTCCTCCGGTCCGAAGTCCTCGCCGACGGTCCCTTTCTCCTCCCTAAGCTCCAAGCAACCCCCGAGCACATTCCTAGTCCTCGCCACTCCAGGAGCTACCGCCGTCGTAGCCCCCGCTCTCCCTCGTACGAAGACGAGTCCAGAGGCTCGTTTGATTACCGTCGAAGGGATGACACTGTCTACGTCATCTCCACGAAATGGAGAGGTGCTTGGGTCAACTAGACAAAGAAGAAGAGCTTAGAGGAAGGACCCTCCGTCCGAGCCGACCTCCTTTCTCTCGAACCATCATGGAGGCGCCCGTTCCCATAGGCTTCAAGCCTCCACAATTCGAGACATATTCCGGGGAGTGCGACCCCGTGGACCACATTGAAAGCTTTAAGACCCTCAGTTAATCCACCAAGCTTCCGACGCCCTGCTCTGCAAGACTTTTTCCGCTACTCTCAAGGGTCCGGCCCGGAATGGTACTTTCGCCTCGCCCCATCCTCAATATTCTCCTTCGAGCAATTTGAGACCATATTCGTCACCCACTTCGTGAGTAGCCACCGAACTGAGAAGACCAGCATTTCGCTACTCTACCTCAATCAGAAGAAGGGTAAAAAGTTGAGGGACTATGTGAAAAGGTTCACCGTGGAAGCTAGGTCCATCGCTTTCCTCGACCAGTCGGTTGCCGCCGCGGCCTTCCAGTCAAATGTCCTTAACTCCAGCCTCTGCTCCTCCCTTGCCAAGAAGCCCCCTGCAGAACTTGTCTGATTTCCTTCTCCGAAGCGAGAAGTGTATTCGGGCCGAGGAAGCTGAGCACCGCCCCAACTTTGAGGGGCCTTCCTCCAGGTCCAAGAGAAAGGGAATAGAAGAAGAAGGAGCCAAAAAGCTCCAGAAGGATAATGGCGGTCAGCGCCGCCCTCCCCCCAGATTCGAAAAATTCACTCCTCTTAATGCCAACATTTTACTATTCTCATGGAAGTTGAGAAGGAAGGGGTGATACCTTCTGCCCCGAAGATGAACACCCCTGGCAAGAAGAGGGACAAAGAGAAATGGTGCCGCTATCACCGGGACCATGGTCACGACACCAATGATTGTCGGACCCTGAAGAACGAGATCGAGGCCCTCATCCAGAGGGGGCAGCTAGCCAAATTCGTGAGAAAAGACCAAGCCGACCTTCCTCCTCCTCCTCGGGGGGCTAACAAGCATCCTGAACGACGCGATGAGACACCCGAATTCGAAGAGGAGCGTGTCCTACACCTTATTCATGGGGGCCCAATGGGGGGCTCCTCCAACTCCTCTCGAAAGGCGTTCATAAGAGAAGTTAATTCGGTTCACGGCACACCTCCCCCTAAAGGCCTCGGAGTACCCGTCACATTCTTAGATGAAGACCTGGTGGGCGTCCGAACCCCCCATTGTGACGCACTAGTCATTAAACTCCATATGGCAAATTTTAAAGTGGAGAGGATCCTAGTGGACAATAGCAGCTCCGTTAACATCCTCTTCCTCACTGCTTTCAAAGGGCTCAAACTATCCCGGGACAGACTTAAGCCCACCGGCTACACACTCCATGGGTTCACGGGAGTGCCAGTGACTATTGAAGGGGTGATCACCCTCGACGTAACCGCTGGCCAAACTCCTACTACCCGAACAGAGCCGATGGACTTCATGGTCGTCGACGTCCCCGCTGCTTATAATGTGATCCTAGGCCGACCTGGCCTAGCTGCTCTCGAAGTCGTCCCTTCCGCTTATCACCTCAAGATGAAGTTCCCCACCCGGGCAGGAGTAGGGGAAGTCAGAGGCAGTCAGGAAATGGCCTGCAAATGCTACATGACCTCTACTGAGGGTCCAGTCCTCTCCCTCGAAACTCTTGAAATCTCCCAAGATGGTGTCCGACCAACGTCCGAGCCGGTGGATGAAATGGAGGAAGTGCTCTTCTCTGAGCAAGATCCGAACCGCAGGTTCTTTATCAGCAAGACCCTCCCATCTGTCCTAAGCTCGGACATAGTCCAATGCATCAGAAAGAACCGTGACCGCTTCGCATGGTCGGCTACCGACATGCCAGGAATCTCCGAAGAGCTCCTCGTCCACCACCTAAGTTTTGCACCGGGGTCTAAACTGGTTCAACAGAAGAGGCGCAAATTTGCTCCCGAGCGCTAACAAGCCATAAAAGAAGAGGTGGAAAAGCTCCTTAAGGCTCGGTTCATACAGGAGGTCAATTACCCCGAATGGTTCTCAAATGTTGTGATGGTGAAGAAGGCCAACGGGAGCTGGAGGATCTGCATCGATTTTACCGACCTGAATAAACCATGCCCCAAATATACATTCCCCCTTCTAAGCATCGACACCCTAATTGACGCCACTTCGGGCCATGAGCTTCTCAGCTTCATGGACGCTTTCTCCGGATACAATCAAATCCGCATGTTCCCCCCGGATATCCCGAAGACCTCCTTTGTTACCGATCAGGGCCTTTACTGCTACAGGGTAATGCCTTTCGGATTGAAGAATGCAGGCGCCACTTACCAATGCCTCGTTAACAAATTCTTCCAAAATCAGATCGGCCGCAACATGGAGGTGTATGTTAATGATAAGCTTGTGAAGAGCATCCGTGAGGCCGACCATGTCACCGATCTGCAGGAGGCATTCGATGTATTAAGGAAACATGATATGAGGCTAAATCCGAACAAGTGTTTGTTCGGAGTCTCGTCGGGGAAATTACTAGGCTTCATGGTCAGCCAAAGAGGGATCGAAGCCAACCCCGAGAAGTTCAAAGCCATACTAGACATGGCTCCTCCCAAAAATGTGAAAGAAGTTCAGAAACTAACCGGGTGCCTCGCAGCTATAGGGCACTTCCTTTCCAAGTCAGGGGAAAAGTGTCTGCCCTTCTTCAAGGCTCTCAGGAGGGCTAAGGGCTTCGAATGGGGTCGACAACAGCAGGAGTCGTTCGATCAGCTTATGGCCTATCTAGTCAAACCCCCTCTCCTCAGCAAGCCTATCCCCGGGGAAACACTCTACCTTTACTTAGCTGCCTCCGAACAAACCCTCAGCGCTGTCTTGGTGAGGGAAGAAGACAAGGCTCAGAAGCCCATCTATTACGTAAGCAAGGTACTTCGTGATGCCGAACTTCGTTATCCAAAGCTAGAGAAGATGGTATACGCCTTGGTTATGGCAGCTAGGAAGCTTCACCCATATTTTCAGTCACACTCGGTGGTCATTCTCACCGACCAGCCGCTGAAACAAGTCCTACACAAGCCGGAAACCTTTGGCCGTCTCATGAAGTAGTCGATCGAGCTGAGCCAGCATGATATATCATACCAACCCCGGACCGCGATCAAAGCTCAGGCATTGGCTGAATTCATTGTTGAGAACACTATCCCCGAGGTCAGTCGAGCAGCAAACGGGCCTCCTATCTGGTCGGTATATGTAGACGGATCCTCTTGCACCGAAGGCAGTGGAGCCGGGGTCATTCTGGCGGGCCCAGATGACTTCGTTCTTCAGTACTCCCTCCGCATCAACTTCAAGTCCTCCAACAATGAAGCGGAGTATGAAGCCCTTATAGTCGGTCTCAGAATGGCCCGCAAAGCAGGGGCACAATGCCTCCATATATTTAGTGACTCTCAGCTGGTCGTGAACCAAGTCTTGGGCAAGTATGAAGCGCGAGATGACCGAATGGCTAAGTATCTAGCCAAGGTTCAAAATCTCATGGCTCTATTCGAAGAGGCACTTATTCGACGAATCCCCAAGGAGGAAAATGCCCAAGCAGATGCCCTCTCCAAGTTAGCCTCTTCCTCCCTCCAAGGTCTCGAGCAAACCGTCCTGATTGAAGTGCCCCTGAGGCCGAGCATAGAAGAAGAAACTTCCGATTCAATGGAGTCACTGCCGGTTCAACTTCAAGATGATTGGATGAAACCTATGATAGAATTTCTAAGGGATGGGCTCTTCCCCGAGGATCCTAAGGAAGCTCGTCGAGTCAAAACCGGAGCGGAGCGGTATATACCCTTGTTGAGGGGATCTTGTACAAACGCTCCTTCACACAAGTTAATGGTAAACCTTATCTGAGGTGCCTCTCCCCCGAACAAGCCACATACGCCTTGCAAGAGCTTCACGAAGGCATAGGCGGAGCACATTCAGGGTCCAGAACCCTTGCTCGGAAGGTGCTGAATTATGGATATTTCTGGCCTACCCTCCTACAAGATGCCGAGCGACATGTTCGGCAATGCAGCTCTTGTCAAAAGTACTCCAACATTCATCGCCTACCCCAAGCTCACCTCACTTCCCTATCAAGTTTGATCCCTTTCGCAATGTGGGGGATGGATTTACTAGGGCCGTTTCCACCAGCTTCGGGCCAGCTCAAATTTTTAGTCGTGGCAATCGACTACTTCTCGAAATGGATAGAGGCCGAGCCCTTGGCTACAATCACCGAGAACAAAGTCCTTCAGTTCTTCTGGAAGAGCATCATCTGCAGGTTCGGTGTCCCTCGGGTCCTCATAACCGATAATGGAACACAGTTTATAGGGGCCGCATTCTGAGCTATGTGTGAAGACATCGCCATCCAACAACGCTTCTCCTCCGTCTCCCACCCACAGTCAAATGGTCAAGTAGAAAATGCCAACCGACAAGTCCTCTCCGGTATTAAGAAGAGGCTGGATAAGTCCGCTAAAGGCTTATGGGTAGATCAGCTCCCTAACGTACTGTGGAACTACCGCACTACGAAACGGACCCCCACAGGAGAGTCACCATTCAATCTCACCTACGGGTCCGAAGCTGTGATCCCCCTGGAAGTCGGTGTACCCTCTCCTCGCCTAATTGCCTATGAAGAAGAGCAGAATGCCAGGGAGCTTTGGGCGAATTTGGATTTGATTGATGAGCTCCGTGAAAGAGCCTCGATCCGCTAGCAAAGCTACCGAAGAAGAATCGAACTGGCCTACAACAAGAGAGTCCGTCCCACCAACCTCAAAGAGGGGGACTTGGTCCTCAGAAAGTTAGCTATCTCATTCTCCGGTCAGAAGAGTAAGCTAGCTCCAAATTGGGAGGGACCGTACAAGATCACCAAGGTGGTTCGGCCGGGAACTTACCGTTTAGAAGACCTTGAAGGAAGAGAGATTCCCAGAACTTGGATTGCTGAACATCTCTTGAAGTACCAAGAGAGCGCATGAACGCCTCTCTGAGTACCGTCAGATGTCGAACCTTTCCTTTCCCTTCACTTGTAATTTTACTTTTGCTTCTTTATTTCTCCAATGTAATAACGGCTCGCAACTTTGAAGAAGCCGACTATTAGTTTTCAATAAACAACATTTTTCTTTATATCTTACTTGTGAATTGCTCGCATCTCTCTGTTTTTACCTTCTTTATACTCTAACAACGAGTTCGGAGTCCAAAACTTGGCTCGAATTCCCTTCGCAAGCTCGCTCTTAAGTGAGCTAGAAGTGGTTTACCATTCGGAATTGCTCCCACAACCGTTGAAACAAACTCTAACGACGAGTTCGGAGTCCAACACATGGCTCGACTCCCCTTCGCAAGCTCGCTCTTAAGCGAGCTAGAAGTGGTTCGCCATTCGGAATTGCTCCCACAACCGTTGAAACAAACTCTAACGATGAGTTCGGAGTCCAACACGTGGCTCGACTCCCCTTCGCAAACTCGCTCTTAAGCGAGCTAGAAGTGGTTCGCCATTCGGAATTGTTCCCACAACCGTTGAAACAAACTCTAACGATGAGTTCGGAGTGCAACACGTGGCTCGACTCCCCTTTCCAAACTCGCTCTTAAGAGAGCTAGAAGTGGTTCGCTATTTGGAATTGCTCCCACAACCGTTGAAGCAAACTCTAACGACGAGTTTGGAGTCCAAAACTTGGCTCGACTCCCCTTCGCAAGCTCGCTCTTAAGCGAGCTACAAGTGGTTCGCCATTCGGAATTGCTCCCACAACCGTTGAAACAAACTCTAACAACGAGTTCGGAGTCCAACACGTGGCTCGACTCCCCTTCGCAAGCTCGCTCTTAAGCGAGCTAGAAGTGGTTCGCCATTCAGAATTGCTCCCACAATCGTTGAAACAAACTCTAACACACGAGCATCAAAAAGTAAATGAACTTTTATTAAAGAGTACAACAAACTGGAAACATTCAAGTTTCAAGACCAAGCTACTAGAACGAGGTGCTACAAAAATTTAAAAGCATAATCCAACTCTTTCAATGCTTCTTCGAGACAGGGACGTTTCGGTTTAGAGAAACATGAGGGCGGCGCCGCTTAACCTCCGAGCTCGTCTCTACACCAACAAACCGATATGCCTCTTCGGTGCTGCCTCTGACTGTGGCTCCGACCGAGGCTCCGCTAGATGAGACAGCCACGCTGCTCTGGGCGTCGGTCGGGCTCTGCCGAACGTTAGGTGGACGAGTTGCGAGCTCGTAGAAGGAGATCCCCCTCTCACTCTCCTCGTGGGTACACGAAGTGCTTCGGACGTTAACCCTCAAAGGCTGAGGTTTAAGGCGGGCGACCTCCTCCTCGAGTTCGACGATCCTATCCTTCAAAGTATCGTCCTTCACAGATATCTTAAACCGAGGAAGCTTAGCCGAGCCTGCGTCACCAGCACTGTCAGCTATGATACGGCGAAGGTTGGTCACTTCAATGCTTTTGTCAATCGTAACCCTCCTTAATTGCTCGACCTCCGTCGTAAGCTCGTCATGCTCGGCCGTCAGTTTCCGCATCGCCGAAGTTAGCTCATTTAGCTCACCCTCCTTCACCGAGATCTCTTCTTCGGTTATTTGCAAATGGCGAACCTCCGCCAGCAGCTCGCTTTTCTCTCTCTCGACGTCGAACAACACCCTCCTGAGCAACTCCACCTCGCCCTCGAGATGAGCTTTGCGAGACCGCTTCCGTAGCTCTGCACGAAGGCGGGCTGCCTCGGAGTCCGAACTGAGTTCGACGATCTGAAAGAACGAAGCATATCAACACAAAAAGAAAAAAAGAGACTAAAGGTAGTACTCAACACTTGCCGAACTTCATGGAAATTCTGAACCCAACACTTAGCCAAATTTCGAAGAAATTGTCCACACTTGGTCAAAACTCGAGGTCGGGCGAAATTTTATTCATGGCAAAAAAGCGGTGGCCAGTCCACTTCAAGGCATTACAATGAAAGAAAAAAAAATTATTACGAAGGCGAGGGGATCAAAGGTCCACCTGGGGTGGCAGCTTGGACACAGACACCACGGCAGATGGCCCCTTGCCCCCCGTCGCCCCTGCTTGAGGGTCGGCTGCCACGGTCTCCAAAATGACAGGCACCTCGCCACCCTGCTGCTCGCCCTCCTCTTCTCCTTCCTCCTCTTTGCCCTCCTCCTCGTCGCCTTTTACCTCGCTGTCGGGCCACAGTCGGTACCCCACCCTCTTGAAGCCAGGAACCCAAGCCTCCACATGGTCGAGCCCTCTAGCGTAAGAAAGCTCCATATTCTTGGCCATGTGGCTCTTCTCCTCGGCTTCGATCTCTTTCCTCGCCTTCTCCACCGCCTCGGCCTGTCCCGCCTTCGCCACCTCCAAGGCCTTCGCCGTTGCGGCCGTCTCCTCATCAGCCTTGGCGACCTCCATAGCGAGCTCCTCCTTCGCTCGGTCCAAGGCCGCCTCGAGGTCGGCAACCCGAGCCTCTAGGCCTTCGAGCGGCGCTACTCCGCGTCGAGCTGATTCACAGCCCTCGCCCTTTCTGCCCGGTCCTTGTCACAGAGAGCCTTCAACTCCCTCTCCTGCTCGGCGAACTCTTGGACGAGGTGACCGAAGTGACAGGTGGCCTGCAAAAAGTATGAGTTATATCGCAACGAAAGCCGAGCTGTGGACTTAAGAAATTTTCAGAAGGAATCAAGACTTATCGACATAAGCGACCGAGCGATTTCGTAGGTATCGTCGCCAGTCCCCCCGCCTTCAGGGCGGCTCGGTCCTTTGGGGTCACAAGATGATTGACGGCCTGCATGCACATCTGCGAGTCGCCCAAAAAGCCGTCGTGGTTCTTCACCCGCCAGTCGGGGATGAACAACTTCTTGTGGGCCTCGGTCAAAATCTGCTCAGCCTGAGGCATCAAGGGCGGAACCTGCAGTGCCAGAGCCGCCGAAATAGAGAAGGCCTCACTTTCCGGGGCAAATAGGGCAGGGGCAGAAGGGTCGGGGAGGACGACCACCGATGGAGACGGTGCCTAAGTGGGGTCGGTAGGGGGGCCTTGGTGGGTCGGCCGGATGTGAGACCAGTGCTCGGCTTCTTCCTTTTCCTACCGTCGGCGACCTTGCTTCGCTCGGTCATCATGCCCATGAAATCCATCTTCGGCGCCTCTGTTCAGAGCGACAAAAGAAAAAGTTAAAAGAATGTACAAGGCATTTGAAGAAAATAATTTACAGTGAGATGTCAGGAGCGTACTCGGGTCGATCGGACTAAGGCCCGACCCGTGTAGCATCTCCTCGGTCATCTCTCTCCAGCTCAACATTGGGAGAGCGATTAGTTTGGCCGCCACCTCCTCCTCGACACCCGTCAACACCGGGTCGACCCTCGTGAACTTCGGCACCTCTTCCTTCCACTGAGTCGGGATGCCAATGGCGAGGGCCCCTTTAATAGAAAGAACTTCTCCTTCCAATTCTTTATCGAATCCGGATTTTCAATTAACTTAATGCCTCGCCGGGGTGACAAGTAATAGCAAGGCCTGAGCTTCATCATCCGGTTGATTCGATACAAACTTCGGAGGATGACGATGTCCGGCTCGACCTCGGCAATACGGCACTGAAGCAAGAAGGCGAGCACGTGGCGCCAAGTGTTCGGCAAGAATTGCACCGGAGCCAAATAGTACCAATGAAGGACCTTCATGACGAAGGGGTGGAGAGGGAAACACAGACCAGCATTTAAGGAGTCGAAGTCGAAGACGCACGTGTCCGGTGACAGATCGGTGTTTGCTCGCATCCCTGGGCCGGGGAGGATCAGCCTATACTCCGGAGGGATGGCGAGCCCCTTTCTGATCCGGAGAAGATCCCGCTCGGATAATACCGAAGCAAGATCATCCACCTCGGTGACCTCCCTTGATGCGTTCTCCTCGTAAGTCGCCGAGCGACCAACGATCACCTTCTCTAGCAGATCGCTGCTATACTACCTAATCCCGGCGTGACCGGACAGCACGCCAGGGTACCGACCCGACTCGGGGGTTCTCCTCTCAGGCTCCATGATCTCCTCGACTATTGAAGACCGGGCCACTACTCTTTTATTCTTCTTCTCGGCCGTGGACGACCCTACTACCTCTTTCCCCTTCCTACAGCTCACTACTTCCCTCGCCTCCTCGGCGCTTGTATCTCCCGAGGACGATGCCTTACCCCCTGAGCTCACTCTTGACATCTCGAATAAATAATCTAAGACAAAGAGGACTGACCTTGATGTGATGTAACCTTGAAGTGACGTTCACGGTCGGAAATAGTTCGCCGGAAATTGCCTGGCCCTCGCGACAGCTAGCGCAACCACCTTGGAGCACAAATCGCCGTAAGCAGAGCAAACTTAGAGCGAAAGTAAAAACTTAGGAGTAAAAGTAAGAAATGAGCCAAGAGATGCGGGGGGGTAAGAACTTATAGCCAAAAAAGCGACCGTTGGGCTTTCGAAACATCCAAGGGCCCACTAAGGGAAGGTAAAACGACAAAATGCAAAGCTGCGACGTTTCAGGGGAAAGGCTCGTCGTTTTGCTTAAACATCACCCCTCGACGACTCGTGGCCCGCCGAGCCACCGAGCCACTAAGAGCAGAGGACGATGAGCCGAACCACCGGAGTGCTTAGCCAAGATACCAAACAACGAACGCTGAGCCACCGAGCCGAGGTGACGAGGTACCGACCTCGACATATGGAGAAAAATACCGCCGAGCTAGCTTCACCGTCGGATTGCCTCAAAATTCGCGTCAAAACATGATGGACGACTCAGATCACGCCACGCCCACAAAACAACAGGATAATATTTTCTCGTGATCTGAACCTCCAACCTCGTGATTCGTGTCATGATGAACGTCCCAGATTAAGCCACGAGTCCCCACTATATGTTCCGAGCTACTGAGCCACCGGAGCGCTTAGCCGAGCTACCAAACAGCTTACGCTGAGCCACCGAGCCACTAAGGGCAGAGGATGATGAGCCAAACCACCGGAGTGCTTAGCCAAGCTACCAAATAGCGAACGCTGAGCCACCGAGCCGAGGTGACGAGGTATCGACCTCCACATATGGAGAAAAATACCGCCCAGCCAATTTCACCATCGGATCACCTCAAAATTCGCATCAAAACATGATGGACGGCTCAGATCACGCCACTCCTACAAAACGACAAGATAACATTTTCTCATTATCTGAACCTCTAACTTTGTGATGCGCGCTGCAATGAACGTCTCGGATCTCACCACGTGGTTCGAAAACTCGATCTGAGCTCCTGATTCGCCGGAGCATTCGGTCGAGCCGCCGAGCCACCATCCTCTCGAGCCGAGGTGACGAGGTACCGACCTCCACACATGGAGAAAAATACCGCTGAGCCAATTTCACCGTCGGATCGCCTCAAAATTCGTGTCAAAACATGATGGACGGCTCAGATCACGCCACGCCCACAAAACGACAAGATAACGTTTTCTCGTGATCTGAACCCCGTCCTCGCGATTCGTGCCCTGACGAACGCCCCAGATTAAGCCACCTGTCCCAACTGTTCATTCTGAGCTGCCGAGCCATCAGAGTGCTTAGTTGAGCTACCAAACAGCTTAGCCGAACCACCGGGCTACTAAGGGCAGAAGACGAAGAGTTGGGTCACCGGAGCGCTTAGCCGAGCTACCGAACGGCTAGGGCGAGCCTCCGAGCGACTAAGGACGGAGGAAGAACAACCGAGCCACCGAGCCGAGGTGACGAGGTACCGACCCTCACATTTGAAGAAAAATTGTGCCGACCCTCCTCAGCCGCTGGATCTTGTCAAAAAACGTGCTAGAGCACGATGATGGCTCAGATCATCCAACGTCCACAAAATGACAAGATGGCATTTTTTGGGATTTGCGCCATAATGGACGCTCCGAATCGTGCCACGTAGCTCGGCGGATCATTGCACGCCGAGCCGAGGATCCGAACCGAGGTGCCGACCTTCGCATACGAAGGAAATACTCGCCGAGCTACCTAAGCCGTCCGATCCTCTAGAAATTTGCGCTTAACACTGATGAACGGCCCAGATCGCGCCACGAAGTAACTGGGTATTAAAAATTAATTTTTATTTATTAAAATCGCTTTATTTATTTAAAAATTACGAAAAAATGATTAAAAATTCGGGAAAATTAATTAAAAAATTCTGGAAAATAATTATAAATTCGGAGAAACATTTTTGAGCCCCCGAGTAAATAATTATTGCCTAGAGTGGTTGATTAAGACCCCCGAACGACGAATCAGCGCTTCGTAAAATTAAATAACTGATCCGAAAAATAGATAAAAATTAAGAAAAATTCCAGAAAACCAGAGCAGCTCAAGAACAACTTAGAGCGCGCAGCCAACTCAGAAAATCACCATACTGCCCCACTCTATGATCCGATACCTCCCAGTTTGGACTCCGATACAACTCCGCAAGCCATCAAGACAGAAAAACTACTCCTCAAAGGCTGATCAAACTCAGCCTTCGGGAGTGGGGGGCTCGTGATATGGCTAAAAATAGGGATTAAATCGGAACCGTCCAAATCGGGCACGGATCTTAAAGCCTGGGGGTAAAATGGTAATTACACCTATAAGCAGGTCTGAAGTAGGTGCTGGATCTTCTCCCCGAAGACCTGATAACCCACGAACGGATCCATCTCAACTGGGTGCGGGTTTCAACCCGCAGCGAACCCAGTCTAGCAGGGTAGAATTAGGGTTCCTGATTAATTCTAATCAACGGCCCTGATTCGTATCTATCCTTTCACTGGGAATTAGGGATTACATTCCTAATTTGTTTTTAGGGATTACATTCCTAATCTGATCCCAAAGGCGGCTATAAATACCCCCATCCACCACCATTAAGAGGTAATCAATCTTTTGCCAATTTACGCTCTCTCATAATCTTTCCTGATTACTGACTTGAGCGTCGGAGGGTGCATCGCCGGGATCAACCCCGGTGTCTCGCACTTTTTGCAGGTGAATGGCGGGAGTCAGCGGTCAAACTCTGGCGGAAGAAGTTAAGGTTTGAACTATTCAGTTTCTCCAAGAATCCACAAATACTATCTGTTTGCCCCCACACCAGATTCAGCGGCAACAATATGGCAGAGGTTCATTTCTAGGGAAATTTCACACCAAACTGATATCATTATTTCAAAGAACGGCATCCTTAAGAGATGTCGTTATTCAAAATAATGGCATTCTTAGGAGATGCCGTTATTTTGGAAAACGACTGTGACGGCAGAATGTATGGCAGAGGTTCATTTCTAGAGAAATTTCACACCAAACTGATGTCGTTATTTCAAAGAACGGCATCATTAAGAGATGCCGTTATTTAGAATAATGGCATTCTTAGGAGATGTCGTTATTTTGGAAAACGGCATCAAGTTAAAATAATGAACAAAGTCAAAGCTGCATGTTTTGTACAAATGCCGTTATCGTAAAGAAAGTTACAGGTAACAGATGTCATTATTTGCAATAACGGCATCTGTTATTAGTGTATTTCAAATAAAACATGCCCAGAAACATGCACTAATTGTATACATAATGACTATTGAACACTTTCACACTTCAGTAAACACAAATAACACCAAATGCAATATGAAATTCTAGATAATATATATAACACAACAATATAACAACCGAGTATGCTTTACTTCAATACTGCATATGAGTCATTTATAACCTGCATAAGCTTAGCATCAGTAAAAAGGGATTTTTGATATATCACTTTTACTTCATCAAGTTTTTGCATTAACCAACATGACTGCAATACAACAATCGAGTCATCAAGTTTTTCATTAAACCACCATGACTGCAATAAAACAACTGACTCATCAAGTTTTTTCATAAACCACCATTACACAATTGAGTAGTGACCACTAACTAGGCGTATAGTGTTGCGGCTGTCTCCTCTTCCGAGCTGAGACTTTCCTCATACGTTCTCCAATTTCTTGGCCCAACATCTTCTTCTTGCCCAGTTTGGACTTCTTCAATCTCTTGCGATGCTAATTGGCTTTTCAAAGGAGGGAAACAAACACTCTTACTCCGTCATGGTGGTGGTGGTGCGGGAGTTTCTTGTTCTTGTGCTGTTTGTGGTGGTGGAGGTGGTGCTCGACTAACACTTGTTCGGGACGTTTGAGTTGGAAGACCGATTGAGCGTAAACGGGCATCGAAGCGTGAACCGTCACCAACATCTTCAAGAGAAGTACGACATAGACGGAGGATTTCTCTCACTAAATCCTTGCATGCCTTCGAAGCGTTACTCTTCAAGACATGAGCACATTTCCTCGCAATATCCCATGTATTGTCAATCTACATTACGAACGAAATAAATTAGTAGTAAACCAAACTTTTTTTAAACAAACATAAGCAAAATTTTGGAAAAAATAAGATTTAACCGAATGAATCGACTTAGATACCATTAATCGATACGAGGATGCTTTCAGTTGATACATGAATTGCGATGTGGAATGTGCCGATGGTGGTTCCACTTGGTACTTAGGTATCGGTTGTTGGATACCCGTAGGGATATCCATTTTTGGGGCTATGTACAACTGCGTAATACGATGGTACCATGCCATGTAGGTGGTATGCAAAGACCCGTCGTACGGTACAATCGCTTCAACCACCAAATCATACTTCCTCTCATTCCAACATGCTACATGAGCGTGGTGGTGATTGGCCCAATTCATATTTGACAATCGACCTTGACTGGTAATATTATAAAGTCGACGGTCGTACATTAAGTTTTCGATGATGGGTTGTTGTGCATTGAATTGGCAGAGAACTCGGTCGGGGTAATAGAACTGCACAATTAAGAAATTTATAACTGGAGTTCGTGTTAACCAAAGTTGATTATTGGTAGTGCAAATTGAGGGTAGATGATGTAGCATTTCGTCTGTATACGGTGTCCAGTTGATGTACTATTTCCTTAGCTGATCGAGTTCATCCTTATAATATATCAGCACATCGCGTAGGTTATCTCTCCACGTGAGTTTACCTGTCCAGTACACACCTAAAGGAGCCCTCAACTTTGGATTATCATGTTGCACAGTCCCATTATTTGAAAGAACCGTTACCCGGGGCCGGCCAAGGTGTATTCGTTCCAAACACCATATTTGCAATAACCTCATTGGCCCCGTCATTTGGATCGACCCCATCAAACAATTGCACAGGGCACGGTAGAGAGAGGCCAAAGCCGCACTTCCCCAATTATATTGCTCGAATCTATGTATGTCAGCGATCAATGAAAGGTAGATCAAATGCACTACATCACCTGAAGAATTAGAGAAGAGAATACCTTCGATCATCGACAAAAAATATGCCTACGTATAACATTAGAGTTGGAAGTCGGTCGGTTCGTCTGACAAACTATTATTGAACTCTGTTTAGAGCCAAGAACGTCGGACTGATTCCCCGACGAATACACCCCTGTTATCATCATCAACCACTTGCCTAAGGTAATCTCTTAACAACATGACTTTATTGAACATTAGGTTGCTGGTCATGGCCACCCCATTGATTGGAAGACTCGATTTGTAGGGCGACCATCATCTCCCCAACTGATAGGTAAAATGTGTTTGTCTCCGGCCTCCATCGCTCCACAAGAGCGGTAAGTAATGCATGGTCACATTTCACTTTTGCCAACTTTGACATTCCATAAAATCCGCTATTTACCAAATAATTTTGTACTCGAGGGTGCGTCGGCAATATGGTGTGCATTCGGAAACTCATTTTCTCAACATCTCCAGTCCACACCGCATGTGACCTATGATCTTCTTGCAAATAAAGTACGGTAGGATCTAAAGGATCCAGATGTCCATGTAGTGCATGCGAAGTACCAGATGATGCACCCACATCATGGGAAGAAGATGGTTGTGTAGGATCCATTTACCCGTGAACATTAAATATATGTCAATATTTAATTAGATAGCAATATAGGTCATCCACATCTCACTTAGATGAATCTCACTTTACATGTCATACGGTACATGGATCTAATCTACATCTATTTTACTATACTACCAATATAGCTCTTCTTGATCAAAATCAACATTTCACACATCATCAACAATAATTCTTAAGTACATTTTGCAAATCTACTACTTAGATAAATCTAATCTACACCTCTTGTACTATGCTACCAATACATATAGCTCTCATTCATCAAAATAAACATTGTAAAAAAATTTAGGGATGTTGAATACATACCACAATTTCAAATTTTGGAAGAATTCTAAAGGGTATGAGCGAATCACAAGTAGGGTTTATGTTTAATTGTTGTTTGGCAAGTTAGAGATCACTCCAATAGTTGGGATTTTGGGATTTTTTGATTTAGGGATCTAGGGTTAGGAGAGTGAAGAGAGAGAGAGAGAGAAAATCGAATGACAAGGGGGTAGGAGAAGGGTTTGGGGACACTGAATATAGGTAACTGTGCAAAATAAAAACTAACTTATGCCCAAACCCTCCGACGCTCTTGTCAGTAATCTGAATAATTAAGAAAGAGCTTTAACTGGAAAAAGATTGATTACCTTGTTATGGTAGGGGGAGAGGGGTTTTTATAGTCGCCTTAGGGATCCGTTTCGAGATAAGAACATATCTCTACTTCCCGGTGTGAATGGATAGAAGCGGTTAAGATCACTTCTTAGGCATAATTATGAATCTGAATTTTTCTTTATCCTTTTGAACTGGTTTGTAATGGTTTGGGACCCGTACCCAGTAAGACAGATCCGTTCATGGGTTATTGGGCTTTGAAAAAAGACCCAGTTCCCATTTCAGACCTGTTTGTAGGTGAAATTACCATTTTACCACTGAGCTTTAAGATTCATGTCCTATTTGAACGGTCCCAATTTAATCCCATTTTTAGCCATATCAGCAAGGTTTATACTGATGCAGTTATTTTGCACAGTTACCTATATTCAGTCTCCCCAAACTAATTGGTGCCCAAAATAAAAACTAACTGATGCAAAAATAAAAATTAACTTTTTGCAGGTCAACGGTAGCGGCAAGAAACCAGTCAACACATTGATGAAGGTCAACAGGGCAACAGGCTTGCTTTATTGTTTTCTCCAAGAATCCAAAAATTCATGTGTTTGCTCCCACACCAAAATCAGCAGCAACAGATGTGCGCCGTCTGTGGGAACCGAAGAAGCAACCCGACCTAACTTTGTCAGCGAGACTAGTTTCAAGTCATGCATCCAAAGCAGAAGGGGAAGGCAGTGGTTTCCAGCCGAAGAACCACTTCTCTTCCTCCCCCCCTCCTCCAGCTCAAGGTGCTCCTCCTCAATAGGCCCCTCCAGGGTCTCGGAAAGCTGCCCAGGGGGGATCCCGTTGGAGTCGTCCGAAGCAACATCCTCCTCACGACCATGTCACGGGTCCCAATCCTTCAGTTGAATCTATGGCTTCTCAAAGCCCTCCCGAGCGGGATCTTCGTGAAGTGATTGCCGACCGCCAAAAGGGGGTCGACCTCAGAACTCGCCTGAATGGATAGCGAGCCCTTTGGGGGAGTCCATCAACCTGAGCACCCAGGGGCCTCAAGAGTCCGGACCCCCCGCCGACCGAGGACTAGAAGATCCCTTCCCCCGAGGAGGCGAAGAGAGTCCACTCAGCGTCATCGGCGGAGAACTCATTCTCCAGTAAGCCGAGCCACACATAGGGACCGCCAAGCTGGAGAGGCACCAGTCACAAGGGCAAAGTTTTAAGACTTCCAAGCGGCAGTCTTACGGGCCCTCAATATCGCCCCAAATAACGACCAGAGACCACCTACTCATGAGCCAGCTAGGAGCCACCGCCTTCACAATCCCAGTCCTCCTCCATCTCCAAGCTACCATCGCTGCAGCCCTAGTCCACCCTCGTACGAAGATGAGTCCCGGGGCTCGGCAAGATATGATCAAAGAGAAGACTCGGTCTACCGCCGTCTCCACGAGATGGAGAGGCACCTCGGTCGAATTGACAGGGAAGAAGAGCAACGGGTGATAAACCTCCACCTGAGCAGACCTCCAATCTCCCACACCTTCATGGAGGCCCCCGTCCCAGAGAACTTCAAGCTGCCTCACTTCGAGGCGTATACCAGGGAGTTGGATCCCGCGGATCACATAGAGAGTTCCAAAACTCTCGTGATGATCCACCATGCTTCAGACGCCCTCCTCTGTAAGATATTCCTTGCCACGCTGAAGGGGCCTGCGAGAGAATGGTACTCTCGACTCACCCCAGCCTCCATCTTCTCTTTCGATCAGTTCGAAGGGCTCTTCCTTACTCATTTCGTGAGTAGCCGCCGGGTCGAGAAAACAAGTGTATCTCTGGTGACCCTCAACCAAAACAAGGGTGAACGCCTAAGGGATTACGTTCGACGCTTCACCGCCGAAGCCCGGTCTATTCCCTCCCTCAACCAATCAGTAGCCTTTGCCGCATTCGAGCGCAACGTCACTAACGCTCACCTCAAGGCATCCCTTGCCAAGAAGCCTCCTTGGGACTTCTCAGAACTCCTACTTAGGGTGGAGAAGTACATACGAGTGGAAGAGGCTCTCAATTCCCCGACTCTTGAGGAGTCATCTTCCGGGAAAAAATGGAAGAATACGAGCGAAGAGGGGTCCCAAAAATCGCAGAGGGACGGCAATGGCCAGCGCCGCCAGACTCCTCGTTTTGAGAAGTTCACCCCCCTCATTGCTAATATATCAGAAGTTCTTATGAAAGTGGATAAGGAAGGGCTACTCCGCACTCCCCCTAGAATGAATACCCCTGGCAAGAAGAGGAACAAGGATAAGTGGTGCCGCTTTCACAGGGACCACGACCACAACACGGATGATTGTCAGGCTCTCAAGGAGGAGATCGAAGAACTCATACAGCGGGGACACCTGACCAAGTTCTTCCAAAAAGATGGGGCCGAACTTCCCCCCTGAGGAGCGCACAAACGAACAGAGAGGCCCGCCGAGCTTCAAGACTCAGAACCTGGGGTCGTCTTCCACCTCATCCAAGGAGGTCCAATGGATGGAGAACCCAGCTCCTCCCAAGAGGTCTTCATCTTATCGTAAAAGTAGGATCTTGATTTTCAATTAGGCCGATGTTTGTAATCCGGCCAATAGCCTGTAATAATGGCTCGCCCTATTGAAGCGGCCACTTAGTTTATCTCAATAAAACTTTACATTTTTTCATTGAAAATTATTACTCTTGCTTCATCTCTATCTCTCCGAGTCACATCTACGACTCGTTAAATGGTAAGTTCAGAATCCAGCTTCTCCTACATTGCTGCTCCCGCAACTTACTAAGCTCAAAAAACGAGTTCGGAGTCCAACACTTGGCTTGATTCCTGCTTCAAATTACTCGCTCATAAGCAGGTAAGAAGTGGTTCGCCATTCGAATTGCTCCTAAAACTCGTTAACCCCCTCTAACGATGAGTTCGGAGTCCAACACTTGGCTCGATTCCGCTTCAAATTACTCGCTTATAAGCGGATAAGAAGTGGTCTGCCATTCAGAACTGCTCTCACAACCGTTGAATCTCTCTTAAACAACGAGTTCGGAGTCCAACACTTGGCTCGATTCCGCTTCAAATTACTCGCTCATAAGCGGGTAAAGAAGTGGTTCGCCATTCGGAACTGCTCCCACAACCGTTGAATCTCTCTTAAACGACGAGTTTGGAGTCCAACACTTGGCTCAATTCAGCTTCAAATTACTCGCTCATAAGCAGGTAAGAAGTGGTTCGCCATTTGGAACTGCTCTCACAACCGTTGAATCTCCCTTAAATGACGAGTTCAGAGTCCAACACTTGGCTCGATTCCGCTTCAAATTACTCGCTCATAAGCCGGTAAGAAGTGGTTCGCCATTCGAAACTGCTCCTACAACCATTGATTCTCTCACTTAAATAACAAGTTCTGAGCTCACAACTCTCTCCTAGAGTTGCTCCTCAAACTTGTCTCCCAAATTACTCTCTCCTAGAGCCAAGCTCTTCGCTCTGCTCACCTCCAAAGTGGACCTCTTCACAACGAGTTCGGAGCACAACTCTCTCCAAGAGTTGCTCCTCAAACTTGTCTCCCAAATGGCTCTCTCCTAGAGCCAAGCTCTTCGCTCCGCTCAACTCCAAAGCGGACCGCTTCTCAACGAGTTCGGAGCACAACTCTCCCCTAGAGTTGCTCCTCAAACTTGTCTCCCAAATGTCTCTCCCCTAGAGCCAAGCTCTTCGCTTTGCTCACTCCCAGAGCGGACCTCTTCTCAACGAGTTCGGAGCACAACTCTCTCCTAGAGTTGCTCCTCAAACTTGTTTCCCAAATGGCTCTCTTCTAGAGCCAAGCTCTTCGCTCTGCTCGCCTCCAAAGCGGACTTCTTCTCAACGAGTTCAGAACTAAAACTCTCCCCGAGAGGTGCTCCTCAAACTTGTCCTCTAAGAACGGACTTCCCCTAGAGCCATGCAAAGCTCTTCTCAACTTCACGAAGACGAAGATGTTGTGAGACCATCTTGACCTTGAAGAAGGAGGATTCTCCAACTCATCTCTGAAGAAAACTTGTAGATCTTTGAAATAGCTTCGAAACAAGGGGTCATACGCCCTGATCCGATCTCCATAGCACCGGGAACATCGAGAAGAACTCTTCCTAGACTTCCGCACACTTCGCCGAGCGTTCTTGGCACCGATGCTCAAACGTGAGAAAAAACTCTCAATTGGACTTCGGCACGCTTCGCCGAGCATTCTTGGCACCGACGCTCAAATGTGAGAAAAATATCTCACTTGGACTTCGGCATGCCTCGCCGAACGTTCTTACCACCGATGCTCAAACGTGAGAAAAACACCTCACTTGGACTTCGGCAACATGCGTCGAGCGTTCTTGCCACCGACGCTCAAATGTGAGAAAAACATCTCACTTGGACTTCGGCATGCCTCGCCGAGCGTTCTTGCCACCGAAGCTCAAATTAGAGAAAAAATATGCCTCAAGCGCCACACTCAAATCAAGATCAACGGTGGTGATTAGAGCAAAAAGAGAAAGTCAATGGTCAATCGTTGATTGCCACGTGTCAAGTCGCCGAAGCCCTCTCCTGGTTCGGAAATGTAATCCAAGCGTTCTTGCCACCGATCATGTAATGAGAGAAAAATTTATCAAAAAAGTCAATGGTCAACCATTGACTGCCACGTGTCAAGTTGCCGAAGCCCTCTCCTGGTTCGGAAATGCAATCCGAGCGTTCTTGCCACCGGAGCTTAAATGATAGAAACTTTTAACCTCAGAATTCGTGCTCAAATACGATCTGCGGCTTGGATTAAAAAAAAACAAAGCGAGGGGGGGCGGGGCGCTACAGGGTCGGGTCTGAACCCGATGGGGATCCAAACCCAAACCCTTTCTATCTCCTCCCCTTCTTCTTCAACGAATTGGCGCCAAAACAAACAGAACCAAAAAAAAACCCAGCTTCTTCTTCAAACAACCGAGCTCCAGTGGCCTCTCCTCGCCATAGCCCGAGCAGCCCAAGCTCGCCATATTCCAAAGCTCGAAGCTCCGAACTCCCAGTCACCTTCACGAGCTCATCTCCCACCTTCACGAGGAACCCATCTTCTTCGTCGTCGAGCTCCATCAGCAACAGTTCGACACCCCCGAGCATGCCTCCATTGTCGAGGAGACCCCTCACGGCAGCCGAGCTCGAGCTCCGACGTCCCCTTCGTTGAGATCCGAAGCGTCGAGCTCCACGCCGCCAAACTCCACCTCACCGAGCTCGAACCCACCTCCATGGCTGAACTCCGTCACTTCTCCGAGCTCCAGCACTCATCCTCGTCAACCCTCCAACTCTTCGACGAAGCTTGAGAAACCACCGAGCTCCCCCTTCGTCGCCAGCTGCCTCCGCCGCCGAGCCCAAGAGTTCTATTGCCGAGCTCCCTATGCACAGCTCTCTCTCTCCGAGCTCCGTCACAGAGCTCACAGCTCCACCTCCGACGAGCTCTTTCAAAGCTCCAATGTCGAGCCTCCCTCTAAGCTCTGTCATCGAGCTCCTCAACTCCGACGTCGAGTCCCCTCCGTCGAGCTCCGCTGCCGAACTCCACGAGCTCCTCCTAGCTTCGAACCTATGGCCATCAACCTCCAATACCGAAGCTCGAGCTCCCCCCGGCGTCTCCATCTATCTCTCTGCGCTCCTAGCTTTGTCGACGTCGAGCTCCACCCTTCGCCAAGCTCTGACTCCTCCTTGCCGAGCTCACCTCCCCCTCTCGCCATCGCCGAGCACTGCGAAGACGACGCCGAAGGAGAAAGGCAGGGGTCAAGTCGAAAACGAAGGAAAAAGAAGTGGAGGAGGAGAAGAGACAGAGCAAAAAAAAAAGTCAACGGGAGCCGTTGACTTTGCCATATGGCGCCGACGTGGACTTTGGCAACTCTTGCAGAGAGTTCTTGGTACCGGAGCTCATATTGGAGAAAAAATGACCTCCTCTCCATGCACGCTCGCTTGATCGTGATCAACGGACACGATCGCGCCACTTCACCAGGTATTTAATTATTTATTGATTTATTTATTTAATTAATCGAATTAATTATTTTAAAAAATCCGAAAAAATATTTTAAAATCAGAAAAAATTAATTAAAAATTCTAAAAATAATTATTAATTCAGAAAATAATTTTTAAATTATGAAAATAATAATTATTAAATTAGAATAATTAATTAAATTTTTCGATATTTAATTATTTAATTCGGAAATTAAATAAAAAATTCGAAAAAATTCAGAAAAAATCTGGAAAAATCACAAAAAATCTAGAAAATTTTGAGAATAATTTTGAGTATTTTACAAGCTCAGAAAATCACCGTTACACCCCTAGCTAGATCCAACTCCCCCGAGAACTCCGATAAAATTCCGTACGCCATTTGAACAACAAACTACTCCTCAAAGACTGTTAAACTCAGTCTTTAGGAGAGGGTGGCTCGTAATATGGCTAAAAATAGGATTAAATCGGGACCGTTCAAATAGGACACGAATCTTAAAGCTCAGGGGTAAAACAGTAATTTCACCTACAAACGGGTCTGAAATGGGAACTGGGTCTTTTTTCAAAGTCCACTAACCTATGAACGGATCTGTCTTACTGGGTATGGGTCCCAACCCATTACAAACCAGTTCAAAAGGATAAATAAGAATTCAGATTCATAATTATATCCCTAAGAAGTGATCTTACCCGCTTCTATCCATTCACACCGGGAAGTAGAGATATGTTCTTATCTCGAAACGGATCCCTAAGGTGACTATAAAAACCCCTCTCCCCCCACCATAATAAGGTAATCAATCTTTTTCCAATTAAAGCTCTTTCTTAATCATTCAGATTACTGACAAGAGCATCGGAGGGTGCGTCGCCGGGATCCGTCCCGATGTCTCGCACTTTTTGCAGGTCAACGGCAGCAGCAAGAAACCAGTCAACACATTGGCGAAGGTCAACAGGGCAACAGGTTTGCTTTGTTGTTTTCTCCAAGAATCCACAAATTTATCTGTTTGCTCACACACCAAAATCAGCAGCAACACTTGTCGTTCTCTCAAAGAACGGCATAGATTAAATGTCACGCCCCGCTTCCCAAAAATATGGAATACGAGCACGTGACGAAGCCCAGCGAATGATTTTTTACATCATCCATAAGCTGTAGGATCGACTCAGCATCATAACAAGAATATAACCAGATTTATATATAACCAAGCATGCATGAATAATTTATTAAGCAACAGAAAACAATTAAAACAAATAATAATATTCAAATAGTTCTCATGTCTGGATCAAGTGTAAACTCGGAAACAAGTCTTATACGGCAGGAGAAATAAATACCTTAAGGAAAGCAACTATTTAAACAGGTCCTAGCTCCAAGCAAAACCTGAAATGTCTGCTGGCCAATTCCAGCAGGTAGCTTGTCCCCAAAGTCTGTTAAATAAATATAAAAAGGGAAAACAGGAAAAAACAAGAGAAAATGCCCTTAGTGCAAGCTAGGGCCACAAATAGTGAAAACAAGTACAAGTATGGGAAACAGGAATTGGAATCAAGAATGTAACAGGGATACAAGACGTAGTGGGAACAACCAGGAATTAGCTAGCAAGGGAGGACTTCTTAGTAAACATGCTAGTTAACAACTGCTAATGGTAAAACATATGTCAGGTGAACATGTAGGGGTAACTAATATCAAGTATCATATTTCATGTGTCAGGTTTCACGTATCAAGTTTCATATTTCAAGTTGCAGGTGTCATGTTCAGGTGTCATGTTCAGGTGTCATGTTTCAGATATCAGGTAACCAGGTAATCAGGTAACAGGATAATCAGGTAACAGGATAATCATGTATCAGGTATTAAGTTCAAGTCTTGTGTGATTACTATCTAGGTAGCACGACATGCATCCATCTTTTTACTACATGGTTGCTACAGTCAAAACAATTGCGTTTAGACCTAGTAATGGAGTCTATAGGGCGGTGTACTCAGGTTTCAGGTATCAGGTATCAGGTATCAGGCACGGTTCATGAATACGAAATTTAATAACAGGTTCACGAAACGAGTTCGTGAATACAAACAGGTTCAAGGACCACACAGTGGTTCCATGAATACAACAGGTTCATGAGTCAAGTAACTGACTCCATGAATACATCACGTGCAACAGGTTCATGAGCCAAGTAACTGACTCCATGAATACAGCACGTGCAACAGGTTCATGAACCGAGTACTGGGAAACACGGGCCCCCTTCTGAGTACACTTACCTATATTGTCCACTCTATAGTCTTTCCCTTAACCCCGGCTTATTACATTTGTTCAGGCAGAATTTTTGTACTTGTATTTGCATATGAAATAGTGTTGAAATAATGTAGATTAATTCTAACAAAAATTGGGGATGTCCTATAGGGTGTCCAGCAGCTACATATAAAATTTCGTGTCAAACGCTTGCTGGTTACATAGCTAAAATAATTTGCAAAGTAAACGTATACAGCAGTTTTGCAAATCTGCGTCTACTGACACAGCTGCAGTATAACTGCCATAACTCCTAGACCGTAACTCCAAATTCAAACATTTTGGAGTCTATCGATATCTACACATCCGGATCTACATTTTATATTCAGGGCTCGGGCCCAAATTCCAATGATAAAAGGGTCGAAACCGCAAAGGAATATTCAGACAGCAACACTCAGAATTTATTTACTAATGTAGGTTTCATGAAAATATGGGATTTGGTGTCTACGTTATGAAGTAGCATAAATACATAATCATGGAGATCAAAACAGCAACTAATAAATATTTTTCAAGTCATAATAGTAACAAATTCGTCAAAATACTAACTTTATATGCGTCTACAAATTTTAGGGGTCCTTAATTCATATGTCCATGTGATTCATGTGTTCAAGGGGATAAAAGAGTCCAATTGATTGTTATTTAATACGAGGAAGTTTTGTGACTCTTAGATTTGTGGGTTTGAAGGTTCAAAATTGATTTGCAATGATATTTCAAAGGGAGTCACAATCTAACTATATGTGGTATTTTCAAGAAGACTTGTACTAGAGCAATAAAATATACAAGATGAATACTTGCCTTAATCGACGATTATAAACTCCGCTTGTTGAAGCAATTAAGTAGAAAAATCCCCGAAGATGTCCTCGAAAAGCGCGTGCAAAAATTGATCGGAGATCGCGTTTTCCCCGCACACAGGATCGGCCCAAAACAGCGTACAGCAAGTGAGATCGGCTGCGGGTAGAACACGGAACGGCAGAACGATCCAATCAGATCTCTCCTGTGCACCGGATCCAATCCCAGAACAGCGAACACGGGTCCAGGATCTGCTGAGGCGAAACACGGAACGGCGATCACGGCACGAATCTTGATGCGATCTGACGGCGGTGATTCGCTCCCGCCCTTTTCCTCCTTCTTCTTCGTTCGATCTTCTTCTTCGTTCTTCGTTCGACTGAGTAGAGCACGAGGGAGAGAGGTAATGGCGTGGTGCTTCGTTGGCGGCGACTGCGGTAGCGACGGAGTGCGGCGGCGGCGGCGACGACGTCGAGAAGCGACGGCGCGGCGGGGTGCTCTGTTCGTGGGTTCGAACAGGGGAGAAGTGGAATCCAAGGACTCGGCGGCACTGTGGGGATGCGACGGAGCGACGTCGATGGAGTTTGTGGAGGTGGTGGTCTGGTGGTGGCTGAGGGGGTCGACGAGGCGATGGGGGGGTCAAGGTGACGAGGCGTTCGAAGGTTGAGGGAGACAGGGGGTTCGGAGTGTTGGGTTCGATGGCGAAGACGGAGGACGATGGCGGTGGTCTGGTGGTGGTGTGAAGACGAGAGGGAGACGAGGCGGATCGGAGTGGGTTAAAGGCGATGCGAAGGATACGGAGAAGGGAACGGGGTGATTAGCGGCGGTAGGGAATTAGGGTTAAACAGTAGAGAGGTAATTAGGGTTAGGGTAGGGTTTTATATACTAGGTTAGCGGGTTTGCGGGTTTGAGAGTTTAGGGGATCCGATTCAAAAAGAGCCCAACAGAAGAAATGGTCAAAATGCACAATAATGGGGATTAGAGAGATAAATAAGAAGAATCGGTCCATTTCTCATGAAGAACGGTCAAAAGACACTCAATTGAATTTGATAAAAGGACCCAAAAATTGAGTTGAGACAAAAAATAATGATTTATTCGAACTGAAATAAAATACAGGTTCTCTAATAGATGCAAGAGTACAGTTGAGCAAAATACAGTATAAAAGTACAACTACGGGGAAACAGGAGTTACATTAAATTCTTTTGACACTTGTCTCTCAGCTCACAATTGAGACTGTTTGCTCATTCGACTAAAAGCAACAGATGTCATTATTTGGAATAACGATATGATAGTTTTTTTTAAAACAGATACCGTTATTGGAAAGAACGGCATCGAAATGACCTATGCTGTTCTTCCCAAAAATGCTTGTTGTTGACGTGTCCAAAACTGGGTCAGTTCGCTAATTATTTTCGGAAGTGGGTCAAGGCACCAAATATTTTCAAAAAGTGGGTCAGTACGGCAAAATTTTCCAGTACCCACAATTTACTATGGGTCAAGATTGGCAACTCTATCTATCATCTTCTTACCAGAGTTATCTAGCTTTTTACCCTTCTTTTTGAAAAATATTTAGTGGAATACCCGTGTTTAGAAAACATTTAGTGAAATACCCTAGTTCTTAATTGAATTTCTATAGTATTCTTCCTATAATAATTTTTATAGGATGTGTGACCTTTCTACAACAACTAAAAATTTTTGGGTCTTAGGATAATTTCTATTTTTATTATTAGATTTTAGTTTTTCTGCTTTCTAGTCTATAAATTACTAATAAAATTATAGAAATTAAGTTAAAATTACTTACTCTGTACTGGCTCTGATACCAACTTCTTGGGTGGTGCGTGAAATCTCTCCTGCAAAAATGAAATTAGAGGGAGTATCAAAAAACTTTAAAGGATCAGACTTTCGGACTTTTGTTAAAGATGATAATTTTCTGTAAAATAATATTCTTCGAAATAATGTATATTGTCTATCTCTTGAAATGAATCTTCAAGGGCCCACATATATTCTAGTTCTGTCTCAGAAATTTCACTATTACTATCATATGGAGGTTCTTCGAATTCTTCTGTATGTTCTTCGAGTTCTTCTGTATGTCTATTTCCTTCTCCAATTTGTTAATTTTCTTCTAGAAATTGTCTATATGCTGTTGTAGGGCTCCAGATATAATTACTAAATACACCATTCTCATAGAATAATAAAGATCTTTCACAAAAAGTTAAATCATCAATTATTTCGACATTTATATTACTAGTTTCTCCAGGATATATTTGATTTATTGTTATAATTATTACTCTTTGAACACTGAAGAAAAATAATTTGAATTCATAATAGTCAATCATGCTTGTTACTCTATGAGGATAGTAAACATCGAAAACTAGCATTCTATCACTTCCTTGATAATTAATCATTAATTCGAAAATTTCTGAGGCCATGCTTAAGCTACTATTATCCATTAGTTCTATTGAACAATAATCAATTATAAAATCAAGAGTAGAGAGAGATTTCTAAGGATACCTAAAAAATCAAAACAAAACGGCCCATCATGCTTCCGACCTAGTTAAACTTCTTTTGAGCTGCTCTGTACCAGTTACTAACAGTGGATAAAATACCGCTGGTATGCACCCCGATTTCTGTGCTTCTTTTACGTTCTTCCCATCTCAAGATTACTATGCCCTCAAAAGAGCTTCATCCGAGAGATACGTCAAGAACAACTTGTAGCACTTCGGTACAGACAACCACAACCTAGCTCGTTTCCTACTGCTAGGTATGCACTTCAGTAACTGATTAAATGCTCCTTTTAATTGCTCCATTGTTCCCTTGATGTAAATAACCTCTTGTTTTATTTGCTGAACTCTGGTTTCCATTCTGCAACAAGTGAAATTGTTAATTTCTTGATAGAAAATCAGCTAAAATATTATGTTTTCCTTTTATGTTTTCTATTAGGAAATCGTAATGTGCTAACTCCATCTGCCACCTTATCAATCTTTTGTTTGTTATGGTTAGGTCTATTATTTTATTAATCCAACTCTTTGCTTGGGTATTATCTGTTCTTACCGTAAATTTTGTATATATTATAAATAGTTCAAACTTTTTTATAGCTTTTAAGATTGCTATTAATTCTTTTTCGTTTATGTGGTAATTTTGTTGGGTTTGTGTGAAAGATCCGCTAGCATATCTAGCTAGTTTTTCTTCCTTTTCTCCTATTTCAGTAAATTTTAATACTGATCCCCAATTGGTTTCACATGCATCTGTTTCTATTATCCAAGAACATTCTTTAACAGGTAATCTTAGCTTATGTAATTCTGAGGTTTGCTGTTTTAATATTTTAAGTTTCTCTTCATCCTCTGGGGTCCATTCCCATTTCTTAAACTTTTTTAGTTTTTATTTTAACCAATTTGTTTTTGCTGATAAATTTGGTATGTAACCTCTTGTTCGATTCTTATTATAGCTTGCACTTCTCTTTTTTCGTTTAAGACGTTAGGAAAAGTCTTTATTTTTTTTCTATATGTGGTTGTAATTCTATTCCTTCATGTGATAATTTTGTTCCTAAGAATTCTATCTCAGTTTTGAATAATTCTATTTTCTTTTTTGATAGTATAATACCTGTATTTTTCATTATTTCTATGAATTTTAGTAGATGTTCTTTATGTTGTTCCTCGTTTTCTGATCCTATTAGAATATCATCTACATATACTGATATGAAATTATTGTATTTTTCAAAAATTTTATCCATATATTCTTGAAATATTCCTGGGCTGTTTTTATAACCAAATGGTAATACATTCCATTCATAAAATCCTTGGGGTGTGCTAAATACTGTTAGAGGTTTTGAATCTTCTGTTAGTTTTACATGACAAAATCCTGATTTACAGTCAAATTTCGAATATATTTTTCTTGTTTTTACTGTGTTAAGTAGTATTTGCATGTCTGGTAGTGGGTAACCAAATATCTTAGTATTTTTATTTAGTTCCTTATAATTTACTACCATTCGAGATTTACCTCTTTTTTCCTTCTGAATGTTTTTTTACTATGAATGCTGGTGATGAGTGTGGACTTTGTGATTTTCTTATGTAATTATTTTCCACTAATTCTTTTATGTGTATTTTGAATTCTTCTAGGTCTGTTGGAGTATGTCTTATAGGTCTAATTTTTATTATTTTGTTCGTATCTATTAACTCTATATGTGTTGTGGGTTCACTTAAGTTCCATTTTGCCAAGGAATTTTCTCCGCATAGATCTTCTAATTGTTTTTCTAAAATTTCTTTTTTAGTTGTTACTTGAACTTGTTGTATTCTAGTTTTGTTTGGTAAATATTGGTATTCACCACGCTGGGTTGAAGAAACTCTGATGTGTGGCAGGTCAGTTCTGGAATAAGGTTGAGTTATTCTAATTGCTATTGCTTGGTGTCTGCAAGGTGTTGTAAATACAACTGATTTATGTGATATAGTTATGGGATAGTATTGTTGGAAAAAGTCATTTCCTAAGAGTACATCATTATTCATATCGTCAAACTGGTATATTATAGGTATTTTTAGTACGTAACTTCCTATTTGTACATTAACATTTTGTTGATATTTTTCTAGTATGATAATTTGTCCAATTAATCCAGTTATGGTTTTTTTATTAAAACCATCTTGTTTCCATTTTGGTAGTATATTTTCGCAGCATAGACTAGTACCTGCTCCGGTGTCTATTAGACTGTGATAGTTTCTTTATTTATATCCTTCGTAAACAAATTCTGTTAGAATGTATAATGTGTTTTTTGTTGCTCTTAATGGATTCATTTGTCCAATATCCTATTTATTATCATGCTTTCATTGTTTACTGTTATTGTGATTTTTTTTTCTTGAATTGAGTAAGGTTGTACTGATGTAAGGAAGTCAGTTCCCAATAACATATCATTAACATGTTGTTCTGGGTCTATATGTAAGTGTAATAACATTTCCTTTCTACCATTTATCCTTAGTGGTAGTATGATTTTATGTACAATTGGATGTCTATTATTGTAATAGTCTAGACTGTAATATGGGTTTTCTAACGTTATTAATTCAGTGGTTTTTATATTTGTTTGTTTAATATGTGAATTGGTAGCTCCTGTGTCTACTAAGGCTATTTGTTTATTCCATTTTCCATTGTCATAATATTCTATTTCTATTTTAAATTAGTTATTGTTTTGGTGTTCTAATGTATTTATTATTGGTATTAATTCCAATACTTGTTGTTTATTACTTATTGATAGTGATCTCTTTTCGAACATTATTTGTGGTGCTTTTCCTTTTGCAGTTTTTTTTACTTTATTAAAGTCGAATTCTATATAATTTGGCATAGTCATTGCAGGGTTTTCTCTAGTTGGTTTGTATCTTATGATTTCGCTGAACAGAGGCTATATTTTAAAATTATATGTATTTCTATTCTTTACCTCGTGCTTGCTAGTGAAAGCGTAAATGTTTCTTATTTGTATACTCATAACCTTGAGTTTTTCTATCATTTCTATGCATGATAACCTATGATACATGACTAGACTTTTATCTTTATTTTCTTCTGCCATGCTAATAGAGAAATTAGATTTTATTGTGAACTTTATCTTTTGGTACATTAAGTTTCCTTGTATTATTCCTATTAAGGCATCTTGTGTACTTGATATTATCTTATCATCCATTAGGTATATTTCGAGGGGTGTATTTATTCCTTCCTTAAAATAGGCTTTTATTATTATTTGTACAGCTCCTAAATGTATGCGCCTTAATGTTTTTCTGGTCTTTTCACTTATTTTTTCCATTTCTTGTCTTATTATTCTTTCAGTTATTAATGGGATTATGGTTTTGCCTTGTGCTTGTTCAATGTCTATAGGTTATTCATTATTTCTAGCTATTACGATGGTACTTTTCTTTCTTTCAAATATTGGTAGTTTGAAAATTTCTTTTGGATTTATATCTAATTTGGTCTCTCTTATTTTATCGTATTTTTGTATGTTAAAGCCCATTCTTTCTCTTAGTTCTTCATTGTTTTCTTCTCTTTCTGAGGGTTCTCCTATTTCTGTTAGATCTGTTATCACATTTATTTCACATTCTTCTGTTTCACCTTCACTACTTCCACTATCTTCTTCCATTACCATTATTTCTTCATCTTCACTTATTTCTGTCCATTCTTTATCATATTCTATGGGTTCATAATTTATGTTATTCATTTCTTCAATTTCTTCTACGTATTTTACATTTTCTTTTTTCATTCTTTTAGGACAATTTGGTGATATATGTCCTACTTCTCCACATATGTAACAATTACATTTCTTTGGATTTTTCATATACTACCTATTTTTATTTTTCTTTATTTTTCTAAAGTATTTTTTAAAAGGTTTTCTATATCTCTTAAAAGTTTTCCTATATTTTGGTTGGCATTTTTGGAATTTGTGATTATTCTTCTTTGGGTATTTATAGTTATTATTGCATCCCCAATGATTTGGTCTTGCATTCTCACAGCAAATTCTTTGTTTATATGTTCTATAATATTTCATTATTGCTCTAGCATCTTGGCATACTTTGTCTCCATAATCTTTTACAAATTGCGTCCTATACCCTAAAGTATCTACTTATGGTTTCACTTTCTCACTTATATATGCACTATATATGTTATACTCCATGGATCAGGTAGTTTTAGAAAGAATGAGTTTAAAATTGGACTCCGTTCTTCTTTTGTATAATAACTATCTTGAAAATATTTTCGGAATTCATAAGCATAGTTGTCAAAATGGCACATATCGCATATTTCTAAGTTACTTAGTCTCCATCTTGCTTGATTCTTTTTATATATAGTGTGTTTTTCTCATTTATCATATACACTGAATTCAGTTTTTATTGCTTTTTCGTAATTTGTAATTATTTCTTTTAAACCTAAGGTCCGTTGTGCTGAGCTTTCTTCAGTTCCTCTATCATCAATTGGTCTTGATTTTCTTATAGTATTTCTTTCTTCTTCCTCTATCTTATTCCACTATTTTGCTACTACACCCACAAAGGTAGCTTCTATAAATTTCTCAAATGCATTTCCGTTAAGGTTTTGCCTAAATCCTACTATTAGTGATGCTTTTACCCATTCTTCAATTGTCTTATCTACGTCTTTTACGCAATCTCGGTCTAACCATTCTCCATTTCCTGCTATTCCTTTTTCGTAGTGTTCTGTAGGATCGTATTTTGGGGTTTCTTTTTCTTTATCTTTTCCTAGTTGCATTCTTCTTTTTGTATTTTGCCATTTCCATGGTAATTGGTAAGGTTTTTTGTTAGGTGGTGGTCTTAAGAATTCATACATGTTACTTAGAATTTCTGAAGGTTTTTCAATAATCTTATCTTGGTCCATTTTTATTTCTTCGTTTGTTATATCTAGATTTTTCAAGGCTTCTTGTACTTCTTCTGAATTAGGATTTGCCATTAAATCTTCTATTTCCAAGATATTTATATTAAGTTTTGTTATGGCTTCTAGCTCTTTCATATCTTCTTCTGTTATACCCAATTTTTCTTCTGGGTAGTCTGTCATATATCTTCCTAATTCTTTTATATTTTTATTTATAATTCTTTTTTTGATATATCGGATAGAGCCAAACGGCTCCAGCCATCAAAAAATATATTAAACAATAAAAAAAGTTAAGGTACAAAAAAATAATCAAAGGCTTCACAAGTTGTAAAACAGAAATAAGCATGCAAAAAGGAAATAAAAAAATGGCTGAATAAGCCAGCAAAACAGGGTTCTGCGCAAGAACAGGAGCACCACTTCGATCGGCCAGGAAAAACAATAAACTAGTGGAGCCAAACCAACTTGTCGCACCCGAGAAGGAGTAGGACCTAAGCGACTGAGCCATGAAACAGGAGGCCAAACCTCCCCACACGAAGACATCAAACTCCACTAGCAGTCCAAGAGAACTGTAGCGGCACAACGGAGGCAACACACTGCCTACACCAGGGATGTCAAAGAGAAGCCAAGACTCAACTGTGCGCAAGCTAATGAGCTGACACAGAAGTTGCTTTCCTCGCAAGAATACGAGCACTCACTCGAATCTGCAAATGATTAAGGACTTTCTTGTTGTATCTCCGCTTGACGGGGGGAGGGGCAACCTCCATCGAAAGGGGCAAAATGGTCGCATGGTCAGATGATGAAGCTTCGACCATGATATGGCATGAAGGGGAAAAGAGAATACTGGGAGCGGCCGTTGAGGCAATAGGGATGGAATTGGTAATGTCAGCACAACGGGGGAAAGAGGATTCATCAAGACTCCGAGAAGACTTAAGGGAAAGGGAGTGCAGGATATGTGTAAACTCCATCAGGAGCTGATTGAGCCATGAATGAACCCCTAAGTGTTGATACCAAGAGAATAAGCATCCTGGATAATGAAAAGAGAACGTAGATCCTTTGGGAGAAGAAATCTTCAAGCCGCAGGGAGAGTAAAAAAATAGAGAAGGGGCCTTAAACTTAACAATATCCCTATCAGGATGCACTTGGGGGTCAGAAATGCGGCAGTGCAGAGCGTGCCCCCTCGCACAACGAGACCTCGAAAGAGAAGAGAAATAGGATTTAAACAAGTCCGAATTATAATCCAGATTCCAGCACAACGAATGTGCCACTGAGTTAGAACGGGGACGAGCCTTGTAAGAACCCAAACGAGGGTAAGAGACAAGTTTCGTAAAAACTTTACGATCCTTTAGAAATTTGGCTATATGAGGAGGTAGAAGAGTAGCCAGAGAATCACGATAAGGAGAGATAGAAGTAGAGAAGATCGTAGCCGGCAGAGAAACAACAACAGAGGAGTGGAGATCCTTTCCAGTATCAATACTGAACTTTCTAGCCAGGCAAGCATGAAGCTTGCACTTTAATAGGGGATAGTTAAGAAAGGGGAGGAGTTTCGCCGGTAAGGGATGACCTCTGGAAAAACCAAGGAGTTTTTGAAGGGAGAAGCATCGACTGCGAAAGTGAACAGACTTATCACAGAAAAAGCACTTCATTTTATTCACGCACTCACATTTAAAATGTCCAGGAAGGAGGCACCTGAAGCAGACCCGATGAGGGTCAGGCCTACGAGGAGAAGGGGAATTAAAGAAAATGGGAGAGCACCGAGAGTGTTCGATGTTATCCAAAGGAGGAGAAGAAAAATCCCATTTCAAATCCTGAGCCGTTACTGAACAGCAAGAACGAGTTTCGGACTCGATGAGATTCATGGTTGAAGCCAACCCAAGATAGGCTTAGAGCAAAGCACCAACAGAGGAAAGGACTGGACAATGGTACCACTTACAGTGCAGATCCAATCCCACAAAAACAGCACTATCAAAGAGCACAACAGCGCCGCTCAAAGAGGGGCAACAACACCCTCCACAAAGGGAGAAAAAAATGGTGATAAAATTGAATCCGGTAGGATAAACAGAATGACCGAACTTGAACAAGCTCTTGGTCAGTACACAGTGAGGAGGTTAATAAACTACTGACTGTATCGATCCCCAGGAAAAGGGAAGCGCAATGCCAGAAGAAACAATCGGTCAACCTGAAAGAAACTCAGCTCAGAGGAACCGACACAGCGCTTAGGGGGAGCAGGAAAGCACAAGTAAAGCCCCAACAACACACCCAAAACAACACAACTAGAATCTACAGCTAACAACTAAAGCTAACGAAAACTCACAGTGAGCGGTTATCCGAGAAGCCTGGATAGCTGCGGGGGGAGCGACGCTGACAAAAAAACCACCGAGAAGGGGATCTTCGTCGAGCAGAGAAAAGTCGACACCGGAAGGAGGCGCAAGAGGAAAGTCGACACCAGAGGGAGGCGCAGGAGAAAAGTCGATACCTGGACGTGGCGTGAACCAGTGATTGGTACTGGACGGAACTGAAGGCTGAGTCTACAGTCCCTAGAGGCAGCCCAACGGGAGGATTGAAGGGAGATGACGGGATGCACCGTGTGGTGAGCGCGCTCTGCGAGAAGAGAGGGGGAAACCTACTTCCGGCTGTGGCCGGCTTGAGGAAGATGACCACCAGCAACGGGCACTAGAGGACAGGAAAGTCCCTTCCGGAAACCGCTGAGACTGGAATGGATCGGCGATGACGCGCAAGGGGGCGAAACGAGGTCGGAGACGCTGTGACTTGATATGAAAAGGGTATGGAGAGCTTGGAGAGGAAAGGGGATTTAATGAAGGGGGGGAGGGAGAGGGTGACTAGGGACGCCCGATCTGGGCGTGGAGAGGAAGGAAGATGAAGGAAGAAAAAATCGCTCTTATTTATACTTCTTAAATCTTTTCTTATATCACTGAACATTTCAGGACCATTGTAATCTTCTTCTAGCTCTTGTATGTTTATTATATAAACCTTTGGGTCCATGTCCTATTATTTTGTATGCTAGTAGGTGTTGGTAATACCAACTTGCTTCTTCGTTTTTGTAATCTAATACTTTGTATGCTATTTCTTTTTGTATCTCTTTAAGTAGTTGATTAGTTACTTTTATTGTTAGTAATAGGTATTCTGATATTTCTTTACTAGCAATATACTTACTCTCTACTAATTTTTTATCAACGCATCTAATCTTGAATTTCGAAAGATTTTTTAATTTAAGTTTCTTTATTTTCTGTGAATTATCCAGCTTTTATAAGGGTAAGGTGTATTATAGTTTATAATTTCTAAAGTAGGTTATATATAAAATTTTGCTTTTTGGTTATTATAATTAAAAGATGTAGTTTGCTAAATATTTTATAAAAGTGAGCTATTTGGCTAAATCTTTTAGGAAGTAGGGTATTTGGCTAAATATTTTTCAAAAGTAGGTTAGTTATCCACTATACTCGTGGTGCACTTTCCCACTTGTCACCTCCAGTTATTTATGCCTCTCGCAAGGAAGGCAAGAAATTCATCAACCCTTCAAAGAGACTAAATCCAAAAAAGCCATTTCCATGTCTCACAACCTTATTCTCTTCTTACCTCTCATCTCAAGCAGCTAAAATCACTTATTCAGACCACTGCAACCAATCAACATTTTCAAGCCATTCATCTGAAACAACTAGCCATGTTTACTTCTCCGATGGTTACTTCTCCGGTGGGTACAAGTTGTTTGGCCCAGACTCTGACCCCTCTTCTTCAAGTTTGACGAATTCAAAAGCTTTCCATTTCCTGTGAGGAAACATTTACCGTACTCAAAATCCGGATGTATTTCACCTCTCTGGTCGGAACAGCATCCAAACAGGATTAAGTTATCCATCGTGGGTGTCATCATCTCGTAGAAATTGGAATCCTATGGAAACTTCTTTCATTGGCAGCAAGTCGGCCAGCTTCAATCTGTCAGGTTTCTGGTCTAAGTCTACTAGCAAGCTTTGTTTGGTAGGCACTGGTTTTACTACATCAAAGAAAGGTGACGCACTCAACCTCTCTGCAGTGTTCAACCTCAACTATCCAAATAATTCAAACATTCACACTAGTGTTATCGGTGGGAAATTTGAGAGCTTAGATGATTCTGATAGCCCAAGTCATTTTGATACAATCTCGGTCTTAGGCTACAGTCAGAATAATTACGAATATACACAACTTGATCGGCTTAAAATGATCTGTTCTCATGAGAAACATTTGATAGAATTGTTTGGGTTTAACAACCATGAAGCCTCTAGTTACCTTTACAAATTCATCAGGGGGCAATTTAGATTGGAGTATGGGAAAAATTGCGTTAATAGTAATTGTAGCCCTTTTTCTTCCAAGGGTCATGAATTTTTCCCGTCCTTCATTACATTCAATCATATCTATGTTAGTGAAGAAGGTAAGGTTCATATGCTTATAGGTTTCTCAAAGAGCAGATGTTTTGGGTATGACTTGATTCCCTACAAGTCTTTAGTTGCTGAGGGGTATTGGGATAGTGAGAAGAAAATTCTTTTTTTACTTGCTTGCCCTGTAATTAAAACAGAGGATCCTATGAAAGATTCCAACGTTGGTGACCGCATAATTGGGTTGAGCTTCTAGTTTCCTGCTGTCTTTACAATTGAGGAGAGAAGTAATGTTATCGGGCATATTTGGAGTACCAAAGCAAAGGGCGATCCGAACTATTTCAGTCCAATTCCTTTTCGGAGTTCAGGAGGCAATTTAGGTGTTCTTCCTGGTGTTAAGTATAAGTACAGTGAAACTGTTTCTATGAGAAAAGTGTTGGAATTAATTTTTGCAGTTTTCTGGGCCGGATTCCGGCAGGCTCTGGCCACCGGCGGAGCCGGAAAATGATTGGATTGCGATCCTCTCGTCGAGTACTATTCCGTAGTGTACTCATTTGCCAAAAACGAATTCAGTATGAATGAGAAATGTTGGTCCAAAGTCGGGTACTTGAAATGTACTAACTTGGAAACTTGGAGAAAATGCATAGTCCCATATCGAAAATTGGGAAAAAAAATTTTTAGTATATATACTAGAAAATTGGAATAAAGGGCGTGCCCCGGAGGTTACCACTAACGTGTAGTAGAGAGAGAACTTAGCCAAAATGACAAACACACGCGCCCGGCCCGGTCGATCGAATGCTGCTTCTGCGGCCCGGTCGATCGAATGCTGCTTCTGCAAAATTCAAGTAGTGTTCGCTGGGATCTCTCTCCATAAAGCTTATTTCTGTAATTTTTGTTCTCAATTATTATTAGTGATTTTCCTATTTATAAAATTGGAGTTCTAACAAAAAAGCTTGTGGAAAAACAAACGGCAACAACTTGATGAATGAAAGATAACCTGATGGGAGTTCTATTGAGGACATGACATTTGATCTTATTGTCAAAATTGGCAAAAAAAGGACATTTAAAGGTCGAGCCGCTTTAACCACACCCTTCCAAATGTCAGTTATTCGATAAGCTTACCGTTCTTTTTTTTTTCTCTTATAAGAGGTTACCTCTTATAAGAGATTTACAGTAAGAGCCTCTTGTAAGAGCCTCTTTTTGAGGTGTTCTTTTTACATAAAAATAACCTCTTATAAGAACCTCTTATAAGAGAATTCTGTTCTTTTCTCACCTCTTACAAGAGCCTATATTACCCCAAAGTCTATATTACCCCCAAAATATAAAAATAGTGAGATGAAGGACAAGAAAAGATAAGTTCAAATTACTAATATATAAACTAGTTTAATGCCAAGTTAAATTCACAAATCAGTGTAAATCATCAATTATAATTCTGGGCTACTATAGACTTTTAATTAGTATGAAAACTAGTATGTATAAATATAAATAATAATAATTTGTTTCAAAGAAGTTGGATTAAAAAAATTTAAGGTCAATGGGCTAATATAAATTCTCCCTTAGCTGTAAATAAATAATAAATAAATAAAATTACAGTCAACTAATTGTTTCGACAGCATCCTTAACATAATTGTTCGAGATTGTGAAGAATGAATTCTCACACTTTTTCTAGGATAGCATATTACAGTCAACTACGTATATGATTACACTTTTTCTAGGATAGCTTATTCCGGACTACTATAGACTAATATATAAACTAGTTTAATTAGTAACAATTATAATATAGACTTTGGGGTAATATAGACTTTTTAAGTGATAGAAGTCTTATAAGAATTTGAAAGAGGCTATTAAAAGTCTTTTAGGATTATAAGATATTTTGAGAAAAATGTCTTATAAGAGGTAAAAAAAGAACACAAAAAAAACTCTTATAAGAGGGGGACCACCTCTTACAAGAGGTAAATCTCTTATAAGAGGAGAAAAATAACACTTCCAAAATTCTGCATAGTCTCTCTGATTCATCTTCCAAAATTGAAGAAATTACCGATATCTCAGCAGAAGGGATTTATGATTCTGGGATGGGAAAGTTCTGCATGGTCGGATGTTTGTCTATAAGAGGAAAATCTGAAGACAATCAAGACTGTGAAATTGTCATCGACTACCAACTACCGCCGTTAACTCAAATCCCCAGTGGGCATACTAACATCACAAGTCATCTAACTGGAACAATTCGAAGCAAAAGATCAAGCTGGGATCCACATCACTTTGAGCCTTTAGAGCTTTCATCGTATACAATGTACAATACAGAAGCTGATGAAACGATATTGAGGGTGCATGGAAATTATCTTGGTTACAGTCTCACTGATACTCTTTTGCATTTCTATTCTTCTCCAACTCTTCCATGTAAAAAAACACAAGCATGCTCTCCCCTCAATATCCATCACTATGTTTGTTATTCTGACTCTTGGTTATATGATCCCTCTAGTATTGAACTTTGAGGCCCTATTTTCAGAGCATGGAAGGAAAAATTACATATTATCGGTACGTGGGTGGTTGGAGGCCAATGAAGTCATAGTGAGGATCATGAGCATGGTGCCCTTCTTACTTCAATTTCGTCTTCTTCAATTGGCTTGGGCTTCTCGATCTTCAGAAGAGAGCAAAAAGAGCTTATGGGTTTCTGAAAGGAAAGCTCTAAGGTTCTGCTTGCCTTTGTATTTGGCCGGAGCTTTAATCGCAAGATTTATTAACATAAGATCGAACGCAACTCAAGCAGTGAATCTGGATTATCTTTCAGCACAGAGTAACTATATATGGGAGGATCTCACATCTTATATTGGTTTGATACTTGACTGTTTCCTGCTCCCTCAAATTCTCCTCAACGTTATTTCAAATGCCAAAGTTGAGGCTCTTTCTCCTGTCTTCTATGTTGGAACTGCTGCTCCTCATCTCTACGATGCTTATAGAGTTCGTCACTATATACCCTTCTTTAACTCCTTGAACATTTATGCAAACCCAAGTGGAGATTACTACTCTTCAGTGTGGGATCTTGTCATTCCTTTAGAATGTGCGCTCTTCGTAGTCTTAATTTTTGTACAACAGAGATTTGGTGGGAGTTGTTTCCTTCCTCAGAGATTCAGGACGCCTCGTGGATATGAGGCTGTTCCAGTAATTAGTCTGTAGTCCAGTTAGAGCATCCACAGCTAAAAATGCATATTATGCATATTTCGTCAGTGTAGACGCTGCACTCGTGAGGCATTCTGTAATTTTTTTCTATTTTTTAATACAGTGAAAAACTAAAGATATCAGGTGATATAGCAATATGCATATTATGCGTGACGAAACATCATATTTCGTCTGGATTATTTAAATTTTTTTTAAATTCTCGGACGAAACATGATTATTATTTTATTTTATTTTTTTCATCGGATGAAATATAATCTTTCGTCCGATGAAATCCTGAATTATTAAACAAAAATAAAAAATCTTAAGCTCCTAATTTAGTTAATTAATTAAATTAGTGTAGTTAGTATTTTAATTAAACTTTTAGTTAAATAATTAGTTAATTAATTAGGTTTATTTAATTAAAAACATAATTAACAAGTTAATTTTAAAAAACCCAACGGGGCGAAACATGATGTTTCGATCCCATGTGGGTCCCCTGCATTTTTTTATTATAAAAAAACCTTTTAAAAAATTCCAAAAATTCAAAAAAATTCAAAATTCACTTCGAACGAAACATCATGTGATGTTTCGTCCTATGTGAATTTTGATTTTTTTTCTTCTTGGGATTTATTTTAATATTTAATTTTTGGTTTCTGAAAAAAAAAATCATTTAAATTATTTTTTTCTCACAGACGAAACATGTTTCGTTTGTTTCTTTTTTTGATGAAATTATGCATTTTTTACATTTTCACGGCTGCAGCAATCACTCAATTTGCTAAGGTATTTTATAGTATTTTTGTATGTCAAAGCACATTCTTTCTCTTAGTTCTTCATTGTTTTCTTCTCTTTCTGTAGGTTCTCCTATTTCTGTTAAATCTGTTATCATGTTTATTTCACATTCTTCTATTTCACCTTCACTACTTCCACTATCTTCTTCCATTACCATTATTTTTTCATCTTCACTTATTTCTGATCATTCTTCATCATATTCTATGAGTTAATAATTTATGTTATTCATTTCTTCAATTTCTTCTACGTATTTTATATATATATTTTTCATTCTTTTAGGACAATTTGGTGATATATGTCCTACCTCTCCACATATGTAACAATTACATTTTTTAGGATTTTTCGTATACTGCCTATTTTTATTCTTTTTCATTTTTTTCAAGTATTTTTTATAATTTTTTCTATATCTCTTAAAAGTTTTCCTATATTTTGGTTTATATTTTTGGAATTTGTGATTGTTCTTCTTTGTGTATTTATAGTTATTATTACATCCCCAATGATTCGACCTTGTATCCTCACAACAAATTCTTTGTTTATATATTCTATAATATTTTATTGTTGCTCTAGCATCTTGGCATACTTTGTCCCTATTATCTTTTACGAATTGCGTTCTATACCCTAAAGTGTCTACTTCTGGTTTTATTTTCTCACTTATGTATGCACTATATATGTTTATACTCCATGGATCAGGTAGTTTTAGAAAGAATGAGTCTAAAATTGGACTCCATTCTTCTTTTGTATAATAACTAACTTGAAATTATTCTCAAAATTCACAAGCATAGTTGTCAAAATGGCACATGTCGCATATTTCTAAGTTACTTAGTCTCCATCTTGCTTGATTCTTTTTATATATAGTGTGTTTTTCTCCTTTATCATATACATTGAATTCAGTTCTTATTGCTTTTTCGTAATTTGTAATTATTTCTTTTAAACCTAAGGTCCGTTGTGCTGAGCTTTCTTCAGTTCCTCTATCATCAATTGGTCTTGATTTTCTTATAGTATTCATTTCTTCTTCCTCTAGCCCATTCCACCATTTTGCTACTACTCCCATAAAGGTGGCTTCTATAAATTTCTCAAATGCATTTCCGTTAAGGTTTTGCCTAAATCCTACTATTACTGTGGATATGTTTTACCCATTCTTCAACTGTCCTATTACTGTGGATGCTCTTATGGATATCAAAAGGAGCTCTATACTTGTGCAAAATAAAGTATACTCCACCATACACAAATTATGTATGGTGCAAATGTTTGATTATTTAGAAACGAGTGTATCATTTTTTTGTTTGTTTTGTTATTGAAGAAACGATTTGTGTATTGCAACTACTAATATTGCTGGAAGAAATTTACGGGAAAGGCACAAATTAAAACACTGGTTTGTTATGTTTTTTTAAAAAAATTTTATAAGAAAGATGACATTGTCATCGCTCTATTAATGAAAAATTAACGAAACATAGTAGTTTATATTACACAGCTACAGTCTAGATCATACATCAGTTAAAGCGACACATACAAACTATAATCTAAAGGGCATAAATAAAAATACAATAACTGAGCAGACATAGACCGTCATCTCCTCAATCCAAGTTTGCCTGATCAATTGACTACTACTCCTTCATCTGAGGCCTCTTCTTAGCCCCAACTTGACCTGCCCAAGCATGTATAGAGGAGAAAATTCAATGGATCATGACATGAAATCTATTATTGATATCACGAAAACACAAATCGTTCTGGTCTAGCCGCAATCTCCATATTGTAGCCACAACAGAAATATCTCAGGCTATCATATCCTCTTTTCTGACCTTATCTATTCTCCAGTGGTCCCATACCTCGAAACTCGATCTGGGACACTCTAAGCTCCCAAACCCTAGATTCACCACCTTCCATGCTAACTTGGCTTTAGGACAACTAAATAATAAGTGATTTGTGTCTTCATTATCATTGTTACATCTCGAGCAACCACCATCAATTTATTATGTTATTTAGGTAATTCAATCTGTTCTCTCTCTCTCTCTCTATTGATAATTTCATTATGTTCTAATTTTTTTTTATATCGAAAGGTGAGGCTAAAACCCCTGGTTTCATTAATAAGCTGCTTAATTAAACATAAGAATACAATATAATCAAAGTACAACCAAAAGGAAAGATCATCATCCTACCCAACAGGCTTACTTCACCTTTTATGCAGAACTCTGAAATATCTCTACTTTTCAGCAAATCCTTTATCCCACTCTACTAATCAATTTGGGCACTTACTTGAACTCACCCTCACTCATATTTGATACGAAACCCCAAAATTTTATAAAATATAAAACACAGGAACTTGTGCATTTTCAAAAGCAAAGTTTCGGCATTGCAGGTTAACTTTAACAAGTTGATTAACATGAAGAATGCTCAAAACATACAGTGTTTTAGATATAACCTGAGATCGTTCAGTGTTCGCTTCCAATCACAGAAATATTTTGGGTACATATAACTATAAGATAGAATGAAAGAAAATGCAGCATAGGAGGAATTTCTTTCTATGTCACCCTTAAAAGTCATGTCCCCTCATTCTAAATGCATAATCCATATTGTTCAAAGTTCACCATTTTATTAAACATAAGAGAATAAAATATCATCAAAGTTGAACATTTTATGCCTATTTATTTAGTCAACACAATTATTCTATTGCTGAAAATCGTTTATTTTACAATATTGTGATGAATGACCAAAACATGTTCAAATTTAGTGATTTTTTTTATATCAATTTATCTTCTATAGAAGATCAACTTGAACGGTACGAATTGTAAATTTTGGATATAAATACAAGTATCTAGTGTGCCAAAGGAGGAAATTTCCTCCTATACATCATCTAATTATAATAACCTTCATTCTTTTATCATATCAGATATTCTACAAGATATGGGTGGTTTATTGTACACCCTAGTTTGTTAGGTGAAAAGAACTTGTTATTTTTTTCGATGTAGTACTTGATGTTCTTGAAATTGATTACTAGGGCTCATGGCCAATTTATCTACATAGATGAAAAGACTTGCAGAATAAGAAAATACAACAGAAGGAGATATTTGCCTAGAAAGAAAAAAATATAATAATAATAAGAGAAATAAAAGAGAGAATAATATTAAAGAAACTTTCTATATGTAGCTACATCCAGATATGTTAAACAACCCCCTGTTAGAATTGTGCCCTCAAATACACGTAGGCACAGAGTACTTGAAATTGGAGAAGAAGAGGATGATACATAAACAACAAGAGAAGACAACAACAAGTTGAAGATGTGCAGTCTGGAGAGTTGCAGTCAACCGACCGGGGGTGCGGTCGTCCGACCCAAGTTGCTGAGAGTTCTTCGAGTGTACAGGGTTCAACAGAGAAGGGTACGGTCGACCGGTCATGTCTCGGATGTGGGCTTTACACATAGCAGTCGACCAACCTGGGGGTGCGGTCGACTGTTAACGACGCTGTGTGTTATTTGGGCTGACAAGATTCAGACCATGTAAGCTAGAGTTGTGTTTATCTTTTAGGGTTTACTTGGGAGCTATACATATGGCTGTAGACTCTAGGATTTTTATCAAGTGTTGATCGAGGTGAGCCGTTATCATTGTTCAACTTCAAGGGGGGATTGTGTCGAGTGTTTCAAAGGTGAGAGTGGGAGATTGAGAGTTGTAATCTCTTTGTAATCTTTGTATTTCTTGGAAAATAAGAAGTATTGGTTATCTCTGCATGTTGATTGTGTTCTTGTGAGATCTTGCATATATCGTGGTGGCTTATTCTTGGTTCATCTAGTTCTTGAAAAGTTTCAATTGCTTATGGTGTGTTTCCGCTATTAGCACTACGAGTTGTTCGTAGATTCTGCAACAAGTGATATCAGAGCTTTAGGTTCGGGATGGCCGATAGAAAGTCGAAGATCGAGAGGTTCGATGGGAGTGACTTCGCGATGTGCAAAATTTAGATGATAGTGTATCTTTGTCAAAAAGATCTTGATGGTTCGTTGTTCGATAAGAAGCCAAAAGATGCTGACAAGGATGCGAAGGTCTTGGTACAGTGGAATCGTTTGGATTAGAAGGTGCTAGGGCAGATTCAGTTGGGATGAGAAGGAAGGCGTTATTTCATATCTCAAAGGCAAAGACCACAAAAGAGGCTATAAAGATTCTCACGGATATGTATGAGAAACCGTCAACATCTAATCAAATTCTTCATCTGAAGAAATTGGTTAATATGAAGTTGAGGAAAGGGGGTTCAGTAGCAGAACATGTGAACAATTACTGTACAATCAGATGGAAGCTGCATGTTTGAAGTTTTCAGAGAAGGGACAATCATTGTTACTTCTATCTACTTTGCCCGATAGTTATGGTATGGTGGAGCAGACAATTACGAGCACTATGACATATTCGAGACTCTACATGATGTGGTGAGTAGCATTCTGAACGAGGAGGTGAGAAGGGTGAGAAATGGGGGGATATTCATCTTCATCTTCTAGAGATTCCGCAATGTCTGTTGAGAAGAGATGTGTGAGATCTAAGAGCAGCCAAAAAAAAGATAGGATAAGAGTAGTCATCTGAGGGTGGGTCTGATGACAGTGATGGGGGACATGGACCTGAGTGCAAGTATTATCACAAGAGGGGTTACATGATGCGCAGTTGTAAGGTCTATATGAAGAAGAATCAGGAGAAACTGAAGAGAGATATCCTAAAGGAAGCTCAAGTGGGGCTTGTTGAAGAGTTATGCTTATCAACTCGGTATGAGTTGGGCACTTAAGATTGATGTATTGATTTCGAAACTTCTTTTATTGCACTCCGAGGAGAGAGGTGTTTGATGACTACAAGGAGGGTACTTTTGAAGATGTGACGTGGGGAATGGTCACCGGTGTTCTGTACGTGGGGTTGGTACTGTTCGCGTGAAAGCCAATAATGATCAGAGTGTTTTCTGGCAGGAGACAAAACATGTTCTAGACTTAAAAAAAAATCTTATCTCGATTGGAAGGCTAGACAAAGAGGGTATGTCTACTACAATTGGTAGTAGGAAGTGGCCTATAGCTGTAGGTTCAAGGGTGATTGCAAAAGGAAAGTGTGAGGAAAAAATGTATTTGCTTAGAGACGTGAGGGGCATTTCTCCTATAGTTGGCTCTCAACCTGAATCGAGTAGTAGGTTGTGTGAGGTGCAACCGAGTTCTTTCAATTGTGGAGGAGATGTTACTAATTTAGTGGGAACTGTTGGCTATGGAAGTGATCTTCGAGGGTAAGATGTTGCTGTGGTGAGGGTACTTTGGGATATGGCAGACGAAGCTTCAAGTCGCTCTTGTATGGTAGAGAGCACTAGTATCGATATGCGGGGTGATGTCGATGAGGGTAACCAAAATAGGGTTGTAGGGGTTGAACAGTCTGCGAATTTTGTGGAGGTGTCGTCTACGGAGACTTCTAGTACAGAGGGTACATTGAGAAGCTTTGAACCATGACCGGTGTTAATGGAGATTCTGCGAGTTTGGGAGTCTTGTAACACAGAATCCGACATAGGAGGTTGTTTCTCCGGTATTAGTTCTCTATGCGATTGGTAGAGCATATCCTTCATGAGGTGATGAGGGGTGGTTGGTGCACTCCACGTGGTGGAGTGACAGAGGTGCTCTTCATGAGTGTGGGGAGTACTTGGGTCTTCCATAAAAGTGGGAGATTAATAGAGATAATGCGATGTAAAGATTACAATAACTATGAAGCATTGTGTATTTGGCCCAAGTGGGAGATTGTTAGGATTGTGGCCTCAAATACACATAGGCACGGAGTACTTGAAGTTGGAGAAGAACATGAGGAGACGAAGACAACAAGAGAAGACAGCAGTAAGTAGAAGATGTGCAGTCTGGAGTGTTGCGGTTGACTGATCGGGGGTGCGGTCGACCGACCCAACACGCTGCTGAGAGTTCTTCGATTGTACAGGGTTCAACAGAGAAGGGGGATGGTCGACCGTGCAGTCGACCAGTCACATCTCGGGTGTGGGCTTTACATGTTGCGGTCGATCAATCTGGGGGTGCGGTCGACCGTTAGCGGCGTCGTGTGTTATTTGGGCTGAGGAGAATCAGGACCAATAAGCTAGATTTGTGTTTATCTTCTAAGGTTTGCTTGAGGGCTATACATATGGCAGTAGACTCTAAGATTTTTATCAAGTGTTGATCGAGGTGAGTCGTTATCATTGTTCAACTTTAAGAGGGGATTGTGCCGAGTGTTTTAAAGGTGGGAGAGTGAGATTGAGAGTTGTAATCTTTTTGTACTCTTTGTATTTCTTGGGAATAAGAAGTATTGGTTATCTCTGCATATTGATTGTGTTCTTGTGAGATCTTGCATATATCGTGATGTCTTGTTCTTGGTTCATCTAGTTCTTGAGAAGTTTATATTGCTTGTAGTGTGTTTCCGTTATTAGCACTACGAGTTGTTGGTAGATTCTGCAACCCCCTCCTTGTTAGGAGTAAGTGTTTGCGAGGAAGAAAGTAAACTGAAATTAGGTTGAAGTCGACGGAATCGGGTTGCGGAGTACGGAAGGCAGAACATATCGAGATTACTGCACTGAATGAATGTTGGATGGACCGAGGTGGTGCATTGCAGGAAATGTTCGTACAAAAGCCGAAACGAATTCTGTGTTGGATTCAACGTACAGAATTTGGACGGACCGGTGTTCTGTATTGCACTTAATGTTCATACAAACTAGCGAAGTAGATATGAGAGTCTTCATACTAAAGACACTTGTTATTGTCGAAAAAAGCCAAGTTGAAGTTATACTTTAAGATACGTGCAATAAGCTATTGCTGTTAAAAAGTAATTTTTTTGGATCAAAGAGGAAGAAAAAAAGCTTGTATGCGGTAGCGAGAAAAGTCATTGACGGCGAGAGGAGATTGTAAGTGGAAAGCAACTTGCAGATGAGGGGAGGTGGAGTGACTCCCATGATGGCCGGAACCACCGCACCCCAAGGTTGCGGAGCAATATAGTCTAAGTCTTATGAAATTAGTGTAACGCCCCGAATTCCAAAATACACTGAATTCGAGATTCCACAGGATCTTTAAACTTCTTTCGTACAATTTTATAAGAAAATTTAAAACTTTTCACTTTACATCAGTGTTTACATGAAAACTTTACACTTTACATTTTACAGCGGAAGCAAATTTACAACATTTAAATAAATGTACATCAACATTTGAATAATCAACATTTGAATAATCTCTAAGCATCTGTGCTTCTTTAATCTTTATCATGTCATTTAACCTGCATACAAAACTGTGGGTACGTCAGTTTATTCAACCGGCGAACATTATACACGGCCATCCTCTCTATGCCGAAAATAGTATAACTGATTTTTCATATTTAACAAACACAAACTTGTCATATATCAAACTAAAGGGAATACCCTATTGATGTCGTGTTGTGATTGTGCACTTAGTCCTTAATGCAATTATTTATATTATATGACACTAATGCACACTTGTTCGGATTCTATGCATCCCATATTACATAGGTCCGACGGCGAGCCCTTAATCGTTCTTCATCTTGTAAGGTTCAATCCCTCGTCATGTCTTAATCTACTACTGTAACTACGGTAAGTATCCTAGATATTTTCTGACATACGAACTCATGTCTAGGCACCTTGGAGGGAATCCCAACGCACTGACACATGACTCATCATGCAGGCATCCTGTGGTAATTCAGCTCCTACCATAGACATGACACCACCCGCAGTCGTCAAATACCCCACGAGCGTCGCCACCGGGACGGTACTCTGGAGCAGTATCCACGCCCTATCATGACTCATCATGGGACATCCTGGGATACTCTCTCGCCGCCAATCCAATGACCCTCATACTCAATGTTTTTGTCTTACTTTCATCACATCTTCACTATGTAACTAATCCTTAGTTTAATTGAATCATGAATAAAATCAATCTCTTAGAGTTAGCCCTCTCACTATGACTCAAACTACTACCAGTCTTATTTCTTTCATTTCACAATGACCCAAACTGGTCTTTTCAATTTCAATAATCATAATTATTCATCACTTTTACTTGCCGGTGTGAGTTTTGGCTACACTCTAATTTTCAATTTCAATTCATAATTCATATGCTTGATTTTTCATACTCAATAACATTTCTTTTTTCCATTAACGTGATTTCTAAATCATTCATGAGTCCATAGTCATACATGGAATTCAATTATTCATCAAGTAATTCATCACATATCATTTCCACATTAAAAATCATATCAAGATTTGTAAATATCCACTACTCAATATGGTCCCACTATTCTTCAACAAGAATAATACACATCACTTCACGTCATATAATTTCCTTCTTATTCATATTTCTTTTCTAACACTTTATTTCAAATTCTTTTGCAAATTATACCCTCCCCAAAATACAAGTGTAAAACCATAGTTCTATTTATACATTTGTTCTAAAAAATATACTCTATTTTATTTTGATAACTACCAAATTATTTTTCATAAGTCCCACATATTTTTAGGATAATAATCATATTTTTTCCATAGTTTTTAATCACAAAGAAATCCCCCAAAAAAATATTTTTTCCACAATTAAACCCAAGCCGAGACCGGGTTTCGAACCAACAACCACAGAGAAACAAGCCACAGGCACAGACCACTAGGCCGATCGTGCCAAGCAGTATAAAGGAGGGCTAAGAGCTATACATGCTCTCGGCTGTAGTTAATTTATTTTTAAATGTACAAAACAAATATATGGTGCTAATGGGAATCAAACCATCGATCTGTGGGGAACCCCGCGCACTGTAGCGATTAAGAGCATCCCGACCACTTGAGCTATAAGCTCAGGTTGTCTCAGATACAACTCGAAGTCTACTTAAATCAATTCTTTCTGTTAATAGAACATTTCGATATTCAAAAAGCTCTCATTTGATTTTGCTCTTACTAATCTTGCTGTAAATTTCCAGATTAATTATTCCTCTAATAATTTATACTCCAGTATATAAAAAATAATTTTTCAATAATTAAACATATATTTTCCATACATTTTGGTTAAATTGTAAGCTACTACTACCACATTTCTTTTTCGACATTTCTTATCCAATCATGATCTCAATAATCTCTATATCAATTCTCTGTTTTTATTCATTTTATAAACACACAAATTATATTTTTTACGTCCTCTATTACAACATTATCACAAAAGTCCCTTTAAGAATATATGGCAACATTGTCATCTACTAAGTTTTGCATATAGTTATTGATGCTCATAATGAATTTTTCTTCAAACAATCCATAGCTATAATCAATCTACACACAACTTAAATTAAACGATGGAAACACATACAAGCTATTTATTAACATTCCAATCAATTAATAAGCCATTTTGGTGATTAAAATGTACTCTTATTAATCTTTTTCATGCATCGTCATTTCAATTTAATTCTAGCATACTTCCTAATTAGAAATTTGGAAAATAACCCACCTTAATTGGAGAGAAACACAATTTGCAACACCTCCTAAACAAAAGTCCTTGCCAAGAGAGCGATCCTCCTTCTCGTCGATGCGCACACAAGCCTCCAAATGCCGAACCCGAGCTCCTTTGATGCCGGCCTTCCTTGTTGATGCAAGCACAAACTCCCCACACACAACTCTCAATCTTTTAACTCACTTACTAAACTACTAATAATGTATTTTATACTATAGGTCTTGGAGAATTAATTAGTACAAAAATAACTAGGCTAGGGAGGGGGGGGGGTATTTATACTAAAAAATTGGGTAAATGGAAGGCTAGGATTAAACTAGGAGTTAGAAACAAAAGGCTAGGATTTAAGGAGGAGTTACAATAACCAACCATGATCAAGCAACCACCACCCATGACTCCACACAAAATTGTCATTTTCCCTCCATGTCAAAACCGGCCTCACATAAGGTGCTTTGCATGTGTACGTGCAACGCACGTGCATGCACTTGTCTCCATTTAACAAAAGTTGTACATTATATTTTCTACAAAAATAAATTTTTAAAAGATGTGCAACATTACAAGTTGTAATAAAAATAACTCATGGACTTTAGTTTATGGGCCAAAATAATAGTTTTATAAAAGAAAGTAAATAAATTAGATTTGGGCTAAAAAAAAGGCTTATGTTTATTTGAAGAAAAATGGGCCTTTATAAAAATAATTAAAGAACACACATCATCCATAATAAAAATAATTATAGAATTTCATACTACAAAAAAATTGCACGTGCACACTACGTGCAAAATAAATAAATAATTTTCATAAATGAAAATCGGGGCATTACAATTAGAAGCTCTGATACCATGTTAGATTTGTAAGAAAAAAGTAAATGTAGTACTTGATGTTCTTGATATTGATTGCTAGGGATCATGACAAATTTATTTACATAGATGGAAAAACTTGCAGGAGAAGAAAATACAATAGAAGGAGATACTTGCCTAGAAGAAAAATATATAAAAGAGAAGATAAATAATAAGAGAAATAAAAGAGAGAATAATATTAAAGATGCTTTCTATATGTACCGACATCCAGATATGTTAATCCCCCCCCCCCCCCCCCCCCTATCCTCACCAAAATAATAATAATAATAATAGTAATATTAATAAATAAAAACCTCACGAAGGATTAAGAAGTGAGTGCTTGTGTGGAAGAAAGTTAACTGAAACTAGGCCGAAGTAGTCGACGGAACCGGATTACGGAGTACAAAAGGCAGAGCAAATTGAGATTGCTGCACTGTACGAATCTTAGATGGACCAAGGTGGTGTGTGGCAGGAAATGTTTGTATGGAACCTGGAACGGATCTTGTGTTGGATTGAGCATACAAAAGCCGGACGGTGTTGTGCAATCCACGTAGTGTTCGTACAGATTAGCGAAGTAGATATGAGTCGTCGTACTGAAGACGCTTGTTGTAGTTGGAAAATGCCAAGTTGAAGTTATGCTTTAAGATATGTGCAATATGCTATCGTTGTTAGGAAGTAATTTTGTTGGAGCAAAGAGGAAGAAAAAAAGCTTGTATGCGGGAGCAAGAGAAGTCATCACCGGCAAGAGGAGATTGTAAGTGGAGAGCAGCCTGCAGATATAGGGAGGTGGAGTGACTCCGATGATGACCGGAACCACCCTACCCCAAGGATGCAGAGCAATATAGTCTAAGTCTTATAAAATTAGAGGCTCTGACACCATGTTAGATTTGTGACGAGAAAGTAGATGTAGCATATGATGTTCTTGATATCAATTGTTAGGGCTCATATGGACAATTTATACAATTAGAGAGTCTACATAGATGGAACACTTGCAGGAGAAGAACATACAATAAAGAAGATACTTGCCTAGTAAAAATATATAAAAAAGGAAATAAATAAAAAGAAAAAACAAAGAGGGAATAATATTGAAGATACTTTATATATGTAGTTTAATCCATATATGTTAACAAAACTAAAAGGGTCTTGACACATCTCTAAGGTTTGAGAAAAGGGAATACGATTTCACACTTTTCTCAAGAAAATATATCGTCCACTAAATTTCAGAACTCAGTTGATATCATTGTATTCTTCGAACAATTTTTGGTTCAAGCATTATTCTTATACATCATCCATGCCGCTTACTTAATAATGAATTTGTATCCTATAGTGAAAGTCGTTTGACAATGAAAATCTAAATTAATTATTTGATCTCATGTTCATGCCATAATGAGGTCGAACATGTCATCTCACCATCTTCGATTTATGAGTTTCTTGCTTCATTGACAATGAATATCTTTTACCGTTCTTCTTCCATAAACTCGTTTTTCTCTCTCTTTAGAACAAAGCCGTAACCACACATCCTCTCCACACTCATACTCTCTCATCCCATCTTTAAAGGATTCGTTTAAAAGGAGGTTCTTTCTTACAAACAAAGAGGCTTACCACTATGCTACTAGCACACTTGATGAATTTCTATCTTGAGTATCTTATAGTCATATTATTTTTTGTTTACATCACACACACACAAAAAAAGGTAAAAAAGAACACAAACTGAAAACTGATAAAATAAGCACTCAACATTGCTTTGCATGTGGAGCATTAAAGAAACACATTCGTTACATATCTCTAAGAACAATGACTTTAATTGCAATTACTAGTTACTGGTAATAAAACTTATTAGGTCTCTCGAGTATTAGAACAAAATAAATGAGCTCCTACCAACTCCCTAACTCCTACCTTTCCCATATTCTTCATTGCCGATTGCTACACCCACCTTCCCAGTAATCCCTAAAATGCCCCATGTCCCCCCCCCCCCTTCACACCCCACTTTCAAATATTTCAAACCCATAACTCAAAACTTCTTATTCCCTCCACAATCGATTCATGGACTATCTTGAACTCGAAATGTGAGGCTGTGGGCCAACTTAGGTGGTCCACATCTCTGTCAAACATCACCGACCTTCTCCCTCACCCCCTCTTGAACATTACCCGGTCCCACAGCAACAACACCGATGATCGCCACCCCTACGAAGGGTAAGGGGGAACTCAGTCTTCCGTCTAGTAGATCACACCGACGTGATGAAAATCAACATCATCATCATCGTCCCCCCTTCACCTTAGCACAGAGGATGGGGGTCCAAAGAGTGGGTCCTCCTACTGGCCATCAATGGCGTAAGAAGTCCCCCTACCGTAGTGATCATCGGAGCTCCCCCCCCCCCCCCCCCCCCCCCCCGAAATAAGGAGGGGACAATTTCTATTTGGACAAAGAGGGAAAGCGAGAATGATCGGAACACAGAAAATATAAGGACCTTTCACCAGCACTAAGTCCACACCCTCCATCCCCGACACGCTGCACAACCCCATTATCACAATCACACTCACTCACATACAACCCCCCGACCAAACCACCACCACTACAAGCAATCAACCTCCAACCATCCACAATCCCGACACTCTAACATCAACCATTCCTCCCATCCCAACTCCAAACCCAGTATGCACCTTCATGCAAATTCTCCACAATCTCAACCACCATCACCACAACCCCAACATCTAATCTCACCACCACATCAACCCCAATACCACCAACCTCCACAACATCAAACCAACCACATACAACAATCCAACCGCCTAGACCTACAGCACCATAGCTCCAATCCTAGTCCCCAACAACTCCTTGCTCCAGGCTCCATAGAGGATAAGGTACATAAGTCCAACCAATTTAGGTGCTAACTAGAAGATGTTGTGGGGGACGAACCATGGACGAAGGTTGTGTAACACCTGTTTCCGATTAAACAGAATTTTTTTTTTCTTCATATTCTTGTGTTTCAATAATTTTTTTGTTCTTTTTAAACCAATTGCATTCATTTGTATATTTGATTATTTTGTTAGAACCCAAAATTCTAGTCCATACTATCATATTATTATCATTTGATCACGTTATTTAATTGTAATGCCCAACTCCTAATCCATTCTATAATTTGATTGTGACTCCCATTTTTTCGATTTGTAAAATTTCCTATGTATTTTCATTTGGCCATTCATATATTAAATATGTTTTCTGAAATTCATTCCTTTGTATTTAATTCTTTCTTTCTGAAACTCCTATTGAAGTCATTCTATTATTATTGCAACTATTTTCAGTTAACCTAGCCCATCCTAGAATTTAACTATTTGATTATTCTTTGTTATGAAGCCCAATTATTTTCCTTCTATATGTATTATTTATTAGAAAGTAGAACCCAAACCATGGCCCAACTTAATACTTTATTTTAATTCCCAAACCAAACCCATTTTAATCCAAACCCACTAAGCAAATCTGAAACCCAAGCCTATTTTTTTTTTTATATATATTCCAAACTGCCTAAGAACCATCCCCTAATCTCTCCCACTAATTATCCCCCCACTAATTTTCTATTAAATATCTTAACTAGCCCATTATCTCCTACAAATCCTCCTTCTTCCAAACAAATTCGATTGCTTCTTTTCTTCTTCTTCTTCAACCCAACACCGAGCTCCACTACTCTTCCTTGCCACCGACGCTCGCCGCTCGTTGCCTGCATCCCGAACACCACAGCACAGCACCGATCCCCTGCCTCCACTGCAAACCACCTCATCCCCGAGCACCTACCAACATTCCCTTCAACTCCACCGCAACCATCATCTCCATGACCGCCACTCGCTACCTCCCGACTATCTCCTCATCATCTCGAACCCCCGACTCCTCCCACCACCACTGCAGGCCTCCTCCACCGCCCCGGAGCACCACCACCACTCGACGCCGACCAACTCCACTACAACCGAGCTCTTCTTCGATCCCCAGAGCACCACCCTGCAGCTCTTTTCCACTGCCCTGCCACCGCCACCTGCAGCTCTTTTCCACTGCCCTGCCACCGCCATTGACGTAGCCAGCATCACCTCCTCACCATCCGCCCTTCTCCTTCACCCAGGCTTTACACCCAAGTCGCCATCCACCATCGCAACGACCGACTACCTCACCGCCTTAAACACCCACAACACCAAAGCTCCTTATTGCCATTCTTTTCGGTGTTGCTACCATCTTTCACTGTGCCACCCTCGCTCACTTGCTGTAGCCGCCGTCGTCGCTTGCTGTTGTGCCGCTGTCTCTTTGTTCTGTGTTGGTGCATTCACGGTCATCATTGCTCTTGCCGTTGCATTGTTGCTCCCGCTGTTGCCAATGGAATTCACTTCCTTCCGTGGATTTCACATTTATAATCACCGATTAATAGAAAAACATGTATTGTACACTCTTTTTGTTCTCGTACAAGTTTTTCTTTGAATTCCGCAACTAGTTCCATATCTGTCTACCATGTCTTGCATTCCATTTACCATCCATGTCTATGTGAATACCCTTGTAGATCTAAATCGTTGAACCCTCATTGTTACATGCCTTGTTATCTCTTCTTGGTTGAATCAATTGTTTGATAGTGTATTGAATCATCCCGTTTGCCTCCGTTGATTCGATACACACGAAAATGTCATAAACTTCATCACCACTTCATGCACTGCACGAACACAAATTGGAATTTCATATATAGATTTGTGTATATAGATAAATATGGACTCAAATGAATTCTTTTGATTGTGTGCAATAGTTTAGTTGAATTCATAAGTTTAATACGGTTGATTTAATAAATTTGGATGGATTAATTGTAGAAACATATTCTGATTTCCGATTATGAATGCAATCTATTTCTAGCTATAGAAATGAATTTCTTGTAGATAGCGATTTTTGAAATCATGTACTAGATTCTGTCCTGTTATCTCCCCTGATTTGCTATCAGAATTTGAACTTGTTACTGTTAATAAATCTTAAGAATTTATATATGAAAGTAGTAGCCTGCTGTGTCTATAATCCAGAACAATTGACGAATCTGAAATCCGATTTGTAGAATGCTAGATATACTGATTGTAGTACTGTAATGTTTTTAATTTCAGATTACTGATTAGAAGTATATCGTCATGATTAACTTATTATAATAATATGTTACTAGTAGAATTAAGACCTGAGAATTACCAGTACACTACTTAACATCGTTAGGAGTTAGTGTAGGATTTTTATAAGAATTTAAAAAGAATTTCTAGTCGATTATTATGCACAAGAACTTGATACTGTGTTGCTCCATGAACACTAGATTAGTAAAGAACTGAATGGTAGACATAGTTACTGTTATTATATTATGTCGTGTGAATATGCATTGGAACCAGCTGAGAGTCTAGTTTCTGGAACCCCTGACGAAACCTAATTTTCTTTCCTGTAGCAGCAATAAAGTAAATTTTAGTACAGTAGTGTACTGCTGTCTAGAAATTGTAACTTCATGTTTTAAATTGTAAAAACATTTATTTCTTGCTTTAATGAATTGAACTTGTGCATCATGTATTGCATAGCCCTTGATAGCTATTGATCCTATCTTGATACCCGTTTCCATCAGTTGCATGTTCATAAGTAACTATTGTAAAAGAATAACAAGTTGTCAGTCTATGTTATGAACCTAGCGACTAATGTAAAACACTTATGCACACGATGCACTTCGAATGTACGCTTTTTAGATTCTATGTCGCCCATACAACATAGGTCCGAAGACAAGCCCTCAACGTTCTCCTCATTAGAAGGTTTAATCCCTCATTATGCAAACCTAAAAACTGTGACGAGCTTCAAGATTCAGACATCCTGTGAGTATTGGTTGTTGCCCCGAAAATTCTGGAGGTCAATCTCCTTTCTCAGATAATTCTGGAGACTATTTCACTCACATCCCGGAATACTTGGAGAATACCTCACTTCGCAGGTCATCCTGGAACTCTTGTCACACGAACTTCCCATGAGCGTCGCTTCCATCCCGATAATTTCGAAGATCAATCCCTAACCAAGATAATTCTTGAGATTAGTTCACCCACATCTCGAAATACTGGAGAATATCTCACACCGCAGATACTTCGGAAGCCCTCATACTCATGCTTGCTCTCCTCGTCACATCTCCCATCTAGTTCATGTCCTTATAGTCATACATAATTAATATCGCCTAAATCTAACTTACCCTACCGGATTTAAATCGACACACCGAAAATGCTAGCCCACACTGGCTAATTCTCAATTTTTAATAAGTCACAAATTACGGGTACCCTAGGGCTCGCTTAGACTTTAGAGTCGATCCGCACATTTCAAACATCATTAAAAGGCTCTCTAGGTTATCCTTAACCCTTTAAAGTCATCAGCATTCAGTTCCTTCATCTTTTCAATTCGTCTTTTATATATTTCACAAACTAGTCGTTCTCAAATTTTCCCATTCTAGTTATAATAGGACTTCAAAACCCTTAGTTCATTTAAATCAAATCTAATCAAATATCTTAAATCCAATTACCAAATCTATTATTAATCGTTCATTTAAATCTGAAATTTAATTCAACACATTTGTACCAATTTCCATAACAGTAATTTTCCTTCAAAATCAATTTTCATTTCCAAAATAATCAAAAGAAGTAAAAAAACAATAGCCCGAGCCACCAAGATTCAAAACCCACAACCTCTAGGCCCCTAAAGCCGCATGCACTAACCAAACACCGAAGCTTCCATTTCTATCATCTGCCTCCACTAATTCTACTTAAGCCGAAGGCTACTCCAATACTATCTCGATTTGAATTTCTAAAAGCTTTTAATTAGATTATAGTTTCTATACAATATCATCAATTAAAATTTATTTATTTTCAAAACTAAACTTGGTTAGATATAAAGTTGATTCTAATCTAAAACTAAGTCGGTTCTAGGTTGAAACTACACTAAATCGGAATTAAACTTAATTTAATCTAAATAAAATCATTGTTTAATCACACTTTATTCCACATCTTAATTTAATTTTACTAAATTCAAAATCAATCTGAATTAATCGTGATTATATCTCTAATAAATCTAGTTTAGTCATGATTTAATTCTAAATTAAGTAGGATCAACTCAAAGAAGTAGGATCAACTCAATGAAATAAAAATCCGAATCGGAGCCAACCCTGGCTTGAACGCAAGACCTTACAGCGCCCAAACCACACACAACAACTAGGCTCTAAAGCCTCACAACCTGTCAACCTCCTCTCAATGAAACAATATAGCTTAGACATGCTCAGATTCTGATCCTCGGCTCAGATCCGAAACAACACAACTCTCCAAACTCATCAGCATTGAGTTCTAATTCATGAAATATAAATTAAACAATGTATTTTCCCATGATTTAAATCATCATATTAAACAATTAATCACTACGGGAGTACTAAATTAATATTTTCAATTCCATACAATTAATTATTTATCAAACCATATATCTTCAATCACGAATAAAAGTAACATACCCCATCTAACAATACTTAACATGCCGAAAACATAATTTCCGTAATAAAATTTAGCGTGGCATTAAGTGATTCCATAATTTCTATTATGCATTCTACTAGATCATTTGACTACTATTTCAATACAATAATGAAAATTAAACAACTACATGCTTCCTACCACTTCCATTAATTCGATAGTAACTTATCATACAAAAACTAATTAAACTTAGCATGATACAACAAAAAAAATAAGGAGTTGGAGAACACCCACCTAATGAGATGAATTCCTTGCAAGCAATCCCCCAAAAGCTTCTCCCTCTTCAATTCCAATAGCTCTCTACTAGAATGGTTGATCACACACAAATGAAATGCCCACCTCTACCCTCACAATGTTGGTCGACCAATACTTATTTGATGGGATAATTGGGGGTTACAAAAACTACCCACAACTCTACCCATGATCTCTCACTAACTAGCCCAATCCCCACTTATTTGTAAGCCTCTTGACTAATTCAAACTCCCTCTCAACCTCCAAAATTGGCCTGTCACACTTGGATGAATGTGTGTGGCTTTATTTCACAATTTATTATACACAAAGTTACAAATCAAATGACATATATAAGTTAGTTAAAGTAGACCCACCTAAAACTTAATTCAATAAATGTTCAAGTCATTCTAATTTTAACTAAAATTAAACCATTCCATATATTTATACTTGACAAATTATTGCAACATATAACTCCATTAATTTATATTAAGGAAAGTACAATCACTACAACAAATAGAGCTTTCTACAGCAGATTTATTACAGAATTTAAGAATTATTCATATTGAAAGTGATAAATAATAGCATTTCTGAAGAAAATGTTGTCTTTGATTAATTTTGAAATTTACTCTTAGCTACGACAGCGTTTATAAAATGCTATAATTTTACGGCATTTTGGAAACGCTATTATATTCGTAAATAAACTGAATAGATAAGTACAAAAAAGAAAATTCTAAATAAAAAAAATCCAAATCAATTAGAACTCTTCAACTACTCCTCCCCCGTTCCAAATAAAAAACCCTTCTTCCTCGAAGCTCCCCGAGGCCAAATCCAAACCAAATCAAATCCCACCGAAGCCCGACCTGCCGTCGCCCAACACCCTTTTCCCCTCCCCTTCCCCCCCGAAGCCCGACCCGCCGTCGCCCAACGCCCTCTTCTCCTCCCCGCCCCCCGAACCCCCACCACGCCGTCGCGGTTCCGGAACACCCTTTTCTCCTCCCCGCTATCTTCCCACACTAGCCGACTCAAGGTAATTTTCTTCGATGAATCGATCGATGTTAGGGTTCCTATTTGTGATAGACTAGATAGAGATTAGTTAGTGATATGAGAACTAATTAAGCATGAAACATTAGCTGCTTTAGAGTAAAGATGGTGATCATGGTCCAGTTACTGCAACCTAGGTGTTGAGTATTGGATTGGATTCTTAATTCGAATATGTTCTTGTAAGTGGGTGGTTGAAAACCAGACTGGAGCGAAGGCATTACTGACTGTGACTCTAAACAGTTTGTATATGTATTTGGCTGCAGGGATTCTGTCTTGCGAGTCGAAGGTAGTCTCAAGCATTTTGATATGTTCATATCTTTAGTAATTGATATAACAACCTTTCTTATAACTTATAGTTCTCAAACGATTAATTTTGGCACTTTGATAATTACTATGTTTTTTCTGTGCGGGAAAGGTGAATAATATAACTATTGACAAATGTACCGAAATGGGAGTTGTATTTAAGATGATTACAGAAACACGTATATGCATTGCATTATTCACATTTGGCCTCTCTTTCTACTCACAGAAGCAGATGAATATAATTTTTTGTGCTCGGCTTGCAAACTTCAAATATCCACCTATTGTTTATAGTTCATACGTTTGGTTCTTATATTTTATTTTTTTGCTATTAAAACAGGATGTAGTGGCAACCTGTGAAGTTGTGAACTGCAATGCAGTTGAGGTGCAATGTAAGGTATCTTCCATAAAACTATTTGCAAATGTGATATAATGGATCTTTGGTTAGAAATAAAGCAAATAGTTAGGTTTAAAAAGAAGAAGGTCTCAATCCTCTCCTTCACATGTAAGTGATCATGCAAAAAGCTAGATGGTGTATTTTTAAAACATTGAATAGCAACTACCATCTTTGCTTCCTTAATAAGATATAATGAAATGAAAACAGAGATAGGTTCATACATACCCTAGAAAATAACATAACTACTCAACACATAAAAAAGGAAAAGATAGAAAGTAATTAACAGGAGGACATGCCCCTCTCAAACCAACTAAACTAAAGGATAAGTAAATGGTAGACAACCGTCACCGCACCCTCACCTTTGGACCTACCTCGTCCCATTCCCATCCGCCTGCAGCTGTCTCTAGAGCTCCCCCTGCACTCCCTGAGGGCATCCATTGTCCCCTCCACTTCCCACCTCTTTCAATCCCTCTCAAAGTCAACAGCCAGACCTGTGTAGGAGGATATCAAAGAGAAAATGTGTTTAGCTACCTGATGAATAGAACAAGTGTTGCCAAAACAATGAGTATTCTTATCCATCCAAATTATACAATAGAAAATTGTTTTCATGTTTCTGTTGGAAAACTGGTATACTCTTATGATGAATGAATCATATTTATTCATTTATTGTGCAAGTATTGTAACTTGAGGGCCATGCCCTGTTGCTTCTGTATCAATTGTCCCCTTCTGTGGACTTCTGCCATTTGCACTGTCCTGATATTCTTTACTCTCTACTTATGATGTGCACACTCTTATGCTTCTTGTCTGTCACCTATTATTCCTTAAAATAATTTTGATGTTCTTGTTTTGCATATTGTAGGTGTTAAATGTGCAGTTTTAGGAAAAAGCTTATTTTTTTCTCAACATCCACAAGCACACTTCATTAATATTCGTTCTATGGAGGTACTGTTTGTTTTTTCTGTGCTATCTAATACTTTGATTTTTCTAGTCATGCTAAGTTTTGCTCGAAAGCCATGAAATCTGCAGTTCTTACCAAGTTCTCTTCACATTATCAATTTTTACTGTACGATTAATTTTTTTTTGTTCTGATGAAGTCTCAGTGAATGGTAAAAATTGTTTTACACATTTGGTTTCTCCTTGAATATTGAATAACCCTTAACAGTTCAAAATTTCGATCCATTCATCCTTCTTATTCTGTTCTAAACTTCTAATGGATGCCTTTTCAGGTGTTCCATAAACTGGATGGTCTGCCTGAGGAAATCCAGAAGCTTCAACCTCCCCTTCATCAATGGAGAAAGTTTGTATATTGCACTTGTCTTTCTGGATCTGTTCTTGGATCAGTGGACCACATGCAACCTCAAGGTATTGCTACCAACATATTTTGTAAACTGTTACCTACACCAATCACATACATTTTCTCTTTCCATTTATTTTCTTAGTTATTATCAAAGTAATACCTCTCCAGATTTTGAAAAAATAGCTAGTCCAGTATCTGTTGCGCACCTCTCACAATACAAATTGGTGGACCTGCTACTTAATAAGCTTTAAAATATGGGATTTCATTTTTGCATCCCTGACGAATTTGAAGGCCAAGCTCATAATAAAATACCAAAAAATAGGGTTTTATGGGTTTCGAATGCAAATCTATTCACCCGACTGCTCAAGGTGTCAGAGTAGGAGCATCTTTTATGAAAGAAGGGAGATAGATAGATATTGTGAATACATAGTTTGATACCGTGTCGATCTAAGAATTTTCATTTTGGATTTTGGATTGCGAGAAAATTTCAGGATATTTAATAAATATTGGGGTGGCATGTCAAATTAAAATATTTCTCCTAAATATGATTTACATAACCTATACACAAACTATGTATTCACAATATCATATCTTTATATGAACACAAACTAAATATTGAGGTACAAAATTGTTAACAAAAATTTTTAAGTCTTCAAGATGATGCAACTACAAGTTTTTTCTCTGAGACTGTCTGAATCTATTACACACACATGCGTATGTAATGAGTGTTTAGAGTAATTGCATACACATGAGATGATGCAGCTACAAGATTGTTCTCTGAGTCTGTCTGAATCTGTGTATGGCACACATTCAGGTATGAGGTACAAATTAAGTGGATATGGATGTTACTATTGACATATTTGTTTTTGTTGTTGGTGGAAATGGTACTCGATAACCATATTTAACTAAAACAGATTTGAATTAGGATATAATATGGATATTTGCCAGATATTACTGAATCTGAATAATACTAAAGTTTAGTGAGAAAATGAGTTAATTTTTCAATTTTATTCCTTTAATGTATAAAATACAATTTTTTTGCAAACTTGCATTATTAGATATTTACACACAACATATGGCTAACTCCCTTTAGCTTTTCTTGCTCAGGTTCGTTATTTAGCTTCATGAAGTTACTTTAATACACATTGCATGTCTTGTCTTCTGATGTGGGCATATTGTGTGATTGAAACTTTCATCCTATTTCTTTCAGATAAGCTCAGTCCATGATTTATGTAAGTTTTTGTTTATTTACATTTATTGGCTATAACTATGCACCTTTCATCAACAAAACTGTCATACAAGCATCTTATATTTAGAATTGGGATATAACTTAAAGATTAAAATTTCGTGTGGCCCTATTAATTATTGCATACTTCATATATATGAAAAATATCATTTTATTGAGCTCAGGATTTTGTACAAGTGTATAATGCTATGTACATCTCTTCAACTCTCATTGCAGGTCATGGTCGCGGGCGTGGGCGAGGAAGAGGTCAAAACCGAGGAAGAGAGGACGTGATGGGCCGATGACGAATGGAGGAGGATTTGGAAGGGCTAAAATAGTCAACTGTGTTGCTTTCAGTGTTTTTGGATTAATAACTAGTCTTTTTTAGTATATGCACTTTTTGACATATAGCCCATGGAAGGCTGTACTCTGTATCATGATAGGCTGATAACTGTGATTTTCATGTGTTTCATTTTTAGATTCAACTAATTGTAGTGCATTTTTAAATTATTTTTAGCAAAAGGCTTTTGACTGTTTGGTATATGTTCAATTTTGATGTTTTATATGTATGCATCTGGAGAATTTTCAAAACTTTTCTATGCATCTGTAGATTTTTTTTGCATACAGGTCAAAATAAATAGCGTTTTTAAAATGTTGCGAAAAAAAACCCACTTACAAACGATAGCATTTTCGAAACGTTATTAAAGGCATAGTGTTTGGAAAACACTATAAATACAATAGCGCTTCGACAAACGCTATCGTATTTATAGCGTTTTGAAAATGCTACAAATACGATAGCGTTTGTTGAAAAGCTATGGTATTTATAGCGTTTTGAAAATGCTATATATACGATAGCGTTTGTTGAAACGCTATGGTATTTATAGCGTCTTGAAAACGCTATATATACGATAGTGTTTTCCAAACGCTATATATACAATAGCATTTCGAAAATGCTATCGTATTTATAGCATTTTCGAAATGCTGTGTTTTTTATAGCGTTTCACGGAAACGCTATAAACATACCATAGCGGGGGTATTGACAACGTTTGCAAAACGCTGTCATATGTCTTTAATAGCATTTACAAAATGCTATCAAATGGCATATATGTTGTAGTGAATTAACACATGTATTACACATATATGCATTGCATGTACTAATAAATATTTAAAACATTCTCTTAGTATTTTGGCGGATGTTACACAAGCGCCCCCTATCATGACAAATCTAAACATGGTCTTGGTCTCGAAGGGCTGGGAAGCTAGGTTCCATGTGGTTTTTGCAGAATCCTTATCAAAACTGACATTTGCATGTTCTTATTATTCTATCATCGGGAGAGCATAACCCACGAAAAAGCCGAAATTGAAGTTTGAAAAAATATGTCTGGAAATTCAAGGTTTTCATCATGTGGTCATGGAAAACTGGGCTCTACCAACCCAAGGAACTAAGGTGGTGGCAATATGGTGTAAAGAGATATGCAGGCTTAGGACAAGACTTAGGAGATGGAACTGTACCAAGTATGAAACAATTTGGCGGTCCAAGGAATCCATTCTTGAGGAAATTGATGAACTGGAAAGATTGGAGGAATCTAGGGATCTTACACAAGAAGAAAGGAATGAGCTACTCAGTTTAAGGGAGGAAATAGCCCAGCTTTATAATCTTGAAGAAATCAAATGGCAACAGTGGTCGAGAATATCGTGGCTCAAAAAGGGATACACGAATACGACCCTTTTTCATAGAATCGCAAGTGCGCGATAAAGATCCAACCTCATACTATTAGTCCAAATTGAGATGGGAGTGATACAGGAAAAAGAGCAAATTAAGACTGTGTTTCAAACATACTACAAAACCCTTCTTAGGAACAAGACATAATCTTCGGCTCCACTCAGTGACGGCTTTTGGCACAACAATAAGCAAAATGTGGGACAACCACTACAGCCATTGAAACACCATTCACGGAGATAGAGGTGAAAAAGGTAATCCTTCAATTGGGCAAAAGGGAAAGTGCCAGGACCAGACGGATTCCATATGATGTTTTACCAAATCTAATGGGAAGAGATCAAAGATGATTTGATGAAAATCATGACCGAATTCTATGATCATGGACTGAGAATGGGCAGATTGAACTTTGCGGAAGTGGTCCTTATGCCAAAAAAAAAGTACTCGCTCAGAGTAGGGGAATTCCATCCCATTAGCCTTCTCAATTACTTGGTAAAGATAATCACCACGTTACTTGCAAATAGATTAGGGAAGGTGATAGACAGACTGATCAGTTGAGAACAGACTAGTTTCTTCGAAGGACGCTGCATCCTGGATTGTGTAGCCGCCGCACAGGAAACAATCCACCAGTGCTATATCTCGATTAGCATCAACAACCTATTACAACTGGATTTTTAGAAAGCCTATGAATCGGTCGAATTAGAATGTTTATTTAAAGCTCTTAAAGGCAGGGGCTTTGAAGATAGATCAATTCGATGGGTGAAACAATGTCAGACAATAAGCAGGACGTCAATCAGTGTGAATGGAATGGTGAGGCGACCGTTCTCCTGGAAGAGGGGTTTGCGACAATGTGATCCGCTCTCCCCTGCTATTCACAATAATCGCGGATGTCCTCAAAACAATGATGGACAATTGTAGACACACGTGTTAAATCTTTCTAATGGCCAGCAAGAGAAATCGACCAAGTGGTATAATCCTACAGTATGCGGTTGATACCCTGCTCCTTAGAAACTGGAAAATTGGGGAAACAATCGCTTTCAAAGGTGCTCCCTACTATTTTGAGGCATGGTCATGATTACACATTAATTTTTACAAGAGCGCCCTTATCCCTATTGCACTGGAGGAGGAAGATGTGACCACACATTCTACCATCCTAAATTGTAGAACCGAGGGTTTTCCTATTAAGTATCTTAGACTACCACTAGACCAGGGAGACTAAAGAAATCATACTAGATACCGAACATTGATACAATAGAAGTTAGACTGTCAGGATGGAAATGTGCATTGCTTTTCCTTAGGAGGGAGAGTGATTTTGATTAACTCTGTATTATCTAACTTACCACATATTACATGTCATTCTTTGAATTACCAAAGTGGGTGATCCAAAGGAACGACCGATTCTGGAAGAGAATCCTGTGGAAGGGTGCAGACGTGGGCAGAGGGGTACCATCTGAATAGGTGGAGAAGGCCTGTATGAAGAAAGTTCATGGGAGGCTGGGTATCGTTGACCTGAGAGACATGAACCTCACTCTCCTCGGTAAGTAGCGGTGGAAAGTATATCACCATGACAACAAAGGATGAAAGGATTTCATGCGGTCCTATCTACAAGGAAGATGGACATGTGGGGTTCTGGGTAGGGTCGAAAGTATCATGATTTTGGAGAGGAATGTCTGGAGCATATGACATATTCTATATTTGTACCAGTCCTTCATAGGCAATGTCTCTACTACCAAGTTCTGGTGAGACAAATGGTGTGGAGCACACCCACTAAGGGATATATTCCTCGAACTTTACGAGCAGACTTCTCACCCCCACGTCACGATGGCCAAGAGTTGGAAAAGAGGATCCTGGATACCTCTTTTCAGATCACAATTATTTAGGGACTCCCAAGAAAAACTTTTCGCCTTGCAGATGTATATTGCACAGTCATGGGTTAGATGCTCTCAAGGCCCTGACTGAAGAGCCTGGGAACTGGAAAAGAATGGGTTATTGTCCGTACGATCACTCTACAATCGCATGAACTTCAGAGGATGTATTTTGAAATGGTCTGCATTCCTTTGGAAGGCCAACGCATCATTAAAGATTAGATTTTTCCTATGGTTAGTACTTAATGATGCAATCATGATGTGGGAAAATCTTGCTACAAGGATTCCAAACTTTGCATCCGACTATAGTTTTTGCACTATACACACGGAGACGATAAACCACCACTTCTTAGATTGTCAAAGGAGCAGAGATGTACTGATGGAATCCTGAGAGCCTTCAATACTACTAGATACCCACAATTGTATGAGGACCTATGGATTAGTCCACGATTCGCTACAAAGATAAATGAAATGAGGGAAGCATGGTATATCGCAATTGCCACAACGAACTGGATTTTATGGCTTGACAGAAATAACTTTTGATTTTGTGTGACTCGTAATAATATTTCTAGTAATTTAACTCTTAGTATGCATCTGATTTCATTTTGGGCCACAGTTGCAATGATGTGACCAAGGGGTAGAATCGCTAGGTCCTTCCATGTGGACGAGTACAACGATAAGGAGATCGTGTTCTAACCTACACTGGACTAAGGGTCATGTCATGCACCGCTATCCCACCCTCTAGGGTTGTGTTGGAGGGAACCCCATTTTTATGTTGTCCTTTATATGCACTCGTTATGATGTTGTCATTATTTGCTTAGACTATGTGTCTTACCCTCCTATGCTAGGTGGAGGTCTTATGTTTTATTTCTGGTTCGTAGCTCTTATATGTACCCGGTACTTTGGATTTGTTTCGTTAACTTCTTATTAATGAAACAGAGTGACCATATTCCAGTTTTTTCTTTAAAAAAATACATATTTAAACAATAATCTAAATATGATATTTAAATATTTACAACTATCAACAAGTCAGGATGGCTGAGTGGTCTAAGTTGCTAGACTCAAGTTCTACTTTTCGAGAGAGGGTGTAAATTCAAATCCCACTTTTGACACTTTCTCATGTCAAACAAATTATAATGAAAAAAACATTTTTTTTTTTTTACATAATTAGATTTTTCAAGATTTTAAACAGTAATAACCACTAACCACATATTAAGAGTGGTACCAATGTCGATTATTCACCATCCGGGGAACACGTAAATGTAAACCTAGCTTGATACTGGAAGTAGAGTATATCTTACATTGGATATTGTGAATAGCGAATGTCACTATTCTCCTTAACCTCCTCGTCACCTAGTCAAGCAAGAACTTCTCGTACGATAGTAGTATCTACTAGAAAGGCCAAAGACTATTCATGCTTTCAACACCAAGAAGTGGATAGAAGAATAGTGGAGAAGAGCAAACAAAAAATAACTCTTTCTTCTTGATAGGAACTTGAGGAGGTGATCGATGGGGGGGGGGGGGGGGGGTCGGGGTAAGATAATATTCTGTATATATAGAAATGTTTGTGTGTATATATATATATTACAGTTTTTGCTTGATTATATATGTATGAATGATGTAGTGCGTTATATTTGCGGGGTGGTTTGTGTGGATGGTTGCGTTCTTAATGATGCGCGAGAATGAGAAAGACCAATACTAGTACATACACTAGTTTTGAGTGCGGTGCATATGCAAATATATAATTGTATGGTACTACAATTGATATTCTTTGCATGCACTCAAATCTAACCTCTCATCTCTCATCTAGAGCTTGATCAATACCAAAAATTTTAGCCATGTACTCACTTCCAAACAATGGGCTAGAAACCATGGTTTTTGGAAAAACCACTTGCCACCTCACCCCCCCCCCCCCCCCCCCCCCACCCTCTATTTGGCCGGCCCCTTCTCTCACCCTCACTCCTCCTCTCTTGATAAAAACCTCCTTCTTACTCTCTTGAGCTCTGAAATTTCAGATGAAAAAAAAAAGAAAGAAGGAGAGAGTGAAAGGAGCCAAAAAGAAGGAGTATTCTCAAGCTTTTGAAGTAGGATTTGAAGGAGGGAGCTCAAGAAAAATCTCATCTTCTCAAGCCAACCAGGGGTGGGGAGTTCTCTAAACTTGTTCTTGTTCATTCTTGTTCAATTTCTTGCATGCAATGAGTATTAGTAGTATAAGGATGGTTGATTAAGAGTAGATTATTAGAATCTGAAAATGAAAACAAAAAACATGATCTGTGTGTCATATTTCCAAATTTCCAGAGAATAAAATAATTGGAATTTAATCTTGAAATTTATACATAATGATCTCATGTAGGTCTAGAAGCTACACAATTTCTTTCATATTTTTCTTATATTATTTGTTATTTTAAAAAAATCAATTTTGAGGACTGAGTCGTAAGGCAGAGACTGGGTCTGACTATTATAACAACTAAACTTGTGGGAATTCTTAGAATTAATTGACTCATGATCTATTTCTGACAATTTTACCCTATTATCTTGAATGCATCTAGACTCTACAGAAAAATCTTGAAATTATTTAGACGAAATTGGAGGCACTTTAAAAATTAATCAATCAAGAGTAGTCAAGACATTGACTGAAGAATAGCAGAACTTTTATGCATGTTTATAACAGGTAGAACTCCTTGAATACTTGGAATTTGGATGTGAAACTCTTTGCATATTATACATGATGATGTCTAGTTTCTGGAAATGCAAATTTGATGACCATTTGATAAGCATGTGATTTATGATGAATATTTTAGCATGTATTGTGCAGAACTCAGTCAGTATTGACACTCTGATAAGATGGTACTTTTGTGGATCTGTATGAGCATAATTTGAGAAAGTGTCCAATTAATAAATTGTAGTAGACATCTAGAGCTTTCCGAAGAGCCATATTTCAAGAGATTCCTGTGAGTAGATTAATAATTATGATTTTTGCAAGATTGGACAGAAACCAGATTTTGAGCTATAGGCTCTGTTTGAGTAATGCCTTGTGTGTGGTTCTGTATACCTGAGGAAAATGACTATTTTAGGGTAACCAAATGAAACAATTGGGATTGGTGATCAACTAGGATGTTATAGAGAACATTCACACCTTTCCATAGAACCTGGATTTGTATCATTCCGATGAGCAGGTCGGGTTTTATGCTATCAGTAAGATACAGCCAGTGTACAGGAAGTACACGGGCTGAGGGTTGTGAGGCTATTTTGAGGATTTAGATAACTGAATCTGAGGTGATGATCAACTAGAGAGTTATATCCTAGGTCTTTACCTTTTCAGATTGAGCTTGAACAACCAAATCTGAGTTGTATTGTGGGAGTTATGATCTTTTTAAGTTTCAGGCAGGAACACCATAGTTTGTTTAGTCATAGTTTTTGACTAAGTGTTGGATGAACCTTTCCCCTTATGTACATAAGACTAGGGATGGCAACTGGGCCGGGTCAACCGGTGACCCACCCGCGACTCGGCCTGCCAACCCGGCCCGTTAATTTGCTCTGCGGGTTCGGGTCGAACCCGGTGAACAGTACCGGGTCGACCCGGGTCGTAATTTATGCGAATTAAATTCGCGAAACCCAGCCCACGAACCCGGCCCAATTCGCGAGTTGGACCCGCAAACCCGCGGGTCGACCCGTACGGGTCGAACGGTCGAAAATGGGGCCGTTGCGCTGCTGATGGCTCTGTCTTGGGACAGAGCCGTTGTGAACGGCTCTTTGAGCCGTTGCAATTTTTTTTTCCCATTTATTTAGCCTATAAATATCCCCAAAAATCTCATAAAAAATCACACCTCACTCTCTTACTCTCTCTACTATTATACATCATTTGTAAAGAATTTTTGAACAATTGTAGTATTCATCAAACAAGTGTACAAGGAGGCATATACACGATCAAATTTCGGTCGTATCGGAATAAAAATTCAACGTCTTCAACGTCTTCAACTCTCTTCAACCCTTGTCAAATCTACTTCAACCTCTTCTCAACTCTTCAATTGCGGAATCGGCAAAGCGCACCTCCATCTTTTCTATTCTATTCTTATTTTTACGGTTTTTTTACATAAGCGTATTCCACGGTGAACAGTATCAAAATATCTCTATCTCTCTCGTTAATTTTTTTTTGCGTTGTAGTTAAAATTATTGTTCGTTTTTTTGAACTTCTCTATCTCAACCCTCTTGTTTTTTAGATTTTTTTTTGTATAATTCACCGCTCCTACATTCTATATTTTTTTTTACATACTTTACTTTAGCACATTACTACATTATGTCTAGATCACGCGGTAGCGGTCGTAGCGGACAAGATTCCTCCTCCTCTTCACGTAGACCACCAATTGTCCCAACTAGTGAGCCTGCCCAAGATTACATTGATCCTACTATGGAACAATGGGGTACACACGACGATGTTGTAGGTGACATACAATTAGAAGAAGAAGAAGAACAACAACAAACCGAAACTACACAACCCCGTAGTAGTAGGAAAAGTAGAGGAGAAACTAGCGATTGGCATAAGTTTTATGATTATATCTCGGACGAACATACTCCGGGTATATGTTTGAAAGTGTGTAAAACATGTAGTAAAACATACAAATTCAAGAGGGGTGACGACACCGGTACAATTAGTTGGCACATACAACATAATCATAAAGAACTTCTTGATCAAATACAAGGCCAACAAAAAATCAACCTTAGGACCGGTCAAGTAGATAGCCACCCTTATGATCCCGAACTTGTTCGTCGGGAAATGGCCCGATTAGTCATTAAGGAAGAGTTGCCATTTTCCTATCCCGAGATTAGGAACTTAGAAAATTTTAATCAAACGGCCTTAAACCCTCATTTTAAAAGAATTCCGAGAAATACTTGCAAATCGGATTGTTTTAAAGTGTACATGGAAATGAAGGACGCTTTGATTGCAATTTTATGGAGTTTAACTTGTAAGGTTAGTTTAACTTCGGATTGTTGGACGGGTGTCAACAATATTCCAACGATGGGAATAACCTATCATTGGATCGACAATGATTGGATTCTTCAAAAAGGAATCATATCATTTGCGTCGTTGCCGTATCCCCATAGTGGCGCTGAAATAGCAAACCGTATTATAGAAATTTGTGATGTTTTTCATATTCGCGATAAAATTATGGCTATTAGTTTTGATAATGCATCTAACAACATGTAGCAATTACTACTTTAAAATCTGTATTAAACCCTCCATCTGACAATATTTTTCATGTTAGATGTGCATGTCATATTATAAATTTATGTGTTCAAGATGCATTAAGAATAGCTGATCCATATATAGTTAAAATTAGAAATTGTGTACATTTCATTGCGTTAAGTCCAAGCATTTTACAAGAATGGAAAGCTTGGTGTAGGGTTAGAAATGTTCCTTTTAGAAAATTTCCAAAGGATGTTAGACACCGATGGAATTCTACTTTTGATTTACTAAATGTTGTAAATTATTTTTGTATCGCAAAAAATATGCACAATTTTGAAATGACTCCCACCGATTGGTTTTTTGCCGAATCATTGTTGAAATTTTTAGAACCTTTTAAAACCGCAACTTTAAAATTTTCAAAAACATATGAATCTACTTCTAGTAGCATTTTTATTGAATTAGTTAGCATGATGCAAATATTTAACGAAATGTTAAATGATCCCTATATTACTGACATTGTAGTACCTGCATTTCAAAAATTTTTGAAGTATTATTTTCCTCCTCCTATGTTGATTTGTGTTGCTACTGTTATGGATCCTCGTATCAAATTAGAAGGTACGAAGAATTTGATAGAAATATTTTTTAGATATTTAGAGGACAATGTAGAATTAACAACTGATTGCGCTACTTTTTTAGTTCAGTTTGAATCTACTTTAAATAACTTGTATGATTATTATGATAGACGTTTTGCTTCTAGTAGTACAACTTCTGTAGTTAGTTCTTCTTCTGGTAGTTCTAAAGGAAAGGGTAAAAGTAGAATTGGTGATAGAATATTTAGTTTACTTGAACAAATTCAATCTAAAAAACCTAGGACTAATCAACCAAATGAATTAAATTGGTATAACCAACAGGATACTGAGCCTACTCTTTCTCCACAAGATATTTTACAATGGTGGAAAGAACATGAACACACTTTTAGTATTCTGTCAATTATGGCTAAAGATTTACTAACTCCTCCTGTCTCTACAGTTGCTTCTGAGAGTGCATTTTCTACAAGTGGCAGGGTTCTATCTGATTACAGGAATCGGTTGAAGCCCGAGGCGTTAGAGATGCTCGTTTGCACAGAAGACTGGCTGAAGGCTAAAGATAGGACGCAAGGGAAAGCACTATCAAGTTCCACAAGTGGGAGCAAGTCGCCCGAAGAACAATAACAACAACAACAACAACAACAACAACAATAATAGCTTTGCTTGTTATGTCAAATTAGAAAACTTGTACTCAATTAAAATTGTATATAAGAAATATGTTATTGTATAAAACTTATTTGTGAATTGAATTCTTCATTTCGTTATAAATTGTTCAAATTGTATAACTTAAATTCATATGAATAATATTTCAAAATTTGTTGTCAATTTCACTCTTTCAATCTTATTATTATTATTACGATTTTTATTGTTTATTAGTATTATTACTTACTTAGTATTATAATTAAACATCATTTGGGGATATTTGAAGAATTGTAGTATTATTACTTGTTAGTATTATTAATTACTTACTTACTTAGTATTATAATTAAACATCATTTGGGGATATTTGAAGAATTGTAGTATTATTACTTATTAGTATTATTACTTACTTAGTATTATAATTTTTGAAAAATTGTAGTATTCATCAAACAAAGATATGGTTGTTTGTATACATCATTTGTAAAATTATTATTATTATTATTTTAATTTAAGCTACCAAAAAATAATAATAATAATAATAATATTAAACGGGCCAACCCGCGGGTCGACCCGGCCCAACCCGGGTCGAACCCTAAAGGGTTCACGGGTTGGACGGGCCACCCAAACGAAAACTTAGCCCGGACCGGCCCGTATAAGGGTGCAACCCGGCCCGGCCCGGCTAAGTATTCGTGCCAACCCGTACGGGTTGGGCCCGGCCTGGCCCACTCGACCCGTTCGCCATCCCTACATAAGAGTTGATAACCCATTGTTTGGGGATGAATGATGTCTATTGCTGGTCTTGTTGGTGTTTGCCTCATATTGTGGATGTTGTGACTCAAATTAGTCACAAGGGTAGGGTGATACCCTATAACTATCGACCCTAGATGTGAACTTCCGCCGATGCATTGGACGTCCGAGTTGGTGCCGTCGAGTTGTATTCATGCCGATTAAGGATGAACGCGGGCCATGGTGAGGGACAAATTTTAAGCTAGGGGAAGTGGCGAGCAGGACTTGTGTCGCCGGGGCTAGTGGTCGATGGGCAGAGTTTTGGATGCAATCCCTTTACCTGAATGGTTAGAGTGAGTCTTGAATTATAGTGGTGTATTAGGGGTATGTACATTGCATTAGTACTGGTAGACCATAGTCGGGTGTTGTACTTTTCCTGTCATAGGGATACGGATCTGGTTCTTAGGTTTTGAGTTCGCAGGTCTCGTATCTCGATTTGTTAATTCCCAAAGAGCCGGGGTAAGGAACGGGAGAGGAGCTCCTGTCGGATAGGGGGATTTGACCCTCGAGGCCGTCATGTTCCTATGTGCGTGGGTTTTGTTCTATATGTGAATCATTGACGTCATTGGGTACATGGTTTTGTACCGAAAGGTTTGACATGACTTTTTGAGTGATGTCCGTGCGCGGTTACTAAGTGGAAAACGCGACCACCACTTTAGGGACTGCAGTATGGAACTAGACCGAGTGACTACAACCTCCTCAGACATAAAAATATATTGGAAACGGGTTGAGTACAAGAGTAGGATGCATGGCGAGGGTTTGAATCCCTAAAAGTGGAGAAAGATGGCTAGATTTGGAGGCGTATGTAGTATGAGATACATGCATTCTCCAAAGTCTTGCTTGCATTAAAATTAGGCATGTGATTGATGCATTTAGTTGTTAGATCATGACATACACGAACACTAGGGAATTAGGATGCACGCTTCTTTTTCCATTCAAGATGGTTTGTGGTTGCTAGTTTGGAGATCACTGTTTCTTATCAGCATTGCGTCGGTAGAATTATTGACGTTCCCCACCTTTTAGGTACCGGTCCTACCTTTTGAGCAGGTGTAGTCAGAGTTGTGCAGCAGAAGACTCAAGCCGAGGGGCAAGTTTCAGGGAAGCAGATTTGTAACACCCCGCAAAATTGGAAATTACAATTTTGCCCTCGTGTGTTATGCACGTGTATTTTGTAACATGTTTTCATCCCATATTTTGATTATCGACTATTTATTTATTTTCAATATTGATTTTTCCCTATTTTGAGTCAACAAAAATATAATATTTCGATATTTGTATTCTACGTGCTTTCTACGTATTTTCAATACACGTATTAATTACATATTCTCCACCGCTACGTATAATATTTTCTATGTGTTTAAATTATTTATTTTATATATTTAAATCTATTTTATAAAAACGAAAATTCATTTTCCCCCTATTTTGATTAAAATGCATTTTTCAATTTTTTTGCACGTATGGTGCACGTGCAAATTTTTTATTCTCATTTTGCTACTCTCATTTTACTATTTTTAGCATGTATTAGTTTTATTTAGCCTTTCTTTTGATCCATGGACCTATAAACTAAAATGTGGCCCATTAGGAAAGGAGCCCACTAGATAATTAAATAAATTAATTAGTAATGAGCCCATGTAGCAAGCCCACTAGATAATCAAATTAATTAGAAATGAGCCCATGTAGCAAGCCCACTATTAAAATCACATTTTTAGTTAAACATGTACTAATACATGACAAGTTACAAATATTAGTACACATTTAGAGTTATAGAAATATGTTCATATTTGTTTGTACATGTGTGCATGCACACACAAATGTATTTGGACCATTTTGTGGGCTAGGGAGGTGACCGGTTTTCATGAAGGGAGAGAGAGAAGTGGAGCTTTATGTTCATGAAGAGTGGGGAGATGAAAGGTTGTAAGTTTTAGGAGTTAGGAAAATGTAAGGTTTCATGAATTAATTTGAAGAGTTATTAGGGAGGGATTTTTGCACTTTAAACCCTTCCAAAATCCTATAAATAGACTCCCATTTCCTACATTTCTCTTACACCAAAAACAATATCAAAATAAGTGTAAGAAAAAGAAAGAGAGTAAGAAAGTTATTATGCTTGGAGGATCTCTTGCTAGGAGGAGAAGCCTTACTAGGAGCTAGGAATCTTTGGAGCTAGAAGTGGTGTTCTCTTTTCTTTTCAAGCTTCACAAAAGGTGGGTGTTCTCCTACTTTCTAATTTTTTTTTGAATGTACATGCTAATAAAAGTGAATGAGTAGTTTTGATAAAATAGAATAACTATACCATGATTGTGGTGAGATTAATAGTGAATCATGCTATGTTGACAAATAGACTAACATTGTGTTAGTGGGTGATTTCATTATTCTCTAGTGTAGGATATGCATACAAAAAAGAGTAGTATAAGAAGATATTGTTTGAGAATTATAAGATAAAATTTATGCTAGTATATCATGTTTTGAATGAGGATGATTTTGTTGTGATATCATGCTAATTAAAAAAAGAATTTCTTTATACCATGAATCATATTAATGTGATTGCAATTTTTGTACTTATTGAGTATGTGGGAATTTTAGTGATGAATATCATATGATAAACATGCTTTATGATTTATTGACTAAGAAAGAAGAAAGTAAAATTTTGTTATTATTGACATATGTATATTTTTATGGTTACATTTGGAAAATAATAATTTGTTCATGAAAGAGATTTTGTAAAATTCTTATGATTTGAGACTTGTTGGCATGCGATAAATTTCCAATTTATATAAGAGAAATTAAACAATTTTTCTTTTCATTCAAGTTTTGAGAAATGCAAGTTTAAGTGTAAATCGAAAAGAAGAGTTTAACTAAAGAATTATTACTATGAACAATGTTAGAATACTCGATATGTATGAGAAATTGTTAAAGAATGCTATATTTCGACATATGATTAAGAAAGAAAAAGAAAAGAGAAGAATAATTTTTGTTATTACATGTCGACATATGTTGAAAATACAAACTTTTGCATGAAAGAATTTCTTTGAGATATCCATGGTTGATTAAGAGACATGTTTGATTTTAACACAAATTTTAATTAGTATAATGATGGATATAAACTAGTTTTAAGAAACATGATCCTTAATTTTCGAGTTTGGGAAGAAATGCAAATTTTTGTAAAGAAAGGAAAAATCTATTTTTGAAAATGAAGATAGATTATAAAAATAAATTTGAATTTACTTGATTATTATTTCTTGATTTCATCTCAGTCCAAAAGTGAGATTTATTCCAATGCCCTAACTGATTGGATTATTGGGTGAACAAGTGTTATTAAAAGAAACCAAATTCAAATTAGGATTAACAAAAATACATTAATACAACTTCTAACCAAAAAATATAATTGGACTTATTGGTTAGCCAGTGAATACTATTTATAAGAGGTTTTGGGTTCGAAACTTGTTGCCACCATTTCCTTTCATTTTATTTTTTGTTCCTCTCAAAAACTGTTTATTTATGGAAGTTACTGACTTTGGAAAGAAACAAATATTATTCACTCTTCCTTATTAAGTTGCACAAAGAACTTACTAAGAATGGTTTAATTTCTTATCTTGTATTTTTTAAAGTGGCAAATGCACTTTGTTTCCAAAATTATTATTTTGAATAAATAATTCTTTTGAATAAAAGAAAAATATGTAACACGATTATCCCGTTATAAGCAATCCCTTTTGTTGAGTAAGAATGCTAAATGAGTTTAAAAGTTTGTGTGAATTCATATAGAGTTTGGAAATAAATTATTTATAATTGTTTGACTTGACAAGATCATGTAAATATGTTTATTTGTTGACGAGATCATGTAAATATGCTTGTTTGTAGTCGCGAACTTTTATGTGATTAATTTTTCCCAAAAAGAGATTTGGATTTACGCCATAGACTCATGAAAAGAATTGATGTCTTAGAAAGATAGTGAATGAATTGAATGATGCTAACAAGACATACACCAAGTTGTGAATAGTTTGAAGATAAAGAATACTTTGAGTTAAGACATGATTATTAAAGGGTATGGGTACCCATGTTTCTTGTACATGAAAGGTTTATGATTTAGAATTAGTAAGACCTCGTTTACCGGAAATTTTGAAAGAATGATTTTGATACTTGATTTCAAGATAATGTCGTCGGGCGATCTAGTATTTTGTGAATAAATCCGGTATGAGGTAAAACTGATTCTAGGGTGATAACATATTCATGTCTTGAACTAAAAATAATTAGGCACTTAGGTGAAGATGTAATAGACATATGCAAACGTAAATGGGTGCTTCTATATAGTCGGCGGTGGATCTCCGTAGCTATAGACCCAGTTGGTGGACTGTGGTTGTCCCGTAGGAGATGGACTGTATTTTATCCGGGACTTAGGGTAGTCGGCGGATGTTTACTATACTCCAAAGAATATGTATATACCGGGGCTAGAGGGGCATTTACGGGATTATTCTCACGATATAACAACCAGGGAGGCTGGGATCTGTTATGATAGCCAGGGAGGCTAGCCAGGGAGGCTGAGATCCGTATCTGTGGAATAACTCTAAAACTTGTTTTATTACTGGGTAGTCTCATGGCGAGGGATCGAACCCTTCAATATGGAGTACGTAGGCACTTGCCCTCAGACCTATGTAGTATGGGATGCATAGAATCTGAACAAGTGTGCATTAGTGTCATCCTAGTGTAGAATTGTGTGCATTAGGCATTAAGGCATGACATACACTTATATTTAGAATAATCACCCTTGACACTTTACTTGTTCATTCAATCCTTTTTTTGTGATTTGTTAAAGTATGAGATCGTTATACTATTCCCGGCATAGAGAGGATAGCCGTGTATAACATTTCGTCAGTTGTAAGTAACTGACGTGCCCACAGACTGACATGCAGGTAAAGGACTATTCGTGGAGTTATAGAGTGGATATGCTGTTGCTGTTTAGAAGTTAAAGATGTTGCAAATGATGTTAAAGTTATACAAGTTGTATTTCATTGTTGTAATCTTTTAGTCTTCCGCTGTGTAAAAACCAAGTGTAAAGGAACTCTGATGTATTGTGAATGAAAAGTTTTAAATTCCTTGTAAAATTGTACGAAGTGAAGTCAAGATCCTGTGAAATCTCGAATTTATCCTTATTTAAAAATTCGGGGCGTTACAAGATTGACCACTCAGCGGAGCTTCGGCGGTGATCGGTCGATTACCATTACGGGAGATAGCTGATAGCTTTTCAAGAGGAGTTGGTAAATATTTTGTAATAAGATGTGATGAGTTAATTTAATTTGTATTCTTGTTTAAGAACAAGATATTGGTTGTAATCGATGATGTAATGACCTTATTTGACAATAAAAAGTTTTTAAATTTTTGTGTTAAAACTGTGTTGAGATGCATTTGAAGGCAAAGATTCTGGTTGCGTCACGGAAGTCCGGTAATGGGGATCCATGGCGTTACAGGGGGGGGGGGATTGATCTCTTTTTCTATTTTTGGTGCAATACTTGTCTTTGTATTGTGTACTACCTTAGCCTCAAAGCCCTCTACCCGTACTGTTAGTCGGATATGAGTAATGGGCCCAAACTAGACCTCACCCAACTTAGCCGACCAACCCCTTTAGGGGTTTGTTTATGTTCCAAGAAAGAATCCCCTCTTGCCATCTCCATTAGATATTTTCCTTATAGATAAACAACCACCCTCTTATGAGTAAAATAATGAGGGTCACTTGATGTACTAGGTGCTACATGGTTTGTCATTGATCCAAGAGGTAAGCCCATTTACTTGGAGCACACATGAAGGTTAGTTGAGCCCTAAGTTAGATATTTTTCCTCATGTCTTTAGATACTTTTCTAAGTAGTACACCTTCTTATAATAAGAGAGAAATGAGTAATAAAGAATTTATTTGGAATAGATTCTTACCTCATAGTACTCCTATATTTCTTCCCTATAAATAGATGGGTTGAAACTAGAGGAGAGAGACACAAGATACAATATATTGAATCCCCATATAAAACCCCCTCAAGTTTCCACAAAGAGAAAGACTTTCTCTTTGTTAATGTTAACAGAGAGATTAATGTTATTGGATTGATTATAAAGAGTACAATGTCTTCTATATATAGGAGAGAAGTAAAGACTAAACTAATACATATTCCAATATGGGATTAAACATCTAATGTAATATCTAACAACCCCTATCAAATTCACTGTGGGTCAAACAGTGTGAGTTTGACCACCAAGTATTGAAATATCTGGATAGTGTGGGATTTGGTGAATAAGTCTGCATTCTGTTGTGAAAAGGTTACAAAATGAAGTGAAATGGTCCTTACCTCAAAATGCTCACATATATATTGGCAATCAATCTCTATATGCTTCGTCCGCATATGAAAGACCGGGTTACTTGCAATCTGCAATGCAATCCAATTATCACAATGAAGATGTGTAATGCCGCGAGCCCCGCTCAGCTCTGCACACAACTACACGAGCGCGCACACGCAAAAAATAGATCCGAACAACTGCACACTACAAGCGTGCATCATAAAAGGTGTCATGACTATTCGGTGCCTCTTGATCATGGGCCTAATTATTTAAACTCATTATTCACTTCGTTTTGGGCGATATGGGATTAAATCTCATCACCATCCCTAACACACAAACGAGCAAGCTACACTCTCCTCCACCTTCATGTGCTGTGCACACACACAAGCACACACAACACGTCTCTCTCCACACCCGGGCCCACATCCAATCATGCAGTCCCCACTGTTCTCATCTTATTACTTGGCCAAATCCCCATACAACTAAACCCATAGAACTTCCCTATAGGCCCACCTACCATCTCTCTCTCTCTCTCTATATATATAATAATAATAATAATAATAATAATAATAATAATAATAATAATAATAATAATAATAATAATAATAATAATAAAACACAAAGAAAACTATCAAGTGGCTCTCATTCAATAGGGTTAAAATCAATGGTCCAGATTTAACCTCACAAAACATATTTTTCCCCCCAAAAGTTCCCCTCAAACCTCAAATCCCTAAAACAACTCATTTATTTATTTATTTATTTATTTATCTCTCTCTCTCTCTCTCTCTTTCTCTCTCCCTCTCTCTCATTCTCTCTCAATTTACTCATAAATTTATATTTTCAGATTTCAGGTTTATAAATTCTCAGATTTTTTATGCATTTTTTAATTACTCATGTTACATTGAAAATAACAAATATCTTATCAACATTAAATTTCATCATTTTCCACACTCAAAGTTCTAAGAAGTTGGATTTTACACTCCCATTTATAATTATTTTTCAACAAATACTAATGGAAACATGGACTTTTATTTACAACTAATTATTGTTTTACTATTCAAACTTGAGCTACATAATTGTTATTTTACTGTTTACAAGATTTTCATATGCTGTATCGTTCCGAAAACGTGCCGTAGGCATGCCCACGGGCAAATCTAGTATATAATAAAATACAAAGAAAGCTATCAAGTGGTTCTCCTTCAATTCCTCCAAAATCAAAGGCCCATATCTAACCTCAAAAAATACATTTTCTCCCCTAAAATTTTTCCCCCAAAACTCAAATTCAAATCCCCCCTAAAACAACTCCTTTATTTATTTATTTATTTATTTCTCCCCCCTCCCCCCTCCCCCTCTATATATATATATATATATATATATATATATATATATATATATATATATATATATATATATATATATATATATATATACATTTATGGAAGCATGGACTTTTATCTACAACTAATCATTATTATACTATTCAAACTTGAGCTACATATAATTGTTGATTTACTGTTTACAAGGATTTTCATATGCTGTATCGATCTAAAGACGTGTCATAGGCACGTGCCCACGTGCAAATCTAGTGTGTATATATATATATATATATATATATATATATAATATAATATAATATAATATATATATATATATATATATATATATTATTAAATAATATAATATAATATAATATTATATATATACTCTTAAGTACGGGGTGTTAGACCCCCCCCACCCCAACAACTCAGCGTTCTCGCTGAGTCCAGGACTTGCAACCTAATCTAGTATCCCCTTTCTAACCGATGTGGAGTGGAGTACCTTGATTCTGCTACCTGTACCGCCTGTACTGTCTTAGCTCCATCTCAGGTGTACCTCTAACCCACTTTTACCCACGATCAGTGTCAAAAGTCAGCTCTGATACCATTTTTAATGCCCCAAGCCCCGCTCAGCTGCGCATGCGACTACACGTGCGCGCAGACGCAAAAAATAGATCCTAACAATTTCCCACCATAGACGTGCCTCACAAAAGGTGTCATGACTATTCGGTGCCTCATGATCATGGGCCTAATTATTTAAACTCATTATTCACTTCATTTTGGATGATATAGGATTAAATCTCATCACCATCCCTAACACACACACACATGCAAGCTACACTCTCCTCCACCTTCACGTGTTGTGCATACACACAAGCACACACAATACGTCTCCCTCCACACCTGGGCCTACATCCAATCATGCAGCCAACACTCTTCTCATCTTATTACTTGGCCAAATCCCCATACAACCAAGCCCATAGAACTTCCCTATAGGCCAACCTACTCCTTCTCTATATTATTATATATATATATATAATATTATTATATTCTTCCGATATAACATTATATATATACTCTTAAGTACAGGGTGTTACATGATGAGTAGCTCATATAAGAGTGACATCCATATCTGATAACAACCACCAAACATGAACAATTTTTCTATTGGTAGCTGTCATCGCTCTGTACTCAGCTTATGTGGAAGAATATACAACAACTGCATGTTTCTTGCATCTCCATGAAATCATCGAATCACAAGAAATAGAAAGAAACCTGTGGTAGACCGCCTGGCAGTAGGATCATCTGCCCAATTGAATCAGAGTATGCACTAAGCTCCAGTTTATATGTAGATGACATGAATAATGAGCAAGTGATAGTGCCTCGAAGATATCTGAGGATCTGAAGAAGAGCACTGTAGTGTACTAATCGAGGAGCTGAAACAAACTGACTGACAATACTGACTGCATAAGCAATATCAATTCTGGTCATGCATAAGTAGATAAGATGGCCAACAATCTGCATGTATCTGGTGGGGTCGGAAAGTAGCTCACCATCTATGGGACGAAGCTTCACGTGAAGCTATAAGGAAGTATCAACTGATCGACTGTCAGAGAGACATGCAGCGGAGATAATGTCTGATGTGTATTTCTGCTAAGAAATGAGTATCCCCGAGATTCATGGGCAATCTCTGGACCTAGAAAATAGCGTAGGTAGCCAATATCCTTCATATGAAACTGATGGTGAAGGTATCTCTGAGTGAATGCAATACCTACGGAGTCATCCCCAGTAATAATCATATCATCAACATATTGTAATAGAAGTACCCTCCCCTACATTATTGACTGCATAAACATAGGTGGTCCTGTGAACTCTGACTGAAACCGACTTGTGTGTTGACACATTGAAAGCACTCAAACTAGGCTCGAGGAATCTGTTTCAGACCATATATAGCGCGGTGTAGATGACAAACATGACGAGGAGGTGTGGTAAGGCCAAAAGGAGGCTGCATGTAAACAATCTCAGATAGGGTACCATGAAGAAAGGCATTCTTCACGTCCATCTGGTATAACGACCACTGACGGATGGTAGCGACGACAAAGAGAGTGCGAACTGTAGTCCTATGTGCAACTGGAGCAAAAGTCTCATCATAATCAATACCATGCTCCTAAGTAGATCCTTGGGCAACTGACGTGTCTTGTGCCGCTCAGTGGAGCCATTAGGTTGATATTTGAGCTTGAAGATCCACTTACAACTAATAGGCTTGACGCCTGCTGGTAGTGGAACATCCTAAGTGCCAAATTGATCAAATGCACGAAACTCCTCTTCAATAGTTTCCCGCCACTCGGGATATTGAATCACTTCCTAGTAGGTTATGGGCTCACGTGTGGAGTGTATAGCTGTGAGATATGCATGGAACTATGGTGAGTAAGCGACAAGGGTTGCAAAACCAAACTAGTCAGAAGAACTAGTGGCATCAGGTGTATAACATGCCTGTGAGATTCCCAAAGTAGTACATGTAGACTGAAGAACCTGTGGTGGATATGCAGGGAGTGGGGGTGAGGTCGGTAGGGTGGGTGGATGTTGCTGTGGAGATGCAAGTGGTGTGGGTGCATGTGGTTGCGGTGATGCAGGTGATATGGCAGGGGCCTCTCTAGGAGGGACAGGAGTTGTAATATCTGTGTAAGATGGAAGAGGAGCCCAAGGAGTGAGTTCAAAGGGATTGCGTGAATGTGTTCAGGGTGGTAGTCAAGGGAACCGGAAATTAGAGAAAGCAAGTATCCTCAGGAGATGACAGGTAGTAAGGAGAGTCATCCATAAAGGAGACATGTCAGGAAATACGGACACAACGCGCTAAAAGATCATAACTTCGATATTATTTGTGCTCTGAACTAATACCTAGGTGAACGCGCTTAGCAGCGTCGGCAGACAACTTCGTGCACTCAGTAGGAGGGAGAAGGACGTAACAAGTTTACCCAAAAGTACATAGCATAATGTAGTCTGGTAGAGAGTGATCAAGAGCCTCATAAGGTGTCATACCAAATAGAATATATGAGGGAGTGATGTTAATGAGGCTGAAAGAAGTCATGACAGCTTTAGCCCAAAAAGGACGAAGAACAGAAGAGGAGAGTAAAAGAACATGATGTTGGTGCACGCCCTAGAGGCCAGTTGTGTATTGACATTACTAGTTTACATTGTTTCGTGATGTTTATTTAATATATGAGGCATTTCATTTATTGTGTTGTTTATTGTGATTAACTGAATATAATAAAGCCCTTAGAATAGTAGGTTCAATACCATGGGATATCAAGTGCATGTCTTGATTGTGAGATCCTATTGGTTGTAATCAGAACACTATTCTTTGTAACCCCCGTTCCCGTGAATACATGTTTGTACAATATTTTCTGTATTTCGATTATTTATAAATTTATTTTGTGTTAATTTCGTTTTGGATCTTCTACTAAAGTGTTTTTCTAATCAACAATTATATTTATTTCGAATGATGATATATTTTAACTTTATTTCCTATTTCTAATTGATCGACTATTTATATTTTATATTATTACTATTTGGATTGTAATAAATTTGTTAATATCAAATCCTATTTTGATACATATTATTATTGTTATTGTTGTTGTTGTTGTTGTTGTTGTTGTTGTTATTATTGTTATTATTATTATGATTATTATTGTTATTTTTTTTGATAACACGAATAGAATCTTACGATTCTAGCCCAATAAATATGTAAATCACAGAAAGTAACAAATTACAATTTTACCAATAGTAAAACCAAAACCAAACAACAACAACGACAAGTACACGAAATGCAATTGAGAGAATTGCCATTGAAAAACCATCGAAACACAAGGAGACCCAAAAGAAAGCTACAAACGAGGAGTGGGTCGAAGAGGAAGCGAGCGTCCAACACAATTCCCAGGACCAGAGAGAGCAGCAGCTCCTTCCGACTCCGAGCGCAGGGAGAAACCACAAACCCCAGGCCTCAGGAAGCGCAGGACAGTCACAAAACACACAACAGAGATACCCTGCAGCTTAAAAAAAGACCCCAAAGCGGAGAACAGCCAGACAAGGGCCGCAATCCACAGAGCAAAACCCACAACAAGGGGAAGCATAACCATGGCAGACTCCGTTAGGAGAAGCTACAAAATTACGGGTGATGATGGTATGAGACTCTAAAAACGAAGACTCAATACCGTCATCAGCGGGGAAGGTTTCGGAGAACCAACCAAGAATCAAACCAAAACGACGCTAAACGATAGCCACAGCAACACAAGAAAAAACTAAGAATACCACAGTCAACCAAAACAAAACAGAAAGGGGATGGGCAATACAGAGAAAATAAGTGGACAACATAGCTAACAAAGCCCAAGAAACTGAGCTCCCAAAACGGCAATCCAGACAATAATCACAAGCAACGAAACCGCAGATAACAACCTCTCAACCAAGACATAAAGAACACAGCCAGCTGAGTATACCAATACAACTAAAAAGAGAGCCAAATAACCATACGATACATCTAGTGGCCACATAAGATAAGGGGGAGCCAAAAGATAGATCGCAGGACATTCCAAAAGACCTCCAACCTTACATCACCGTAACGGAGGAGTACAAGCTATACATCAAAAACAAACCATCACAGCCAAAACCCCCATATCAGAACAAGCGGATCAGAGGAGCATAGACCAAACCTGATGGTCAAGATCAAAACCCAAAAAAGCTAGCTAAGAAGAAGGCAAACAACCACCACAACAGCATCAGGTCTGCACAAAGAAGGCAAGAAGACACAGATTAGAAAAAGAAAAGAATATCGTATTAAGTTCTAAGTTGAACGAAATACACTAATCGCGTAATCCAGGTGAGAAAGGTGCAGGCCTTCCACTTTATCATACTTTAAAGTGGATGACCAGAACTTAACAAAAAATAAAAACTCCTCAATAATTCTATCAATCGACGAAACTGATTGGTCAAAAATATGATTATAGCGTTCAGACCAGATGACCCAAATAATGGCCATAATAGAGAGGTTCCAGGATTGACAAAATTCTTTTCTGAGAGATTGATTCATCCAACAGGTTGGAAAATCGCAGAGGATATGCGGCGCTTGCCAGGCAATAACGGAAATCATCCATAACGGTTGGATAAAGCTACATTTCAGAAACAGATGGTCTGTGTCTTCATGATCTGAGGAAAACAAAGCACAGAATTGCCCTACGGCCAGGTTCCTCTTGTTAAGGACATCAACGGTATGAAGTTTGTTGTTAAGCGCTAGCCAAGCAAAGATTTTAGCTTTGAGGGGAACACAACTAGACCAAAGGAACTTAGCACACGGAGAGTAGATACCCCCGAAATTGAGGAAGTTATAGAAGGATTTAACAGAGTAATTACCCGAGCTGGTCCATCTCCTTTTGAAGTCGTCAATGGGATGCCAGGGATAAAGGTTGATGCAACTGAAAAGGTCTTGAAGGCAAACCACAAGAGACGGAGGTAAAACGCACGAGAATGGAATCAACCAAAATTTTTGGTTATTGATAACCAAAACATAGTCCTCCACCATAGCGAAGGAATTGGAAGCTAAATGGTATAATGCAGGGAAAGCGTTAGCAAGCTTGAAATTACCGAACCAAAGGTCTTCCCAGAATTTGGTCTTGGCACCCACAGTGCACACGTGAACTAAACCACACCGGAAAGGACCTACAACTTTCCACACTCCCTTCTAGAAAGAAGAAGCTCTGCGGGAAGAGAGAGTAGGAAACTCCGATATCTTGCGACGGGAGAAACATCTGAGAGAGATAAGGCGAACCCAAGGAAGTTGGTCATTTTTAAGAAATCTCCATAACCATTTCCCCAGAAGCACTAAGTTTTGGTGTCTGAGGTTGAGAACCCCAAGACCGCCCACAGCTTTCGAGGTACAGATCAACTTCCAATTGCAGAGGTGAGAACCCGCTTTATAAGACCCACCCCGACTAGAAGAAATACCTTCTGAGTTGATTGATCCTCTTAATCACCCAAGAAGGGAGACAGAAGAAGGACATCATATATAAAGGATGGCAGAGACAACGGAGTTAATAAGGACTAGTATTATACACGTGCTGTGCACGTGGGGTTGGGAGGAATGAAAAGGGCAAAAAAAAATTTACCTACACATGCGTTGCACGGGTTGGGTTAAGGACAAAGGCCTTCTCCCATTATAGTAGTAGAGATGAGTCTACCACCTCTAGAAAGAAATTTACCAGACCAGCCATGAAGTCTAGACTCAACTTTTTCGATCATCGGCATCCAATCTGATTTATGAAGCTTACCCCATCGCAACGGGATGCCAAGATACTGGATCGGAAAAGAAGCCGGAGTGCAGTTAAAGAATTGCGCTACTCTGCTTGACGGTTTAAAGACCCTCCAAGCCAAAGCACCGAGGACTTTTGAAAGTTAATGGCTAATCCAGACGCACATTCAAAGACAGAGAAGAAACTTAAGATTACGTAAGGAGCACCCCTTGGGTTTTGAAAAGATAATGGTATCATCGGCGTATTGAAGGTTTAACACGCCACGATAACAATGAGAGCCTCCCAGGCCTTCAATAGCACCAGTATCCCAGGCATTACGGAGTAACTTACTACACACTTCAGCCACAAGCAAAAAAAGGAGAGAGGAAATTAGATCTCCTTGGCGGAGACCCCGCTTACACTTGAACTTGTGGCCTTCTGTCCCATTAACAATAATGGACGAGGTACCAGCGAAGAGACTGTATTTAATCCAAGCGATCCATTTCGGACCAAACCCACGCTGTAAAAGGATTTTAAAGGGGAAGTTCCAGCTAACATTATCATACGCTTTTTGAAAGTCTAATTTAAGAAAATCTCCTTCTTATTGGATCTATGGTAGTCAGAAATGATTTCTTGGGCCGAAGCCACGCTATCCAGGATAAACCGATCTTTTATGAATCCCATTTTGGCAGGATCGATTAAGGGAGAGATCACCACACTGAGGCAGGACGAAAGAACTTTCATAATGATCTTGAAGGAAGTATTGAGAAGGCTGATAGGTCGAAAGTTGGAAACCGTATTGGCTCCTAGGAATTTGGGAATCAGAACGATATGCGCATAATTGATCCTATCAAAGGAGAAATTTCCTTGGAATAAATCAGAGAAAATTTGGAGCAAGTCGTTTTTGAGAGAGTCCCAAAAATGTTGAAAAAAGAAGCTGGGAACCCATCTGGGCCCGGGGCAGAATCACTTTTTAAGGAGAACACAGCAGACTTAATCTCTTCAAGAGAAAAAGGCACTTCCATGCTGGAAAGATCAATCGTCTGATGGCCATACAAAAGATTCCAGTCCAGCTGAATGGATCGCGGACTGTGGGAACCTAAAATATCTTTAAAGACACGGAGGAAGGTGGCATGAATATCGGATACTGTATTAATTTCAATACCATTGTCTAGAATAGAGGAAATGCGATTGCATCTCTGACGGTGAGACGCATAGTTATGGAAGAAAGAAGTATTGCCGTCACCCTCTTTTAGCCAGCGAGACTTAGCCCTCTGGGCCCATTTAATGTGGTCATTATGAAGAAAGGTCGGATAACCTTTTTTACAGGACACCCTTTCGGAGCGAAGAGAATCCGAAATAGGTCCACGTTCCTCAAGTTGCTCAAAGGATTGAATGGTGGAAAGTAAATAATTTTTAAGAAAATGAGCGTTAGCAACATTTTCTTTAACGCCAAATTTTACAACCATATTTGATAGCATGGAGCTTAATTAGAATACGGCCAAGCCCAGAAGAGCCCATAATAGAAGAAAGGCAATCCGTAATAAGGTTGACAAAGGTCTGGTCTTCCAACCAGAACTTTTCAAAATGGAATTTGAAAGATCTGGAGAAGTTATAGTTGGACGACAACGAGATAGGAACGTGATCCGAAGACAGATTAGGTAAGGCAGAAACAAAGGAATTGTGGAAAAAATTGATCCAGTCTGACGACACAAGAAAGCGATCTAGCTTAGCCATGGTTGGCGGGACCTGCATATTAGACCAAGTGAAAGATCTGCCATTAAGGGGGAGGTCCGTCAAGTGAAGGGCGCGAATACAATCATTAAAACGAGATGAGTCAGAAGAGAAAATGGGACCACTCGATATTTCAGAGGAGAATCTGGTGACATTAAAGTCTCCACAAAATAACCAGAATCCTTGAGTGGCATTTTGGAAGGAGATAAATTCGTTCCAAAAGGCCTCACACCGATCTGCTGAAGACGGACCGCAAACCGATACCACAGTCAGCTCACAATTAAACTCAGCCCAATGAAGCCGAACCACACAGAAAAAAGATAATCTCCTAATCGAGATGAGGGAGAAACAGGATTCTTTAAAGCCTAATAGGATGCCTCCTCTAGATCCTATAGAATCAAGGGAAATCCAATTAGAAATTAAGGAACCCCCAATCGATCGAAAGAGAGAGGGGGAAGGAGATTCAATTTTAGATTCTTGGATAGATAGCAGGTCACAATGCAAAGACGCGATAAGACTAAACAGGGCTTGTTGCTTAGCAGGACACCGCAGACCCCGAATATTCGAGAAGATGCTAATCATTAATAACCCAGTTCTCACAAGCTCTAGAGATTTCACGAAGATGAATCGAATCAAAGTCGACAAAATTACCAGAGTCAACAAGAAACCCCATCTTCCTCGACAGGCTAAGCATGTCTGGATTAGAGAGGGAGTCAAAATGCACTTGGTAGATGGAGCCAAGCCGTGCTATGCGAGGCGAGGAAAGGAGGGAATGTCCACATTACGGACTTGAGCCGCAAGAGAAGCTATGACAACTGGGGAAGAAATCTCGGCATTGTTGGCCCGAATATGAGTGCTAGAGCAAATGACAGAGAATGGTTTATGAGCTTTGGCGAAATTAGACATCCAACGCTCAGGAAGTGAAGGAATGGGAGATTGCATAATCTCATCCAACGAATTAACCGAATCGGTGGAAGGAATGTGCATTTGCACAATAGGAGCAGAAGACAAGAACGTGGGGAGAGGAGCAAGGTGAGATAACTCACTGCATTCACGACTAGGTCTGAGACCCACCGTGCCAGGAGAAGGAGGCCAAATAGAAGAATTAAGACGAAGAAAAGAAGTGAGACAGTAATTAAGGTAGTAACTCGTAGCAAACGAGGATAAAAGGCAAAACCGAAAATTGTAGCCGCTAATGACGGAAATAGAATTATCCGCACAAAACTTAACCGAAATTGAGTTGAATTTGAAAATTACCTTCTTTCGGTCCATGGTCCATGATTATTATTGTTATTACTATTATTATTATTATCGGTATTATTATTATTGTTATTATTATTATTACTTTTTATTGTTTATTAAAAATCAATCTTTTGTTATTGTGAAGCCGTTTCTCCAATCCAATGTATTTATTATTTTCCATTGAATCCTGAAAATTTTATTGTACAACATGTTTAAATATTTTGTGTATTGAGTACTCCAATTTAATCTATTATTATTCTACTTATTTAATCTATTTATTCTATACCCAAAACCCGTTAACCCTATAGCCTTTTTCTTATTGGATTCTAACCCAATACCCAAAAACCCAGTATCCTAATTAACCCCTATAAATACTCTCTTCACATTAACCCTAATCATCACCCCCATACTCAGCCGCCAACCCTTCATGCACTGTTAAACCCTACCCCCGTCACCCTTCTTCTTCTTCAGCCGTAACCCACCATCGAGCCCTTGTTCTTCCTCCCTTGCTCGTCAACGCCATTGCTCCCACATCGACCTCATCCCCGTTCTCCTCAACCCCCATCGCCCCACTGCCATCCTGCTCCACCTCCAACGTCTTCACCCCCTCCGGAGTCTACCGCTGCACCTTCCCGTCGTTAACCCACCTTGCTACCACTCCAACCTTTGCAGAACCCATCGATGGTCCTTCCCTTGCACCGTCGACCTCTGCCCTGTGCTCCTCACCACCATCCCGTCGACTACAGCACCAAAGCTGAAACCCAACACCATCATCACAGACCCCCTTCGTTGTAGCCCTGTGAACCCCCCGTCGATCCCATCGACCCCCGAGCACCTCTTGTCGACTGCTCGCCTTCTACTCCCGACTGCAACCCCCCTACAGCCGCAACCACCGCCCTGTCCCGAGCGCACCCTGCTCGACTGCTTCCCAGTCTTGCCTGTCGACTGCACCCTCTCCGACCTTGACTGTGCAGCCCCCTCACCGCTGCCTTCTCCCTATCACCAAAGAACCCCAGTGCACTGCCGCCTTGTAGCCGCTTTCAACTCAGCCTGTGCCATCACCATTACTGCCATTACTGTGACGTTCTTGCTGTTGGCTGGTTAGTATGGTGCATTGCTGATCTGCTGTATGCCTTGCTGCTCTTGCCATTGTCCTTACTCTGTTTGTTGGTGTGGAGATCTTGCTGTGCATGTGTGCATGTGTGCACGTGCATTGCACGTGCCGTGCTATTGCCTTCCTCGATCTCACAGGTTGCAGTTTCCTGTTGCATTTTCTGTCCACTGTGCTTGGGATTGCTTTTGCTGTTATGCGTGCTACGTGCTTTGCACGTGTAGTTGCGTGCCTCCGTATATGTAGTGTTCATGTTGCTCTGGGATCCTAATCCCGTTATTCTACTTACTACCGGATAATCATCTAAAGGCAAGTCACTTTTCCTCTTGAATTGAATCTTGTACCAAATTCAAGTTTTTATTAAAATTCTTGCAGGTAGATCCAATTGTTCACGTATCGCATATTGTTCTTCCTCTTTCCGTTGAGTATATTGAGGGTTTACACAAGCTAACCCAAATATTCTCGACTTCGCGCCTTTGTTGACTCTAAAGATTGAATCTTTCATGCATCCATGTAGTGTTGATGATATGGTTATTCATATAGTCATCACACAAAAATACTATCGTAGAACTGAGTACTAGGTTGATTGCTTGAATAATGGATTGATGAATTGTGTAATTAATTTAGTGTATGTTTGTGTTCTTAATTGTATTTACCATGGTTTTATGTCTACCATGCTGATTATGAAGTTTGTTGACTAATTGAAGTGGAACCCATCATGTTAGATCGCTTTATTTTATGAATCTATAAAAAATCTGTATGTTTACTTGCTATATGCAAATTGTATGACGTTTTTGACCCAGTATTTGACATCAAAATTAATAACTTTCTGAATCAGAATTATAGACCTATGTACGTATCTAGTTTCCAGAACATCTAAAATATTTAAATTCCTAGTTGTATTGCAAAAATTATGATGATTTTACTACTGCTGTGTTTTATTTTCAGAATTTTAGATTCATGTATGTTTTCATGTTTAAACTATTAAAAGGATAAATTAATTTTAGAATAATGCTTTGATAATTTCCAGAATGTTATTTAACATATTTAGGAGTCTAATGAATATTTTTAATGAATTTATAATTGAGTTTTCACTGTTCTAAAGCTATAACAACCTGATGTCAATTTTCTGTCTAAACATATAATCTGTAAAGAATAATGTGTTTGACCTAGTTATTGTTGTCGGATTTTGTATTTTGAATATGCGTTGGAATTATTGGGAAGTCTAGTTTCTAGAATTTCTGACGGTTTCAGTTTTCGATTTCTGTAGCAGCGAAAAAACTGATTTTTGTATAGCGGCCTCTTATTGTCTATAAATTCGTTTTCCAGATTTTCTTAATATAATTATACATATATCATTGTATTGCGTGAATTGAAGTGTTTATGTTGCATTGCATGATCCTAATGTACTATTGTCATCATTCTATTTGTCCCATCCAAATTTATCATCCTATTGTTCCTCTATTGTTACTATCGTTCGTCTCATGTCTCTAAATTGCATAATGTATTGTTGCATTGATAAAAGTTTTAACAAGCCGGGGTTTAAGGAATTGACTTGGGTAGTGAACAATATAGTGACTGTGTCAGCCAGTGTTTATCGATTGATTGTTGAAGCACTGACTACAAGCACCCCAATCTTTCGTGTATCGTATCAGTGTATCAGTGTATCAATGTATCATTATAATGTATCATACAATAGTATTATTATCGAATTAGTGATTATCGTACCGACACATGACCTATAGAATTTACCACTAGAGTCTAAACGATATTGATTATATGCATTGAACCTGTAGTTATGGAATGCAGTAGTAAGTGCATTAGTTAGGTTAAAAATTAATAGACTTAAGGATTAAATATCGATATTGCATATTGAACATCATCATTTCTATTGATATCGAATATTGCCTAAGTGTTATTGATATTGACCATTGAACATTGTTATCAAATATTGAATCATTGTTTATAACCATTGCATTGACTATCATTGATATTGATTATTACTATCGTCCATTATTATTGATTCCTATTGATCCATTGAATTCATTGTTATATCGCTATTCTATTGTTCCATGCTTTCTCTACTTGCTGTCCATGACTTTCTCTAAGGATAATTTTTCTCCTCTTTTTAAATAAAATGTTCACAGGTAATCATGGAGAATTACCTGCTGGACTTGGAGAACAAGCTTTCTAAAGACTTATTGCTTTCTAGTTGAATGTTATTTCATTGAATTTATTGTATCGAGATTTATTATCATTGTGTTTGGATTTATTATTGTATTGGGCTTATGACCCGGATATTATTATTTGTTTCTAGATGTTGGATTATTATATTTGGATATTTTATATAGTCTTATTTCAAGTATTATTGTTCATGTGGTTGTTATTATTGCCTACGCAACTGTTTTGTATTATTTATATTGTTGAGTTGAATGGGTAAACAGCTTATGGATGACGCAAGTTATTTGTTGGGCCAATGTCACGTGCTTGTGTTCCATATTTTTGGGAAGTGGGGCGTGACATTCTTAAATGTCCCTAGTCAAGTATTATTGTGAATTAGGAAAATAATAATACATAGAGACTAGTATGTGCGTTGACTGATGACCATATCTCACGGGTCATGGATATGAGATATCAAGTCCCCACATGAGTACATATTAGAGTAATAATGTACTGGACTGACCCACCATAAGAATACTACATGGATGGTTACATGAGTGTCATAAGCGGTTCTCACAGTGACCATGGTGTATATAGTCCTTTGATTTAAAGTCACTACGGTTCCCTGCATGATAAGTTATATGTTTTAATGTCGTCAAAACGTTACCTGTAATAAGGTGATTATAAAGTCGACTATTGGATATACTACTAATCATGCGGAGGGATGTGAGTGACTCAGAGAGGATTTGTCCCTCTTACATAACAGTAGTGATATCTATGGGCATCTTGATTGAGTTAGACTACGAAATGCATGGCCGTACTCAAATGAGTCAATATGAGATATTGAGCTCATTTATTTTAGTAAGCTACTCGGACATCAAGAAACCAAAGATTGGACTATATAAGGGTGACATGCTCTATGCCTTGTGGTCAATTAAGATATATGGACAAAGGGACTAGACTACATGCCCACGGATAGGTTAGGTCTAATCACTGACATTCACGTTACCTGAGTAGTAGTGATGTATTGCTGATACCGCTCACTGTTTGTAATACTAGAATATGTTTTTAGTATTACTGTCAACGTAATAGGAACCTACAAGGTCACACACTTAGAATGGACTGAAATTGGGATTTAAATTCATAAGATGAATTTAATTAGGGATCCAAGTAAGACTTGGACTCCTGCCATTGGTTGGAGATTTAATTAGATTAAATGGGTTGACTAAAGTTCAAATGCCCACACACAAATCTGAACCAGGTCAGATTATGAGTCCAACAACCTCATTACTCTCTTAGGGTTGATTTTCTGCACACACACACAGACACACAGACACACACACATATATATATATATGTATCTGTGAAAAAACGTCACATGAGAAAACCCTAGCCGTCCAAAAATTGTGAGTGAGAGAGATCGTGAAGAATATCCTCTTCCTGTAGCTAGCACCGCGGTGTGAGGGAAAGTTTTATTTGATCCATTCGTGTGGATACCGTAGAAGCACCGCAATATTGTAGTTCTGTGATCGGCATACTGTGGAGACATCCGATCCATCTTCCTGGTATAACTCCTAGATACGATTTATGGTTTTCGCATGCATCCATGGCTAGGTTTCGATATTTTTTTTGTAATTTTTCTGCTGTGTATTTAATCTGTGATTACCCTTGAAACCTAACAGTGGTATCAGAGCCACTTGTGAAACCATAATTCAGTTATGTATGATATGTGATTATTCATGATATGTTCGCATTTTTGGTAGAAAAATCCACTTGGGACCCCCATGCCAGCTCTGCGTAGGGCAATAATGATTCCCCAAAAACCAATCTTTTTTTTAACTAAACTAAATAAAATCATAACAACATATTCTTTGATTATTATGTTCTGTGATGCATGGTATATGGTTGTGGCCTTAGTTCTGGGATGCATGGTTTAGTTCTGTGAAGTACTTTTTGTATTTTAGTATTTTGAATATGGCCTGCCTGTCGTGTCTTTCTCTCTACATTCTCAATGTAATCCTTTCTCTCTAAACTTCAATTGTACATTCTTTCTTTATATGTAAATGTAATTTCACTGAGGAGGTAAGGAACTGGCAACCATACAAGGACAAGATTGGGAAGTTGCTTGTAGAAGACGGTATAATCTTTTTGTTTAGTTTTTGATATTCTCATTGGCTTAAGAGAATCAGTGTGTTAGGGTCATAACCATGTCACATAAATTTTATGCTTTTAATTTTGTATGAGATGCATTGTTTTATGCTAATGGATGATGAATGGTGAGATCAATTAATAAAATAACAAAATTTCTCAAAGTAAATATTAAGTTGCAATAAGATGTCTTCCATTGTGTGGCACTCGTCTAGGCTAGGATCGATAAAGTGAAGGTATGCCAAAGCAGGGTGCCTTTATCTATCCTAGTGAGACGCGATGGGATAAACGTAATATGCAATTGCCAACTATTGGGTCTGACTTAATTAGACTATTTCAATGAGATTGAAATTTTAGCGACATAGAGTTGGGATTTAGTCTATGAGATAGATTAGAGTAAGTGTTACTCACCCAACTACATAACAGTTGTATATGATGTAATTGAGAAATGTTCCCTACCTAAATAACTGAATTTTGGGTGATCAGCCAAAGCTAACTCAAAACTAGGTGAAATATGGATCTTGGCCTACTAGAAAATCTTACGATGGGATTTTCTGAGTCAATGATGAGGGTCGTTGATTTGAATAAAAATAGTAGGAGGCACATTTAATAAAAGACCTTATTAAATATTTCAATGTCATGATACATACTCTGCATATTTCTGTTGATGGTTAAATATTTCTTTCTTTGCATATTTCTGTGAAATAATATTTACTTTGCATATTTCTGTTGATAGATTATCATAGCATCCAACACATCAAACAACCTATCATTGCGATCTGTCATTGAGAAGGACAAACTGCTGAAATATTTTTTTCTAGATTGGTACAGGAATTTGAGGATAGTCCTCAGGCAGGAGAAAAAGTTGTATATTCTAGAGTAGCCTATTCTTGACCCACCTGCTGCAAGTGCCCCTCACACCGAAAATGATGCTCATAAGAAGCACCAAGATGACGCCTTGGATGTTGGTTGTCTCAAGCTAGCCACCATGAACTCTGAGCTTCAGAAGCAACATCAGAATGTGGATGCCTACGATATGATCATACATCTCAAGAGGTTCTATCAAAAGCATGCTAGGCATGAGAGGTTTGAAGTCTCAAAGGCATTATTTCAGTGCAAAATGGTAGAAGGAAGCCCTGTTGGAACTCATGTGCTCAAGATGATTGGGTACATAGAGAACTTTGAAAGGCTTGGTTTTCCATTGGGTCAAGATTTGGCCACTGACTTGGTTCTATAATCGTGGTCGAAAAGTTATAGTCAATTCGTCATGAACAACAACATGAATGAAATTGACAAACCTCTGCCAGAACTCCTAAGCATGTTGAGAACTGCTGAACAGAATATTAGTAAGGAAAAGACCATTATGACGGTATAACAGGCTAAAAGTAAGGGCAAGGGCAAAAAGCAGATTAAGAAACCCAAAGGCAAGGGGAAGGGCAAGGGAAATTTCAAGCCCAGCACTTCTGCCTTGAAACCAAAGGGTGGGGTGGCCAAGGAGGGCACATTCTTCAACTGTGGTCAGACCGGACATTGGAAGAGGAACAACCATAAGTACCTGGAAGAGCTTAAGAAGAAGAAAGGAAGTAGACTTCCACTATATGTATTTTTGTTATAGAAGTCAATTTATCGACTTATGAATCTTGGGTATTAGATATTGGATGTGGATCTCACATTTGGGTAAATGTGCATGATCTCAAAAGGAGTAGACCATTGGCTAAGGCCGAAGTTGACATACGAGTTGGAAGTTAGTTGTAGAAACTTGTCATTTATTATTGCTCACTAGGCTTATCATTGAGTTAGTAAATTTTAATTTTGTGTCTGCTAGTAGTAGAAATATTATTTCTATTCTTGTTTGGTCAAGAAGAGTTTTTCATTTATAATAAAGGACAAAAGTTGTTTTACTTATTTGAATGATATTTGTTATGCTAGTTCACAATTGAGTAATGGACTTTATATTCTGGACCTCGAAATGCTCGTCTATAATATAAATACTAAGAGGTTCAAATCAACTGATATGAACCCAACTTACCTTTGACATTGTTGTTTGGGCTACATAAATGAAAACCGCATATCCAAACTCCATAAAGATGGATTCTTGGACTCTTTTGAGTTTGAATTATATGAGGTATGTGAACCTTGTTTGTTGGGCAAGATGACGAAAGCTCCATTCAATAGAAAAAGTGAAAGAGCTAGTGATCTTTTAGGTCTCATACATAGTGATGTTTCAGTACTTCATTACATTTACTGACAATTTCAGTAGATATGGATTTATGTATCTGATGAAACACAAATCAGAGTCATTTGAATAGTTCAAAGAATTCAAGAATGAGGTACAAAATCAACTTGATAAAAGTATTAAAGCCCTTTGATCAGAACGAGGTTGTGAGTATTTAAGCCAAGATTTTGATGACCATCTGAAAGGGTGCGGGATAATATCTCAACTCACTCCTCCTAGAACACCATAATGGAATGGTGTCTCTGGGAGGAGGAACCAGACCTTGTTAGACATGGTCCGATCAATGATGAGTCATGAAGATCTTCCAAGCTCCTTCTGGGGACATGCTCTATTAACAGCTACTTTCACACTTAACCGTGTTGTATCTAAAACGGTTCAAGAGACCATATGAGATATGGACTGGGAGGCATCCTAGTGTCTTTTAAGAGGATTTGGGGTTGTGAAGCCTATGTAAGGCACCATGTTCCTGATAAACTTGGTCCCAAATCAGATAAGTGCTTCTTTGTAGGATATCTCAAGGAAACCAAGAGATACTATTTCTACAATCCGACAGGCAAAGTGTTTGTCGCACGGACTGCTGTGTTCCTAGAAAGAGAATTTTTCTCCAAAAGAACCAGTGGGAAAACAATAGAACTTGAAGAAATTGAAACTTCACAAAGTAGCAGTGAAGCAATGGTGAAAATGGAGCAGACTCCGTAAATTGTGTGGAACAACCACATGCTCAAGTAGCACAAGTCCTACGTAAGTCTAGTAGGATATCTCATCAATCCGAGAGATATGAATTTCTTGTGACTCAATATGGTGATATATTACTCGTGGATCAGGATGTGCCTATGACTTATGAGAAATTTGTAAAAGGCCCAAATTCTGAGAAATAACTTGAGGCCATGAGATCTGAGATGGAATCCGTGTATACCAACCAAGTATGGACCTTGGTAGACCCACCTGAAGGGGTAAAACCTATTGGGTGCAAATGAGTTTTCAAGAAGAAAACTTACATGGATGGTAATGTGCATACATGTAACTCCTGTATTCCATTTTCTTGTTTTTTTGTACTGTATTTATCTTTCCAGTGTATTCTATTTGATTGTATTCTTTCATTCTTCTGGACCGTGTATTATTCTTCATTCTCAATATAAATTCATCTATTGTTTTTTTGTCTGTGATTTCGGTCTTCTTGATTCAATTTTTTTGCCAATCATTTATCTCTGCATGAATTGTTTATTCCCAAATTTATTTATTCCATGGCCTGATTAATTATCTTTTGCTTCGTACCCTATTGGATCCAATCATACCCTAAAACCCTATAATCCTATACCCCTTTTTGGATTTTAAACCCAATAGCCCAATACCCTAAAACACCCTATATAATACTAATCCACCCTAACCCTAATTATCAAAACCCTAATCCTATACTAATCTACAGCCGTCACCCTTCCCCTAACTCCTCTCTCTTACCCGTCCTGCATCCTGCACCCCTTCACCGGAGCTCCCGCCACCGTACCTCCCCCCTGTCGCCCCGACATCGCGCCGCCCTGCACGCCTACGCCAACACCCCACCACCTCTTCTCCTCATCCTGAGCCCCCAACGCCTGCGACTCCCAGCCGCAACCCCTCTTCCTTGCAGCAAGCCGCTGTGTTCCCCATCTTCCGCCTTGCCATCGCTGCCCTATCCTCGACCACCAGTCGAGCCCCCTTATGTCGTCAGCCACCTCCCATCGCAGAGCACCCCCTTGCTCCATGTTGTGATCAGGATTCAACCCCAGCCGTCCGATGTCCTCCCGATCGTGATCTTGATCATCTTCATCAACATCAAGATCCGTGTGCTGTGTTCGTTGCCCAGGATCCTTTCCCGTTATTCTATTCATTCGTCGGATTCGTCGTCTACACCCCAAGGCAAGTAACTTGTATAATTTTTGTTTGTATACAAGTACAAAATACCACATGTAGTCTCGCTATCATATTGTGTTTGTTTTCATGAAGATCTCTTGATAAATCTTGATCTCATTCGTTTGATCCATTCGTATTCTTGATCCATCATCCTATGTTGTCACACACACTACATGAAAATAAACTAGTTCTAGCTAGACTCTTGATGGATATATATATGTTCTTCGTGATCTATGATAGGTTGTGTATTGTTGCATGCTTGGTGTATTAGATATGTTGACTTGTGGTAGACTTTTTAAATACTCATACCATGTTGATTCGAATATCTAATATATCATGTTTAAATCTAATTTGGATCTATTGCATATGAGTTGTTTGAATAAGTGCATGAATAGAGATATCGTTTTGCTGCTGCCCTAACTTGGTTCAACATTTTAGACCCTGTTAAGGTCAATAAAATAAATTATTTTATGAATATGATTCGTAGGCCTTGATGTCTATTTTTCAGAACATTCGACAGATCTCGATTTCGATTTTTGATGTGTGAGGTATTGTTGTTTTACTTTAGCTGTGTTAAAATTTTCAGATTCTGTTTTACGAGATTGATGTATGTTTATTTATTTTAAAACTGGTGTTAAAAGTAAAATTTGGATTCAATATTTTTCTGGTATGAATAGACATGACTGGGATCAACCCCTAACTTTTTTGGATTTACTTAATTAATTTATAATTTATTTCATGCTTGTGAAATAGACCAATATATTTCCAAACTGCATGCTGTTCAGTAAAGAACTCTATTTTCAACCTGATTTCAGTCACTGTTGATTAAAACCTTGTGAATATGAAATGTAGTCTGGTTTGTCTATTTTACAACACTTTTGACGGATTAGGATTTCGAGTTATACTTTGTGACCTATCACTGTTTTAGTACTGCTGTGTCAAAAATTTCATATTCATAAACTTGTTGTATCATTCTGTTTTCCGAATTTATTTGACTATGCTATCTGTAATGGAATGTTGTGAAATTTTATTTTCTGAGACTAGACATGTTAGGGAACCTTCCAGATTTTTCTTAGATTTAATCAGTAAGTTTTTTTGCTATTTTCATGCTTATAAATAAAACTTGCAATTTCTGGCTGAACATGAATTCTGTGTGAAATGCTGTTTTGAACCTTGTTTCTGTAGTTGTCATATAAGTTGTGAATATGCACTGGATTCGGCTGAGAGTCTAGTTTTTATATTTTCTGACGGATTCAGGTTTGCACTCTTGTGGCAACGTAAAAATCAAATTTAGTGCAGTAGTTTCTTGCTGTCAAGAATTGAAAGTCTCGTTGTCCTAGTCTATTTTGAGTTGTTTTGTCACCCGTTTGTGTCTTCTATCCAACTTCGACTTGTCCCTCATTTCCTGCCATGTTATCTTGCCTTATTTGTGCGCGTCCATACTTGCTTTAATAATAATAACAAGAAATCAAATCGAGGTTAAGGGAAAAATCTAATAGTGGAAAATACAGAAATGTGTACTTGGAAGGGGGCCCATCTTTCCCACTTGCTTACCCGACTACATGCTTTTCCACAGGAGAGGTGTACTCACAGGGGATCCACAGATCCTACTTGATACTTGATACTTGACACGTGATTACTTGACACATTATACTTGATACTTGATACTTGACACGTGATTACTTGATACTTGATACTTGATACTCGATACTTGGCACGTGATTACTTGATACTTGATACTTGAAACTTGACACGTGATTACTTGACTACTTGATACTTGATACCTGAGTACACAACCTTTTATGATCCACTACGAAATCTAAACGTAACTTGTTTAAATGTAGCAATCATCTGATAAAAATTTGGGGCACATAAATTGGTACCTAGATAGAACTAGGTACAAGACTTGAAAATAACATGATCACTTTCTCATCCTTGTTACTTGCTTGAACATGCTACTTGACACTTGTTACTTGTTACTTGCTTGCATGCTACTCGGTACTTGTTACATGCTACTTGCACCCTATTATCCTGCCATGCTACTTGATTCAATTTCTTGATTAAGATTTAGTTATTCTACCTTGCTGTCACATCCTTTCCATACTCACTTCAGTACTTGCTTCTTGTTGCCACTTTGTATATTCTTTATCTGTTTTAGTACTTGTTGCCTGCACTAAATGCGGCTCGTAACTTGCATTGACGGGCGTTTTGTTTCTTTTTTTCTTTTCTTGCAATTTGCCAAACTTGCAGATTTTGGTAATCAGCTGCCCGAGGGAGTAAGTGACCAAGTGTTCTAGGTTTGGCTAGCATTTTTGGTCGAGTTTATTTCCTGCTTTTGAATAAATTGTATTTTGCTACTTGAATTCTTGTATTTGGGCATTTTATCCCAGAACATGTGACTTGTTTGTTTCCAGATCTGATTGTTTGAGGAAATTTGTATTTGTTCCAGGTAATTTTGTTGGTTATAATAATTTGTTTCATGCATGCATGTATGATTCTTTCTTGTTTACTTCTCGTATTTCTTGTGACTTGTTGGAAAGATCCTTACAGCTCATGAATGGTGAAAGCCATTCGCTGGACTTTGTCACGTATCCGTATGCCGTATTCCTTTTTGGGAAGCAGGGCGTGACAATACATTTAATGGGCGGTTGATGGCTAAAGGTTTCAAGCAAGTTCACGGTGTAGACTATGATGATACTTTTCCCCAGTTTCCATGCTTAAATCAATTCGGATCTTGCTTGCTGTTGCAGTATATCATGATTATGAAATCTGGCAGATGGATGTCAAAACTGCTTTCCTAAATGGAAATCTTCTCGAGGATGTGCACATGACACAGCCTGGTCTGGTCACTCCAAAGGATGCTGAAAATGTGTGTAAACAGCAACGATCCATTGATGGATTGAAGCAAGCTTCACCTCTCTAGTAAGATCAGAATCAAAATAGGATCAAGTTGTTAGGTTTATGTCTTGCATACGATGTTGGATACGAAGACGATAAGATGATGGAGGGATCAAGACGATTGGAGACGAAGTGGAGGCAAGAAGGAAATAGTCAGCGGCAGCAGCAGAGGGAGGTTGCGGTCGACCGCAACTCAGGTGCGATCGACCGACCCTTATACGATGTCTTCCTGCGAGGAGGACGGTCGACTGTCTTGTTGGACATTCGACTGTTCGCGGAGCTGATGGGTTTTGGGCTTGAGTCTAGCTGATTCGTGAGATGCCCAACTTGCTGTTCAGGTTAGATCCTGTGGCTCTTATCATAGGGTTATCTATTCTGTAATATTTAATGGCTATTGTATCAAGATATTAACTTAGGGTTTTCTCTAGATCTATATATAAACAATTGTAATATATAAACAATTGTAATGGCTCCTAGAACGATATGATTCTATTAAGTGCCGAATAGAAAAGGGAGTACTTCATCTGAGAGGGTGAGAGAGTTTCTCCATTGTAAGCAGCAACCACGTTCCAGTTAGGATTGAGAGAGGGTCGTGGTGAGAATTGTAATATTCTTGTATCTTCTCTAGTTGAAATAATATCTCGGTTCTTTCTCCCCCGGATTAAGGCGAAAGCTCCAACAGGGACAATTCTAGTGTGCTTTGTGTGATTAGTGCAATCTAGTTTTGCTTGGTGGTTTGTGTTGATTGTGTCAAAGACTCAACAAGATCCTCGAGTTCCTAACATGTGGTAACATAGAAATCAGGTTCGTGGGTTTGTTCGAGTTCCTTGGAGGAGATGGCAGATCAAAAGATGAAGATCAAGCGGTTTGACGGTAAGATCAACTTCAATCTATGGAAGGTGGACATGTATGATGTTTTGGTTCAGAATGACTTGCACTTTGTCTTGGAAGAAAAGAAGCCAACCGACATGAATTAGGAGAAACGGGATGAGATTTCTTTGAAGGCCTTGAGTTTAATCCGGTTGTAATTGGCGGACGAAATCAAGTGTAATATTCTTGAGGATACAAGTGCGGTGAGTCTGTGGGCGAGACTCAAATATGACTACTCGGGGTCGTCGTTGCTAGATCGGATGTATTGGAAAGGAAAGTTGTTTAGGTTCTCAATGGAGGAAGGTACGCATCTTCAAGATCATATTGTGGAGTTCAATAAGGTAATATCTGAACTGAAGGTGATTAATGCTTATGATCTTAGCGAAGAGGATAAAGCTTTCAACTTGATATATTCACTGCCAACTTCTTATGATCACTTGATAACTACCATGCTACACGGGAAGTCATCCAAGGAGACACTTACAGTAGCTGGGGTGATTAAGGGTTTGAAGGAAGATAAACTGAGAAAAGAGACTCATAAAGGAGGGTCGATTTCTACAGGGTGCTTTGCGGTGGATGGTGATACTTTAATTAGAAGGTATGCGGCACACAATGGTAGGATTCGTTGCCATTATTGTAGAGGAGTTGGGCATTACAAGAGAAACTATCGCAAGTGGTTGAGTCAAAAGAGTGCTACTAAAGAAAGGAAACAAGCCCATATATTCAGCGCAACTGAGTCAGGTAATAATGAAGACTTATGTCTTCTTGTTTCAAGTTTTTCAGATGTGGATTCAAGTTGGTATCTTGATTCGGGAAGTTCTTCTCATATTTGCTCCGAGAGGAAGATGTTTTTTACTTACAAGTTGTCAACATGCCATAGTGTGAGAACGGCTGGAGGGGAGATTTGTGAAGTAGTGGGTGAGAGAACAGTTGAATTGGAGACGCCCGATGGTAAAGGGTTCACACTAGAAGAGGTCATGCATATTCCTTCGATACAACAGAATCTTATATCCTTGGGGACTTTTGATGCTCGTGGCTGCAGGTACACAGCTCGAGGTGGAGTTTTGACAGTTTAGGATAGTCGTCGTAAGGTAATGAAAGATAAGAGGGGAATTGGATAGGGTCAGCACAACCTCTGCCAGCTTTATGGGAGTAGAAAAACTCGGCCGAGTGTATGGAAGCCCATTGTTCCTAATGCATCATCTAGTAAGCCATCACTAGAATTACAGAATCGGAACTGCAACGTTCGAATACCATTAGATGGTGGAGAGAGCCTTGATGTAGGTGAAGTTCGTGTGGACGGTGGCACCTCCATGATTACATCTACAGGGGTGTGCCCTTAAGGGGGCATACAACTGGAGGAAAACAGGTGGAGGTTTGTTCAACTAGCAGAAGAAGCCAAAGAAACATATTGTTTACAAAGCGAGGAAGAAAGGTCTAGAAGAGTTTTAAATCACACAGATATGGATTCATGTATATGCAATCCAAGGTGGAGATTGTTGGGTGTATGTTTTGCATACGATGTTGGATAAGAAGATGATAAGACGATGGAGGGATCAAGACGATTGGAGAAAGAGTGGAGGCAAGAAGGAAATAGTCAGCGGCAGCAGCAGAGGGAGGTTGCGGTCGACCGTAACTTAGGTGTGGTTGACCGACCCCTATACGATGTCTTCCTGCAAGGAGGACAGTCGACCGTCTTGTTGGACAGTCAACCGTTCGCGGTGCTGATGGGTTTTAGGCTTGAGTCTGGCCGATTCGTAAGAAGCCCAACTTGCTCTTCAAGTTAGATCGTGTGGCTCTTATCGTAGGGTTATCTCTTCTGTAATATCCAATGGCTATTGTATCAAGATATCAACCGAGGGTTTTCTATAGATCTATATATAAACAATTGTAACGGCTCCTAGAACGATATGATTCTATTGAGTGCCGAATAGAAAAGAGAGTACTTCATCTGAGAGGGTGAGAGAGTTTCTCCATTGTAAGCAGCAACTAAGTTCCAGTTAGGCTAGAGAGAGGGTAGTGGTGAGAATTGTAATATTCTTGTATCTTGTCTAGTTGAAATAATATCTCGGTTCTTCCTTCCCCGGATTAAGGCGAAAATTCCAACCGGGGCAATTCTAGTGTGCTTTGTGTGATTGGTGCGATCTAGTTTTCCTTGGTAGTTTGTGTTGATTGTGTCAAAGACTCAACAAGATTCTCAAATCCTAACACAAGTTCTCGATTGTGGATGACATCATCCAGAAGAAATTGGAATGGTATGAGGACTTATTACAGTGGGAGCAAGTCGGCTAGCTTTGACTTGTCAAGTTTCTGGGATAGGTCTACTGGTAAGATTTGTTTGGTAGGCACTGGTTCTACTACATCAGAGAAAGGTAACATGCTCATGCTTTCTTAGGTATACAATCTCAACTATCCAAACAATTCAAACATTCACAATAGTATCATTGGCGGAAAACTTGAGAGCTTGGATGATTCTGATAGCCCAAGTCATTTTGACACAATCTCAGTCTTGGGCTGTAATCCGATAAATTATGGATACACACAACTTGACCGAGTTAAAGCTATATGTTCCCCCGAGAAACATTAATTGTTTGGGTTTAACAACCAGAAGCCTCTAATTACCTTTAAAAATTCTTGAGGAGGCAATTGAGATTGGAGGACGGGAGAAATTGTATTACTAGAAATTGCTGCCCTTTTTCTTCTAAAAAGGGTCATGAATTTTTGCCATCCTTCATTACTTCGAATCCTCCTATCTATGTTAATGAAGAAGGGAAGGTTCATATGCTTATAGGTTTCTCAAATAGCAGTGATTTTAAATATAACTTGATGCCCTACAATTCTTTAGTTGCAGAGTGGTATTGGGATAGTGAGAAGAAGATTCTGTTTTTACTTGCTCGCCCAGTAATTAAAATTGACGATCCTATGAAAGATTACAATGTTAGGGAGTGCATAATTGGGTTGAACTTCTGGTTTCCTGCAATCTTTACAATTCAGGAGAGAAGTAATGTCATGGGGCATATTTGGAGTACGAAAACAAAGGGCGATCTGAGCTATTTCAGCTCAATTCCTTTTTGGAGTTTAGGAGGTAATTTAGGTTTACTTCCTGGTGTTAAGTATGAGCATAGTGAATTTGATTCTTTGAGGAGAGCTTGTGGAAATCCCGAAGATAACAACTTAATGATTGAAAGATATCGGAGTTCTATTGAGGACTTGACCTTTGATCTCACTGTCAAAAATGGCAACAAAAAGGGTTATGCTGTTCCGCTGTCTTTTGAGGAGAACTTTTATGGCGATTCAATTTTCGAGATTTCTACTGAGGTTTCATTCTTAGAGAAGAACCACAGCTTTAGCCCCACCCTTTCAAATGTCAGTTATTTGACAATTTATACTCTTTCTGTGTCATCCTTCAAAGTTGAAGAACTTACTGATATTTCTGTTGAAAGAGAGTAGGAATTTTTTTTGGCTAAATGACAAACAAATTGAAAATTAAAAACTTGTATTATATTATAACAACAAGAAGACTTTTCACTCTTTTATAAAACTGGTGTTACTACACTTTACAAATATATACTCTCTTCTTCTTTTTTTTCTGCTTGTTTCTTGTTCTTATCTTGCTTAATTTTTTCTTCTTCCTAAACCTCTTATTTATAGGAATGAGAGAAGAGTAACTGACAAACTCTTCAATCTCCTCCCTGCCACATTTTTCCAAAGGCACCAAACCCTGCCACATTGTTTTCAAACAATATTTGGTGGGTGGGGCCCACCTCACCAAACATGTTTGATAACCATCACTCCCCCTCAAACATGTTTGGCCATCCCGAGTTCTTCTTTGAGTTTATGAAAAACCTCAGCTTTCAGTGGCTTAGTAAATATATCTGCAATTTGATCTTCTGTCTTGCAGTATCAGCTTTACCCTTTTTTCTTTGGCCTGCACTCGAATGAAATAATATTTTAACTCGATGTGCTTACTTCTCCCGTGTTTGACTGGATTTTTCGCCAATGCTATTGCTAACTTGTTGTCAACGTATAGCTCTGTCAGCTCTTCCTGTGGATGAGACAATTCTTTCATGATGTTTCTGAGCCATATCGCTTGACAAGTTCCTGATGCTGTTGCAATATATTCTGCTTCGCATGATGAAAGTGCAACTATTGACTGCTTCTTTGATGTCCACGAAAATACAGCTGATCCAATATTGAACACATAACCACTTGTACTCTTCCTTTCATCTAAATCTCCACCATAGTCACTATCTGTATAGCCGACTAGCTTCACAACGTTTGTGCTTGTGTATACTAGTCCTTCGTTGATACTACCCTTGATGTATCGCAACATTCTTTTCGCCGCCATGAGGTGTTCTGCTTCGGCTCCTCCATATATCTGCTAACTACCCCAACAACATACATGATGTCATGCCTTGTAATAGTCAAATAGTGCAAGCTTCCAACCAAGCTTTTAAATAGTGTGGGATCTACAGAAATTCCTAGTGAGTCACGGCTGGGCTTCAGTCCAGTTTCTACTGGAGTGTTAACTGGATTGCAGTTGCTCATGTTGAATCTCTTCAGTATCTGGTCTGCATATTTCTTCTGTGTGATGAAGATTCCTTTCTCAGATTGTATCACTTCCACACCTAGGAAGTAGGACATTTCTCCAATGTCCGTCATCTCGAACTCCTTGATCATTGCTATCTTGAATTCTTTGAACATCATTGGATTGTTGCCGGTGATCATATCATCAACATAGGGCAGACGATCATGATTTCTCCACCATTCTTCTTGGTGTATAGGGAGTGCTCATATGGACTTTTCTGAAAGCCATTCTGCTGAAAGTATTCATCAATCCTCTTGTTCCATGCTCTGGGTGCCTGTTTGAGACCGTACAAAGCCTTCTTCATTTTACAGACTTTATCTTCTTGATCTTTCACCTCATTACCGGGAGGTTGTTGAATGTAAACTTCTTCTTCCAAATAGCCATTGAGGAATGCAGACTTGACATCCATTTGGTATATCTTCCATCTATTCTGTGCAGCTAGTAAAATGAGCAGTCTGATGGTGTCTATCCTTGCTACTGGTGCAAAGACTTCTTCATAATCGATGCCTTCTCGTTGACTGTAGCCTTTAGCTACTAGTCTGGCTTTATGCTTCTCCACTTTGCCTTCTTAGTTGGTTTTGGTTTTGTATACCTATTTTACACCAATTGCTTTGTAGCCCTTTGGAAGTGTTGTCAACTCCCACGTGTCATTCCTTTGTACGCATGGATTTCTTCATCCATGGCTTTTCTCCATTTGAGATCTTGAACGGCATCTCCATAGGCGACTGGATCACATTCTGCAAATAAGCAGAACAATGTATAATCCTCCATCATCTCAATAGGTTCTGTATCATCATAAAGATCTCTAAAGCTTCGAAATCTTCTAGGTTCCCCCCCAAAAGTATTGCCTTCGCTTGAGCTGGAACTTGATGCAGATGTTGGTGACGGTGTTGTTGGAGCTGGACTATTTGGAGGACTTTGGTGTGGTCCTTCTGGTTCTTCTTCTAGATCGTCGTCTTTGTCTTCAATGAACAATTTTTTGTTACTTCTTTCTTCATCACTCCATCTCCAGTGTTCTCCTTCGTCGAACTCCACGTCTCTTGAAATAATCAGCTTCTTAGTAGTTGGATTGTACAGCTTGTATGCCTTGGTTCTTCTGTCATATCCAATGAATATACATTTCTTTCCACGATCATCGAGCTTCTTTCTTCGCTGCTCCGGAACATGTGCATATACAATGCACCCGAATACCTTCAAATGGTTGACGCTTGGCTTGAAACTACTCCACATCTCTAGTGGAGTCATGAACTTGACGGCCTTCGTTAGACATCTGTTAAGGAGGTAGACTGCACAATCTACTGCTTCAGCTCAAAATGTCTTGGGTTGGAACTTGCTCTTCAGCATGCGTCTCGCCATGTTGAGGATTGTGCGGTTCTTCCTCTCTGCTATGCCATTCTGCTGCGGAGTGTAGGCAGCAGTACGTTGATGAATAATCCCCTGCTTCTTGAGAAAGTCTTGGAATTCTTTCGAGTTGTATTCTCCTCCACGATCTGAACGAAGTACTTTGATGTAGTGGCCGCTTTGCTTCTTGACCATCTCCTTGAATTCTTTGAACTTTTCTAGGGCTTCCGATTTCTCCTTCAAGAAATAAATCCAAGTCTTTCTGCTATAATCATCAATAAATGTGAGGAAATATCTATTACCTCGAAGTGACACTACTTCAAATGGTCCTACTATGTCGGTATGTACCAACTGAAGTCGATGTGTTGCTCTTCTGGATTTTCCAACCTCGAAGCTTTTTCGATGTTGCTTCCCCTTCAAGCATCCTTCACATAATTGGTCGGGATGTTTGATTTGTGGTAAGCCTCTCACCATTTTCTCCTTCCAGAGAAGATTGAGGCCATTGAATGCTAGATGCCCGAATCGAAGATGCCAAAGCCACGACTCATCTTTGATGATAGATTGTAGGCATTTTACAGAATCTGTATTAAGATTTAAAGTAAACAGTCTATTTCTAGACATGTTAACTTTTGCAATTGTTTCTCCTTTACTTTTGATGGTGAGAGAGAAATCCTTCAGATGGATGTCGTAGCCTCTTTCGAGAAGCTGTCCCAGACTTAGAATATTGTTACGTAATACAGGTACATAATAAACATCAGAAATGTACCTATGATCACCGGCTTTTGTCTGGATCATAATATCGCCCTTTCCTTGAACAGAGATCTTGGACTTATCACCAAAAGTAACTTTTCCTCCAACTGATTCATTTAGCTCGGTGAAGAATTCCTTGACGCCGCACATATGATTGCTAGCACCTGAGTCCAAGTACCAAACATTTTGGCTCTTGTTCTCATGGCCTTTGTATGCGAGCAGGACTACCAAGTTGTCTCCTCGATCTTCTGCGATGAAGTTCGTCTGCTCTGCTACTCTTTCGGATTTTTCAAGATAATTATAACTGAAGTGGCCATATCTTCTGCAGTTGAAGCACTACAACTGGGATCTGTCTCCTTGGTTGTGTCTCCCACGTCCTCTTGTTCGTGCGCCTCTCCCTCTTGCTTGAAAGATGAATTGTTCACGATCAACGTGACGACCTTGGTAATGAGTTCTCTGATTGTACTGCATGCCACGACCTCGTTGAAATTTTGAGTTGCCTCTGTAGCCGCCTCTTCCTCTGTAGCTTCGATCTCGGCTTCTTTGTTGATCATCTGAAATTTTTAGTTGACTTTGAAGAGCTTGCCCCAAATTTTCTCCACGATTCTGATTTATCCTTTGTTCATGGGCTTGAAGTGAACCTTGTAACTCATCAATAGAAACTTTTGAAAGATCTTTTGATTCTTCAATAGCTGCAACTACATAATCAAATTTTGGAACTAATGATCTTAGAATTTTTTCAAGTATTCTAGTATCATCAAATTATTCTCCATTTCGTTTCATTTGATTAGTAATTGTTTGCACTCTATTGAAGAAATCTGAAATAGTCTCACTAACTTTCATTTTCAAATTTTCAAAGACAACTCGTAAGGCTTGTAATCGTACCTTCTTTGCTTTTTCGGCTCCTTGATACGAACTTTTTAAAATCTCCCATGCGTGTTTTGAGGTACTCGCATCTGAGATCTTCTCGAACACGGATTCTTCAACTCCTTGGTAGATTAGGAACAAAGCTTTTTTGTCCCTTTTTCGAGTTTCCTTTAACTCGGTCTTCTGAACGGCTGGAAGTGCTGCTTCGGCAGTGTGTGACTCTAGCTCAGTATAGCTAGTTTCAACCAGCTCCCACAAATCTTGTGAGGCAAGCAAGACTCTCATCTGAATGCTCTATTTATCATAGTTAGTCTTCATCAACTTAGGAATCTGCGGCTGGATCATGTTTGCCATATCGTACACGAGCTCTTCGGTGAACTCCGGTCGATCGAACAGAGCTCTCATACCAGTTTGTTGGAAGAGAGTAGAAATTTTGTTGGGCTAAATGACAAACAAATTGAAAATTGAAAACTTGTATTATATTATAACAACAAGAAGACTTTTCACTCTTTTCTAAAACTGGTGTTACTACACCTTACAAATATATACTCTCTTCTTCTTTCTTTTTTTTCTGCTTGTTTCTTGTTCTTGTCTTGCTTAATTTTTTTTTCTTCCTAAACCTCCTATTTATAGAAATGAGAGATGAGTAACTGACAAACTCTTCAATCTCCTCCCTGCCACATTTTTCCAAAGGCACCAAATCCTGTCACATTGTTTTCAAACAATGTTTGGTGGATGGGGCCCACCTCACCAAACATGTTTGACAACCATCAATTTCTGCGGAAGGAATTTACAATTCTGGATTGGGAAAGCTGTGCATGGTCGGATGTTTGTCAATGTGGGGAAAATCTGAAGACTCTCCGGACTGTGAAACTCTCATCGACATCCAGCTATCTCCTTTAAATCAAATCCCAAATGTGTATAATAACATCACAAGTCATTCAACTGGGACAATCCAAAGCTCAAGAAATAACTCGGATCCTCTTTACTTTTGACCCTTTAGAGCTATCATCCTATACAATGTACAACACAGAAGCACTTGAAATGATATCGAGGATGGACATGGAAATCATCATGGTTACAATCTCCCTCACACTCACATCTGTTCTCATTCTATTCCAACTCATCCATGTCAGAAAATACAAAGAAGTCCTCCCCTCGGTATCCATCACTATGCTTGCTATTCTTAATCTTGGACATATAATCCCTCTGGTATTGAACTTTGAGGCCCACTTCTTAAAGCACAAAACCAAGAATTACATGTTATGGACAGGTGGTTGGCTGGAGGCGAATGAAGTCATAGTGAGCTCCGCGGATGGGTCTTGCAGTCAAGCTCCCTTATGCCTTTGCACTCGAGGGCCAATCTCCGTCCGGCCCGAGGAAACCTTTACACGCTTCCGTTACCTTTTGGGAGGCCTACGCCCCATAGAAACTGTCTACCTGAGACTGTCCCTTGGCCCGTAGGTCCTTGAAGAAAACAGATTTGGAAAAAATGATTCTTATTTTTTGTTATATTTTATTCTTTACTTGATATATATAAGGATTATATTCTTGGAGAATAAGAAAAGAGATTGAGAGAAGATTGGGGAGATGAAAGATTTGGGAAATCTGTTTCCTATATTAGGAAACAGAATATACAATTACTATATTTCAACACTCCCCTCAAGTTGGTGCATAGATATCGAGCATGCCCAACTTGTCAACAAATTTCAAGAAGAGCCGAGTCGAAACGGCCTTGGTTAGGATATCTGCGAGTTAATCTTCTGACTTCACTTTAGATATCTCAATAACTTTCTCATCTAATTTTTCTTTTATGAAGAATCTGTCAACCTCTACATGTTTCGTCCTATCATGCAGAACTGGATTAGCCGCAATATCACACGCCGCTTGACTGTCACAATACACCTTCATAGGTTCCTTTGGACCATAGCCTAAGTCCTGCAACAGGAGTTTCAGCCATAAAGCTTCTGTTATACTTAAAGCTATTCCGCGATACTCAGCCTCTGCACTAGAGCGTGCAACAACATTTTGCTTCTTGCTCCTCCATGTAACTAAATTTCCTCCAACAAAGGTGAAATATCCTGAAGTGGAGCGTCTATCGATTGTAGATCCTGCCCAATCAGCATCAGTATATGTCTCAATCTTCAAGTGACCATGTTTCGCAAATAAGACTCATTTTTCTGGAGCTGACTTAATGTATCTCATAATTCTCATTACCGTGTCCATATGTTGTTTCCGAGGTGCATGCATAAACTGACTTACCACACTTAAAACATATGACAAATCTGGCCGTGTATGTGCAAGATACATTAGTCGTCCAACCAATCTCTGATATCTTTCCTTATCACAAGGCACTTGATCAGCTTCGTTGCATAGTTTCGGTCCTTCTTCCAATGGTGTGCTAATCGGTTGACAAGCGGACATTTCAGTTTCCTTCAATAAATCCAGTGTATATTTTCTTTGAGAAAGAAATATTCCCTTTCTTGAGCGAGAAACTTCAATACCAAGGAAGTATCTCAAAGGACCAAGATCTTTCATTTCGAACTCTTGTGACAAGTAGTTCTTTAATGCCTTCATCTTCTCAGGATCATCTCCAGTTACTATCATATCATCAACATAAATAATGAGAGCAGTAATTTTACCTTCTTTCCTTTTTAGGAATAGAGTATGATCAGAATTACTCTGATCGTATTCGAATGTCCTCATTGATTTTGTAAATCTCTCAAACTAGGCTCTTGGCGACTACTTCAGTCCATACAATGCTTTCTTCAGACAACATACTTTGTTGCTGTGTTGGACTGGTCTGTTCGACCCTGGTAGAAGATCCATATAGACTTCTTCTGCCAATTTCCCGTGCAAAAATACATTCTTCACATCAAATTGCTCCAACGGCCAGTCAAGATTTGCAGCAAGTGACAGAAGAACTCGAATAGTGTTGAACTTTGCCACAGGTGCAAATGTTTCGTCATAATCAATTCCATAAGTTTGAGTGTACCCTTTTGGCAACCAGCCTTGCCTTGTACCGTTCTATCGAACCATCTGATTTATATTTCACTGCATAAATTCATCTGCATCCTACTAGCTTCTTCCCTGTTGGCAGCTCGACTATCTCCCAAGTTTCATTCTTCTTCAAGGACTTCATCTCCTCATCCATAGCTGCTTTCTACCTTGGATCGGCTAAGGCTTCCTGCACACTGTTATGAATAGATACAACAGATAATTGATTCACAAATAACTTATTTGATTCAGATAATTGGTGAGTGGACACATAATGACTCATGGGATACTTGAATCTACTAGTGGGATTAGGTTCGTAAGTGAGTTTTGGGATACTTCTAGTAGTTCGGTTTGGGAGTTCTCTTCTTGGAGCTTCGGACAGCGATGACGATTGGTTTTGGGGTTCTGCTGGGAGTAGAGATAGTTCTGATGGTACTGGTGGTGGAGATGGTTCATATGGTGCTGGTGGTGGAGATGACTCATCTTCATGGAGGTTCGGTACTGTCTGCAGATCTTCGTGAAAATTTTCTTTCTTAACCAAGTCTTCATTCGAGTGATCGTCATTACTTACATTTTGATTTTCTCCCCTTATATCTGATTGTTCAGTTTGAATAGTAACCACTTTATCATAGGCAAGAGTTTGAACTTCACTTCGGTACTCCCCCTGAAGTTCAACTTCAGAGAAAAAATACATCTCATCTTCATGGAACACAACATCCATAGTTACAAACATTTTTTGAGTTGGTGGGTGATACTACCGATACCTTTTCTTATTCTGTGCATATCCCATGAAAACACAGCAGACAGCTCGAGGATTTAACTTATTGTGTTCATGTTGATGAAGATGAACAAATGCACCACACCCAAACACACGAGGTGGCAAGTTGACGACTTTTGGGACATTCACAGCTTCAGTTAATGCTTGAAATGGTGTGAAAAAGTTTAGGATATTAGAGGGAACTCGGTTGATTAAGTATGCAGCAGAAGCAAGGGCTTCTCCCCAATAAATGAATGACATATTTTCATAGATGAGAGAAGCACGGACCACTTCGAGCAAGTATCTATTTTTTCGTTCTGCAACCCCATTCTGTTGAGGTGTATACGAGTATGTAGTCTGATGAACAATTCCGTGTTCCACCAAATATTGTTAGATTTGAACTCAGGTACTCTCCGCCATTATCACTCCTAAGAACTTGAATATGTGATTTATACTGAATCATAACATGCTTGTGAAATTTCTAAAACAAACCACTAACTTCACTTTTCAACTTCATCAAACAAATCCAGGTCATACGGATACAGTCATCAATAAAGGTCACAAACCATTGGGCTCTTCCAAATATAGTGGTTTTGGATGGACCCCAAACATTAGAATGAATAATCATAAAAGGAAGGGAGCTTCTATTTGGACTTGGAGGAAAAGAGACACGATGACCTGTTGCGAGTTCACACACATCACACCGAAAGGCAGATATATCAAACTTCAAAAATAAACTTGGAAATAATTTTTTCAAATAACCAAAAGAAGCATGCCCTAGACGTCGATGTCATAGCCAAATATCTGATTTCTTCTTCTCATCTTCGGATCCTTCCACACTTAGAGCTTGAGTCAACTTGCTCGAACATTCAGATTCTAAATCTAGGTAATAGAGCTTCCCGTGTCTAACCCCATAACCAATCGTCTTGCGAGTCCGAATATTCTTAAACACGCAATGGAAAGGCCAAAAGACAACAATACAATGTAAGGCAGTAGTTATTTGAGCAACAGATAATAGGTTGAAATTTAAGGATGACACAACTAGGGCAGTATCTAAGGTTAGATTGTTTGTGAGATGTATGGTACCCTCGCTAGTAACAGTGGCAGGATCACCATTGGCAGTGGACACAGTCAATTTAGTGGATGATTAAAAATTTTGAACTTTTCTAGAATCGAAAGTCATATGGTCGGTAGCACCCGAATCAATTATCCATGCACTATTCATAACAGAAGCAGAAATATTAAATACCTTACCATCATTACCTGTAGCTGTAACTAATGTAGAGGCGAGTCCAATACTCTTCTCAGCTCTATCAGTTTGTCCCACCATGGTAGCGGCACAACGGGAAAAACAACGGATCTTATCCTCAGCAACAATCCAACACCCAAACAGCAACTCCACAGCAGATCAGAACACCAATAAAATCCACTTCACAAAATAGCAACACAAGCTCCACAGCTCCCTAACCGAACAGCAAACAGAAATCCCCTATTCTCCCGAACACAAAACAGCAACAGGTTAAAGAAAGACAGCAGTAACAATGGCCAGCAACTACAGTATCCACAGCAAAAGAGAGGGCAAGAGGACTCGGAGGCGACGTCGCCGGCGATCGACGAGCGGCGCGACATGAGTGGTCGACGGCGGGGCTTCGGTCGGGGTTGGAGCTCGATGAGGAGCAGGGGTTTTGATCTGGGCTGGGTTAGGGCTTGACGGGAGAGGGAAGAGGGGGGCTCGACGCTGGTGGTGGGCATCGGAATCGACGATAAGGGGTTCGCCGGAGATGGGGAAGTCGACGGGGAGGTGTGCGTCGACGGGTGGCGCCGGAGGTGGTCGGGGGTCGGGGGTGCTCGGGGAGAGAGAAAGAGGAGGACAGGATCTTTGGGGTTTTCGATGTGGGGCTCAATGGGAAGAGGAGAAGGATGGGTTCTTTGGGGTTTTCGGCGACAGGATCTGACGGGATCGGAGTCAGTGATCAGTGACGGGATCAACAACGGGATCAGATCAAGATGGAGGTGATCAGCCTCCTCCTCTTCTTCTTCACTTGGCCTATATCTGATTAGGCTCTGATACCATGTGGAAAACAGATTTGGGAAAAATGATTCTTATTTTTTGTTATATTTTATTCTTTACTGTATACATCTATATATAAGGATTACATTCTTGGAGAAGACGAAAAGAGATTGAGAAAAGATTGGGGAGATGAGAGATTTGAAAAATCTGTTTCCTATATTAGGAAACAGAATATACAATTACTATATTTCAACAGTCCTGACACAAGGTTAGATCTTGAGCATGGTAGCTTTCTTGCTTCAATTTCGTCTGCTTCAGTTGGCATGGGCTTCTAGGTCTTCAGATGCGAGCAAAAAGAGCGTTTGGGCTTCTGAAAGGAAAGCTCTAAGATTCTGCTTGTTTTTGTACTTCCCTGGAGCTCTAATCTCATGGTTTGTTCACACAGCATCAAACAAAACTAAAGCGGTGAATATGGATTCTCTCTCTACAGCGAGTACTTATATACGGGAGGACCTCACATCTTATATTGGTTTGATACTTAACGGCTTCCTGCTCCCTCAAATTCTTCTCAACATAATTTCAAATTCCAAAGCGAAGGCTCTTTCTCATGTCTTATATATTGGAACTGCTGCTGTTAGAGCAACTCCTCATCTCTATGATGCTTATAGAGTACGTAACTGCATACCCTTCTCTAACTCATCAAACATTTATGCAAATTCAAGTGGAGATTACTACTCGCCGGTATGGGATATTGTTATTCCTTTGGAATGCGTGCTCTTCACAGTCATCATTTTCTTACAGCAGAGATTCGGTGGGAGTTGTTTCCTTCCGCGGAGATCCAGGAAGCATCATGGATATGAGGCTGTTCCAGTAATCAGCCCGTAGTCCAGTAACGGGTATCAAAAGGAAACTCTACATATACTTCATTTCACTTTATTTGCTTCTCATGAATTATGTATGGTGCAAAAGTCTGATAAGTTAGAAATATTTGTGTGCATCAAAACTACTAATATTTTGCATTTTCTGGTATCTTGTTTTATTTCCAGAAATTAGGGGGCAAATCTATAAAACAGTATATGTCAGTCATGTTTATTTAGGTACATTTAATTTAATTATGTTCTATTTACTTTTACTTTATTTACACTAGTATAATGTACGTGCGATGCACGTCGAAAAAAATTAAAGTTATCAAATTAAATGAATATATATTGAATAAGAAAAAAAATAGTTTATATTTGAATGTTTTGATTTGGGCTACACGTGCTGTGCACATTTATATTTGTTGGATATAGTTTGGGCGTGTATTATACGTGTTTATATAGTTACAAAGTTAGGGTTTGTTTATTACAAACCCCAACTCTCCCATTAAAATAGTAGAAGATTTTACGCTACACTTAAATAGATTATTTTATTTTATTTTAATTTATATCCTTTTCGAAACTATTTGTAAAAAAAGGACATGGTTGACAAAATATTTGCACTCGGGGACTAAACTCGCCGTTTCCAACGGCGAGCTTAGTTATTTCGTACTCGTTGAGAATAACGAGTCTAGTTCTAATTTTTTTGAGAATTCGTCATTCCCAATGACGAGTTTAGTTCAAAACTTTCAAACAAGACTCGTTGTTCCCAACGGCGAGGTTCTTTATACTAAACTTGATGTTGGGAATGACGATGTTATATGAAATTTCACAAAGGGTGCAACAGAATTTTTTTCAAAAATTCACCAAGCCCAACAAAGTGTTTCACTCTCTGTAAAATTTCATATAACCTCGTCGTTCCAATAGCGAGTCTAATATAAAGAACCTCGCCGGGAACAAAAAATTTTGTTTGATAATTTTAAACTAAACTCGCCATTGGGAACGACAAGTTTCTCCAAAAAAATAAACCTAGGCCCGCTATACTCAACGGCGAACACGAAATAACTAAGCTCACCGTTGGGAACGGCTAATTTAATTGTTGATTCTCCGAATACAAATACTTTGATAACTGTTCTCTTTTTGCAGATAATTTCAAAAATGACATATATTATGAAAAAAAATTCATTTAAATATGAGTAATGCTTTAGCCACTACCAATTTCACTACCATTTCCTTCACTACCTTAGGTGGCATACTCCTATTGGAGAGTTCTCCCACCTACTCTATCATTTCCTACCTATTGGAATGTGCCACATAAGGTAGTGAAGAGAAATGTAGTGAAATTGGTAGTGGCTCTGGCATTACTCTTTAAATATCTATACTTGTAAGCAATTCCTTTGTCCCTTCGCTACTAAGGCATTTGAACGCTACCTTTTCTCTCTCTCTCATCATTGTTATATTATATGATACCGAAACCCAATACCATATTATAAAATATAAAACACATGAACTTGTGCATTTTCAAAGGCAAAGTCTAGGCATTACATGCATGTTCATTCTTCTTAATCTTTGAATGCTTAAAACACACATACTGGTCTAGCTTTAACCTGGGATTCTTTGCTTCCAATCACACATGTAAGTTGGGTACGTATAATAAGTTTTGTTCTTTTTATCTTGGATCAGACGATCTTTCATCTCTTCTACTTGATATTGGTTGTTTATTGTACACCAAAGGCCAACAAAGTTTAGTTCACTACCTGAAAAAGAATTAAGGATCTAGACATATGGCAAATGCTCATATCCCTAAGGTTTGAGAAAAGGAAGACGAGAGATTCTCACTTTTACTAGGAAAATATACACTATGCACTAAAATCCAGAGCTCAGTAATATCTTTGTGTTCTCCGGATAATTTTTGGTTCAACCATTATTCTTGTAAATCATCCATGCCGCTAACCTGGCTTCTGCAGTACTTAACCAGTAATTTGTGAGTCTTTTGACGAAGCAAAATCTAGTTAAATTCTTTGAGCTCATGTTCATGCCATAATGATTCCAACATGCTATCTCACAATCTTCTGTTTCTGATTTCTTGGTTTTTTTAGCTAGTGCATCTCTTTTAGCATTTTCCTCCCTTAAAAGTATAGTATTTTTTTTAGGCTAGAAAATCTAGAGAGAGAAGCTAAAAAAAAAAAAAGAAAACCAGTAAAAGAGAGAAAGAGAGGGAGCAGCCGACACTAGGGGAGGGGCCAGGACAAGGAAGTCCTCCCCCCCGCGTCCAGTGCACTGGTGTGTTCGTCGGAGTCACTGACTAGATGTATAGAAGAGAGTTTTTGGAGTCGTTGGTGTGCGGATGGCACGGCGGGAATGATTGACGACAAGAGGGCTGGCGTCGAGTGCAGGAGCTGCGTCGATGGGAGAGGTGGTGGTTGCACGGGAGAGGGGGTTGCTGCCGTTGTTGGGAGATGTTGTCATTGGGGCGGCAGTAGAGTGAGGTGGTCGAGTTTGGGTGTTGTTGATGGTAGTCGAGGTGCTCAGGATGTTGAGGGTGGTGCTAAAGGATGGTCAGGGCTAATGGTGGGGCAGCATTGTGGTCATGTGTGGCTTCGGGGTGATGAGGAGATGGAGTGGGGGTGTTCGGGTTGAAGGAGGGATTGGGTTTCGGGAGTAGGTAGTACAAGAAAAGGAGAAGTTGGGTTTAGATGTGGTTGGGGTGTTGTTCAAGTGGTGGAGGAAAGAGGTTGTTGGGCGTTGGACGAGATGGCAGTCGTGGGTTTCAATGGGGAAGATGAAGGGGGAGATGAGGTGAAGTTGGAGATGGTGAATCTAATTTGAATTTCAATTTAGAGTTCTGAAATTCAAATTAGATTTGAAGAGTGTGGAGAGAAATTTTTTGATGAGATTTGAATTTCAAATTAGAATTTTGAAATTCAAATTAGATTTGAGGAGTGATGGGCGTAATTGTGGGCTCTTGATTGAATTTCATGATTCAATTTGATTTTCCTAAAATAGATCTTCATTGATCGATCGTTGGTGAAGGTGCGAATCCTCACTGATGTGGTGTATGATGTTGTCGACATCATTAAGGTTGATATGCGAGTCGTCGATATGGTGGTGGATGTACGAGCTGCGACTGTTGTGTTAGATGTGCAAGTCGTCGCCGGTATGGTTGATGCGCGAGTTGTCGTTAGTTTGAGAGTTTGAGCAAGTTATTGTTGTGGTGAGAGGTGTAAGCCGTTGCAAGTCTGGTGATGGCCAAGCCGTCACAGAGATGGTATTCAAGCTGGTCATCATCAATGTCGCAAATGGGGAAACTGCCACCCTGACGGTGAATGAGCTTGTCATTTTGGGTTAGAGAAAAAACAAGTCGTTACCGGAATGGTGGATAGGCAAGTTGTTATAAGAATAGTGGTTAGGCAAGTCGTTTCCGGTGTGTTGTACTGATTAGGGGTCACTGAATGGGGTTCGGGAAGTCATCGTTGGAGTGGTGTTTGGGTGAGTTGTCACTAGAATGTGAAGTGGGAAGTTGACACTAGATGGGTGCTCGATGAGTCATCATATGATTGATCGATAGGAGCTTAGGATGCGTGACTTCTGATGGTTTGGAGAACATGTTGTATGTGTCTTCGTCTACAAGTTTAGCTTGGGAGACAAATTGATATTGTAGGCTTAGCTGTGTAACAGATTTTTGTTGTTCTTTTTTAGGAATAGTTAGATGAAATTTATATGTTCTATTTTGTTTTGTTAATTTTTAATAAGGTGGGATTAGTTCCCACACTTCCTTCAATATTGTGATGTTGATTTTTAAGATGTATAATTGATGAGTTCACCAAGCTACGATGCAGCCTGTTTCTACAAGTATCACATATATATTGGGTATCAACTAAAATATGTTTAAGATTCTGTTAGTCATTTGGTGTATAAGGATCCAATAAAATATGTTTAAGAAGTCATATCGACCAGTGCATGGCTTCAGCCCCTCTGTTTTCGCATCTCAAGAGCGGAATAGGTTGCTTCAATTCAGACAGGAAATTGACCAACTCTATAGGCTTGAGGAAATCAAATGGCAACAATGGTCCAGAATTTCATGGCTCAAGAGGGAGACGCGAACACAGCATTCTTCCATCGAGTAGCTAGTACCCGACGTAGATCTAACCTCATTCACTCGATTCACTCAGACTCTGGAATGATCCAAGGCGACAAGGATATAAGAATGGCATTCCAGTCCCATTTCAAACTTCTCTTTGGATACAAAGTGGACTTGAGAGTCCCTCTCCACCACGAATTCTGGCAGGACTCGGCGGGAAACTCCGACCTTATGATGCAATCCCTAGAAGCACCCTTCACTGAGAAGGAAGGGATGCAGTCCAACAACTTGGAAAAGACAAAGCCCTAGGTCTAGATGGTTTTCCGATGATCTTCTATAAGACATTCTGGGAGGAAATCAAAGGCGATTTGCTGAAGGTGTACGCTGATTTCTACGACCATAAACTCAAATTAGGGTGAATTGATTTTGCGGAGGTTGTACTGATTCCTAAGAAAGAAGACTCTCAGCGAGTGGGAGACTTCCGCCCTATTAGTCTCCTTAACTGCTCTGTCAAGATTATTGCCAAGTCTCTCGCTAATAGATTGGGAAATGTGATGGATAGTCTCATTAGTCACGATCAGAAGAGGTTCATTAAAGGACAATGTATTCATGACAGTATAGCTACGTCTGAAGAAACTATAAACCAATGCCACACATTGAATGCTAAGAGTTACCTCCTGAAACTAGATTTTGAGAAAGCTTATGATTCGGTTGAATGAGACTGTCACCTGGAAGTGCTTGCTGGAAAAGGTTTTAGGGATAGATGGATCAGATGGATCCACACATGTCTTACCATCGGCAGAACTGCAATTTTGGTAAATGGGGTGTCGGGCCATCCATTTTCGTGCAAAGGGGGCCTCAGACAAGGAGATCCGCTCTCACCCCTTCTTTTCACCATTGTGGCAGACGTACTTCGGTCCATGATGGCTAACTACAGTAAAGCAGGTTGGATTGTACCGGTGGCCAAGGGAGTGTAACCCCTGTTTTTCGTTTTTCGTATTCTTTGTGTATTTTTCTTCTTTCTTGAGTATTTATACTCTTCTTGTATTTTAGACCGTGCATTGGAGTCGTTTTCAATATATATTCTTTTTATTTCATTTTTGATCTCTTTGAGCCTGATTGTTTAACGTTCTTTATCAATTGTGATTTTCTTTTTATTGGATTCTTGCTTTGTTTCTTTTTGCTCGTGTGGTCGGTACTTGTGGTTCCTTCTTTTGCCCAATCCTATTGATAATCCTATTGCCTATTGATCCCTAATTAACTACCAAATCATAATGGCTTATAAACCCTATTGCAAATCCTATTTCAAACCCCATACAACTCCTATTTTACTAATCCTGTGCATACTCCTATTATACCCAAATACACCCATTAACACAAATATCCACAACCCAATAACTCACCCTATATAACTCCCCTACTAAAACTCTAACCCTATCTCTGCCTAACTACCGACCTCTCCCTCTCCCTCTGGTTGCGCCGTCGACACCCCCGACCCCATCCGCTGCACCCTACTCCTGTCGCCAGCCCAACCTACAACCCCACCATCTCCCGAGCACCACCATCGCCTTCTCCATATCTCTCTCCCTCCGTCTGTCTCTCTCCCGCTCTCCTCGTCCGCCGGCGTCAACAGCAGCGACAGGAGCAGCAACGCCAGCACAAGGCCAGCGCCGCTGTCCCCCTCCCGGCCATCTTTCTTTCTCTCTTGGGTTTGCACGTGCACGTGGGTTGCACGTATGGTTGTGTGATTGCTTTGTTACATAGTTTTCATTCGTGGATTTTGTTCCTTGCCGGGAATCCGTTCCCATTATTCTTGGTGTTCGTTTCGTCTTCGGTTAAGGTAAGTAACTTGTACTCAATTTTTTTGTATAATACAAGTCATAAATTCCGCTTGTAGTGTAGTTGGGTTATAGAGACAACTACGTGTGATGTAACTTGATGAGTATTGTCTCTATAGTGCTATTGACCATAGTTGCCTCACGACACAAATTTGATATGAAATAACTTAGGTTTTGACCGTTCTTGATGCAATTATATTTGTGAGATAATTATGAGGAATCGTGTGTTTGTTTGGATCCATGTGACATACTTGTTGTGGACATGCTATATACCCTATTTCATGATATTTGGACATTTAGTAGACTCTATAACAGTTTTGGTTGTGCTTGGGACGAGTTTCTCATGTTATATATTGATTTGTTGTTAAGAGGAAAATCTGTATTTTTGTCAGTGATCAGTTTTGATTTCTATTTTAGACCATATTAAGGCCAGTATCTTAACTTCAGTATTAAACATGATTTTTAGAAAAATCTGTCTTCTTTCCAAACTCTCTGACCTTGATCGATTTCGTTTTCGTATGTGTGAGATATGATTGTTTTACTACAGAGGTGTATTTCATTTTCAGATTTCGTTTCTTGATGATTTCGATGACTAAACTATTTTGATACTAGTGCTAAGCATATTATTTTGATCTGAAATTTTACACAGTATTTATATATATATTTAGGGATTACCAGAATTTTTGTGGATTTTATTGATGAGTTTTACATATTGTTTCATGCTTGTTTATAAAAACTATACTTGCTCGATTTTGCTCGCTGTTCTGTAAAAATTTGTATTTTCACCCTAATTCCTTTTCCTTTATGAAAAATATTTATGAAATATGAAAGATAGATTATTTTGTCTATTTCCATCTCCCTTTGATGGATTTGAATTTTGTTTCACGGTTTGAGAGATATTACAGTTTTCGTACAACAGTATTGGGAATTCCATATTTGCCAAACTATCGTTTCTTGATATTTTCTAATTTTTGTTGGCTAAACTAATCTTACTAGAAAATTATGAAACTTTATATTCTGACACTAGACATATAGAGGAATACCCCAGATTTTTCCTGAAATTTATTATGATGTTTTGAAGCTGTTTTCCTCACTTTGAATTCGATTTACTGATTTCTAGTTGAACGTATTTTTGGTTTCAAATCAGTTTTGAGTTATGTTTTTCTTAAACACTATATGACTTATATGTATCCATTGGATTCGGTTGGAAGTCAATTTTCCATATTTTTGACGGATTCAGGTTTGGATATTTGTTGTAATAGGAATCGCTGTTTTAGTACTGTACTATCGTGCTGTCCTGAATTAGGAAGTACCCTATTTTGTTCTGTTATGTGACTATCTTACCATTTGTACATGCTTATCTGTTATTATGAACTTGTGGGTCGATATATCATGCTAGATCTACTCTGTTTCATGCACATACACATCTATCTGATAATAATTATAAAATGATCAAGCCGAGATTTATGGGAAAGATCTAGTAGTGGGAAAGCATAGAAATGTGTACTTAGAAGGGGGCCTGTATTTCCCATATGATTATCTGTTATCTATTATTTTGTACCCTGTCTATATTACTTCCTATAGGAAGGTGTAGGGAAGAGAATCACTAGGTTCTATCTCTCTGTCTGGATTCTGCATCTGTTATCTGATATTTGTCTGTCTAAATCCTAAGTACACAGCCATATATGATCCCCTACGAAATCTACAAACGTAAATATTTTGAATGTAGCAACCATGTAATAAAAGGATGGCACATGAAGTGCTATATAGTTCGTAATTAATACAATACTTATAAGAATTTGTATCTGACATCTGTATCTGAATCTGAATCTGAATCTGTTATCTATATCTGCTATCTGGCTATCTGATTATCTGATTATCTGTTATCTATCTGACACTATCACTTGACATCATTATTTGACACTATTTGTATATCTGTCTGCATGCTATTTGACTTTGACACTGGACACATGTTAGTATACCATGCTAGTTGATTCTGCTATACCATGCTATATTTGTTTCTGCTATTATTTAGATTTGTTAGTTTTCCATGTACTTGTATCCTGCATTACAAGCGGCCTGTAACTTGCATTGACGGGTACTTATTTTCTTTTTCTTTCTCCTGCAATTTATTGATTGCAGATCAGGATGGTCGTTTGTCCGATGGTATTGGAGAAATGAAATATTAATGCTGGACTTCCTTTGCTATTATTATTATCTGTTGTTTTTGAACAATGTATTTCAGTATATGGATTTTATTTGTGTTTGGGCGATGTGACCCAGGATATTAACTTGTTCGGATCTGTTTATTTGAGACTATTATATTATTGGTTTTCAATTAAATTCTGTTGGCACTTTGTTTTTTTTAGATATATATGTCTGTGTGAGGATGACTCTTTTGGCTTCCGACTCTGATTATTCTGAGATTTGTTGTAAGATTCTGAACAGCTTATGGATGATGCAAATCATTCGCTGTGTTGAGTCACGTATCTGTATTCTATATTCTTTTGGGAAGCAGGGCGTGACAGGAAATCAATCGCCAAGGTTGCTCAATCCTCCAATATGCAGATAATACTCTTCTATTTGGTAATGGCAACCTTGGGGAAACAACCGCTTTCACAGGAATATTATATAGTTTTGAAGCTTGGTCTGGCTTCAGGGTTAACTTCCACAAAAGTGCTCTCATCCCCATTGCCCTAACAACAGAGGATGCACTAAAACATGCCACAATTCTCAATTGCTCTACAGAGAGTTTCCCCATTCAGTACGTGGGATTGCCACTAAGACCCGGAAAACTAAAAAAGGCTGATTGACTACTCATTATTGACCGGGTTGAGAACCACCTAGAAGGTTGGAAAGGTAAAGCTTTATCATTGGGAGTGAGAGTCACGCTCATTAATGCAGTCCTCTCAAATCTTTCAACCTATTATTTTTCCTTCTTTGAAATGCCGCGATGGATAATTCAGAGAATTGACTGGATCCGAAAACGTTTTTTATGAAAAGGGGGGGACCCGGATCGAAGCGACTATCACCTTATCAGATGGAAGAAGGCATGGATGAAAAATATACATGAAGAACTATGTATTATTGATCTTCGAGATATGAATCTTGCTCTATTGGGTAAATTGTGGTGGAATGTTTTCCACCCTAATGGAGAAGGGTGGCAAGATTTGTTTCAGGGATATCTACACAGGAATCGAACGAGAAATTTTGGCTTCAGGATAGGCCCACGTGTCTCCTGGTTCTGGAAAGGCATCGCTAAGGCCTATGAATTCTTCATTAGTTGTGTGACATCAGTTATCGGTAACGGCAGACTTATCAAATTCTGGTTGGATAAGTGGTGTGGTGATTACACACTTAGAGCCATGTTCCCCAGTCTATATGATCATGCATCACAACCACACTGCACGGTGGCCGTAGCCTGGAAAAGAGGCGCCTGGAAACCACCCTTTAAACAATCGCTCGATCCGGGCTCTCAGATTAGACTCATAGAACTTCACACCTACATTACCAATGCTGGAATTAGTTGCTCTCAGGGTCCAGATAAGAAATCCCGGGGTTTGGAAAAGAACGGAACGTTCACCGTTCACTCCCTGTATAATCGCATTCACTTTAGGGGATGTACCCCAAAGTGGGCATGCGTCATTTGGAGGACAAAAGCACCACTGAAAATCAAAGTTTTCTTATGGCTGGTGCTGAACGATGAGATTTTGACAAGAGAAAATCTCGCTAAATGCCTACCGAATGTGGACTCTCGTTGCGGGTTCTGCCATGCTACCCTATAAACAAGAGACCACCTCTTCCGACAGTGTCCTAGGAGCAAAGCGGTACTCGTTGAGGTACTCAGTGCCCTGGGAACGATTTAGTACCTTAGTGTGTACGAGGACCTGTGGGTAGGTTCAAATTTGCTACTGAGAGAAGAACTATGAGAGAAGCGTGGTATATCGCTATCGCCGCAACGACCTGGGTTCTTTGGCTAGACAGGAATAATTTTTATTTTCGCAGAACTTGTAATAATATTTCTGGTAATTTGACTCACATTATACATTTTATTTCATTTTGGGCTAATGTGGCCGCAGCAGGTCCCAGGGGGAGGATAACGAGCGTATTCCAGGTTGAGTACTTTGATGATGAGGAAGTCGAGATCAGTCCGACGATCGACTGACAGCCAGCTTGGCCATCACTGTTGATAGATACCCACCGCCCCAGGGTTTGTTGGGGGGATATGATGTATTTTGTTTAGTCGCATGTATGTTATGGCCATTCTGGTTTTCTTTTGTCCGACCCCCCATGTTTGGGATGGAGTTTATGTACTTTTGTTATGTTTGTAGTACCTTGTATTTGGCTCAGTACTCTGAGATTGTGTCATGTCCCGCTTCCTAAAAATACAGAATACGAGCACGTGACGAAACTCAGCGAATGATTTTCATCATTCATAAGCTGTAGGATCGACTCAGCATCATAACAAGAAATATAACAAGATTTACACAACCACGCATACGTGAATAATTTATTAATCAACAGAAACAATTGAAACAAAACAATAATACCCCAAATGGTTTTCAAATCTAGATCAAAAGATACAACTCGGGACTATAAGCCTGTTATAAGATTCAAGTAGCAAAAGAAATAAATAACTCAAAAACAAAATATTTAAAGCAAGTCTTTTCTCCAAGCGAAGCCTAGAACGTTTGCTCACCAATTCCAGCAGGCAATTCGTCTCCAAAGTCTGCATATATAAATATAAAAAAGAAAAATAGAGAAAACAAGACAAACGCCCTTAGTGCAAGTTAGGACCGCAAGTAGTACAAGCAATGGTATGAAAACAAGTGCAAGAAATATGAAACAATTTTTGGAATCAAGAATGTATAACATAATATAATAGGGATGCAACAAGTAGAGGGATTCAAGAAACTAGCTAGCAAGAAAGACAACTCAAGTGACAAGATTGGGTAACAAGTACTATAGTAGAACAAGTGGCAAGTAAAACATGTAATGGTATCAAGCGTCAAGTAACAAGTATCGCATACAAGTGACAAGTAACAAGTCTCAAGTAACAAGTCTCAAGTAGGGTATCAAGTGTGTACAAGTGACAAGTTAATCTTAAGTCTAATGTTTAATTCTATCTAGGTAGCACTTCATGCATCCACACTTTTACTATATGGTTGCTACATACAATCAATTATGTTTAGGCATAGTGGTGGATTTTATAGGCAGGTGTACTCAGGCATCAAGTATCGAGCAAGCATGGTTCATAAATCCGAAAATAAAGTAACAAGTTCACGAAACAAGTTCGTGAATCCACTAACAAGTTCAAGAACCACACAGTGGGTTCATGAATCCAACAAGTTCATGAGCCAAGTAATGGCTTCATGAATCCATCAAGATACAACAAGTTTATGAACCAAGTACTGGGAAATACTGGCCCCCTTCTGAGTACACTTACCTATTTGTCCACTACAATGGTCTTTCCCTTAAACCCCGGCTTATTATTTATTATTATCATCAACCAAGAATGAAAGTGTGCGAAAAAGGTCAAGTAAACATGGTCAAGAAAATGGAATAATTTTAAGGTAATTATAAAGCATACTCGAGGGTCAACACAAATTAATATTATCAAGAACTATGAGAATTGCAGTTCTGGACAGCATGACGTTACTGCACCAAAACTGCGATTTCCGTTGCTACAAGATAGAAAATGTGGATCCGTTATGAGGCCTAGAAACTAGACTACTTCCCGGTTCCAACGCATATAATTAAGGTACATAAAAGTTGTGATAACATGTGTCAAAACAGCAAACTATACAGCATTTGTGTATAGTCAGAATTTGTAAAATTGAGTTTATACATATGAAACAGGGTTGAAACTTCATTAATTAATTCTGAGAAAATTGGGGAATGTTCTATAGGGTGTCCAGTATCAGCATGCAAAATTTCAAGTCATTTACTTACTTGTAGCATAGTTAAAATAATTGTAACCCAAAGAGGTGCAACAGTTTTTGTGAATCTGCGATTAACGACACAGCAGCAATAAAACTGTGATAACTCCTAAACCGTAACTAAGAATTCGAAAATTCTGGATGTTATTGGCAATTAGACACTTGGGGATACATTTCATATTCAGGACTCAAGTTCAGATTCTGGTTTTATCAGGGTCGAAACAGCAAGCGAAGACAGGACAGAAACCAAACAAGACACTTTTTGCATGAAATGTATCAAAATTATATTAGTTATGAACAAGTGCATCAACAAAGGGTTGTGACACTTAGATCATGTGATAGATAAGGCAAAACATGAGATCATCAACGATAAACGAAGAGGAGTCACATTTACAATCTACTTGCAGTATTTTTAAGGAAAAGCTTGTTCTAGAAAACGAAATGTACAAGAAGATACTTGCCTTAGGGTGTAGATGATGAGTCCGATGGAGGAATAAAGGGAACGAATCCCGACACGGATCTTGATGGCGATCAAGATCAGACCAACGGACGGCTCAGATCAAATTTGATTAGATCTGGTGAGATCGGGTGGCCCAGGAGCGATCTGATCGATGATCACGATCTTGATCAGATCGGAGGAGATCCAATGGCTGAGATTTGAACAACCTTTCTTCTTCCCTCCTCCTTATATGCTTGATCAACAGCAGCGACGCCGGTGGAAGCTTCGACGACGATTGCAAGCAGCGATTGTGGGAGGGCGGTCGCGGCGGCGACAGGTGGCAGGCGGCGACGATGTCGATGGAAGCTCGATACAGGAGGCAGCATGGCGTGGCTCTGTTCTTGGTGGGAAAAACAAAGCAATGCAGGAGCTTGGGGGCTCTGGCTGTCGTGGGTAGCAGGCGACAGGAGGTTGCGATGGCGAGGCGAAGACGGAAGCGCTGCAGGCTGTGGAGGATACGGAGGCACGACTGGCTGTCGTCGTTGCTACGCGGCATCGAAGTGCGCAACACAGAGGAAGGCGGCACTGCATCGATGGAGGAGCAGGGCTGGCGTCGGCTGAGGGCGGTCGCTGAGGGAGGAGCAGAGCGGCCATGGCATGCTGATGGGTTCGACAAAAACCCAGAGGAAGAAGAAGACGGTGGATGCTCTGGCTGCTGTCGTCCGTCAAAGGGAGGTAGGGGCTGCTGGCGAGGACTCCACTGATGATGGGAGCACAGGGGGATGGGTTGATTGGGAGAGGTGAGAGATCGGGAGAGAGGAAGGTGAAGAGGTAGGGGGGGTGGTTGTATAGTTTAAGTTAAAACAGTAGGGGGGTAGGGTTAGGTTAGGTTTTAGGGTAGGTTTATATATAGGTTTTTGGGTTTTGGGTTAATGGATCCGGGTTGAATAGTTACCAAGAGAAGATAGGCTTATAGGGTTTAAAAAATAAATCAATTAATATAATATAGTATCGATTAAACTTTATGCTTGTTCGATACAAAATTTACAATAATAATAACAATAACAAATTCAAACAATTTATGTAGAATAGGTTTAAATCTGAAATTCGATTTTGGATTTCTCAAAATAAATCAAATAATTAACTAGTAATAATAACAATAATAGTAATAATAGTAATAATAATAATATATGTATATCAAAAAGCAAATTCGAGTTTAACGAATTTATTAAAATAGTCCAAACAATATATAATATAAATAGTCGATCAATAAATTAAAATACATCATTGTACGAAGTAAGTATAATTTTCGAATAATAAAATGAAATAGAAAATTTCTTAGAAACCAGAATAATATTTTGTTAAAATTCGATCAATCGAAAATATAGTTGTTGGAAAAAAAAAAGAATTTAAAAGCGAGAAGAAAGATAAAAATTTTAAATTCCAAAAATACACGAAAAATACGTATTTGCGAAAACAGGGGTTACACTTTGTTTTATTAATCCCTTATTAATGAAACAGGGTGACCATACTCCACCTTTTCTTCCAAAAAAAAAAACAATGCACTAAAGTTCTCCTTTTTCCCTCCAAAGAATAGTTCTTAGTCGCCAAAATTTGCTGACAACAACAAGTTCTAGTAATTGATAATGTTATGTAGGATTGCGACGATTTCACAAATGGTGGTAAAAATATCCATGATGATTAGGGTGGGCAATTGATAAGGGTAAACCCATTCACCCGTATCCATTTACCATGTGGTTAAGGGTGAGGGTGAGGGTGAGATGATCTTGCCCATGTAATAAATGAAGAAGGTAAATGTACAAAAATTTCTACCCGCTTGAAAGTCGAAAGGGTAAAGAAAATAATTTTATCCTGGCTCATTTACCCGTTTATATAAATTATAAGTAAATAGTAATAGAGAAATTGGAAGGAGATGTGGCATAGGAGAAAATTTCATCCTATGATACCCTAAAAATTTTACCTCCACCTCCCAAATGCATGATCCATACCATTCAAAGTATTCAACATGTCATAAAACATAAGTGGAAGAAATATTATCAAAATTGAATATGTTTTGCCCATGTATTGAATGATCACAATTGTTTTATTGCTGGAAAACCGTTCATCTTGCAACCTCATTGATGAATTGACAAAATATGTTCAAATATAGTGATTTTGTATCATTGTATGTTCTATGATATGAAGATTAACTTGAACGGTCTGCATCCTGAATTTCGATTGAGGGGACTGAGTCTTTACTTTGCCATAGGAAGGAATTTCCTCCTATGCCATATGACATTCCTATTATACATAATATATAACTATATTAGTATATAAACCAATACCCTACATTATACCCAAATACCTGATACCCAATATCCAGTAACTAAAATATGAAGTACTCAGCAACTCCAAGTACCAAACCCTTTTCATCTTTTTCCTATAATCCCCAAATCTAATCTAGCCGAATGATTTCGCTCTCTTTTTTAGTTTCCTCACTCGCCTATTCCCTCCTCTTCATTGATTTCGTCCTTAATTACTCGTTTCCTCTTCTCATCTGTTCCAGTCCTATATCTTGATTTTGGTTTGGGTATTCCAATTCAACATCATTTTATTAAAAAAAACACAGTTAAAGTACAACTGATTTTTTATGTTTAGTATAATTTTATCCGTTTACCCTATTGGATAATGATTCTTTTTATCCATAAACGTTAGGGTAGGGATTTAAAAGTAGGATAGGGTATAGGTACATGTCATGCCTGATCCGCACCCTCTCCGTTGCTGTCACGCCCCGCTTCCCAAAAATATGGAATACGAGCACGTGACGAAGCCCAGCGAATGATTTTTACATCATCCATAAGCTGTAGGATCGACTCAGCATCATGACAAGAATATAACAAGATGTATATATAACCAAGCATGTACGAATAATTTATTAAGCAACAGAAAACAATTTAAACAAGTAATAATATTCAAATGGTTCTCATGTCTGGTTCAAGTGTAAACTCGGAAACAAGTCTTATACAACAGAAGAAATAAATACCTTAAGGAAAGCAATTATTTAAACAAGTTCTTGCTCTAAGCGAAGCCGAAAATGTCTGCTCGCCAATCCCAGCAGATAGTTTGTCTCCAAAGTCTGTTTAATAAATATAAACAGGAAAACAAGAGGGGAAACAAGAGAAAATGCCCTTAGTGCAAGCTAGGGCCACAAATAGTGAAAGCAAGTACAAGTAAGGGAAAAACAAGAATTGGAATCAAGAAAAGCAGGGTTATAAGAAGTAGTAAGCAAATTCAAAGACTAGCTGGCAAGAGGGAACAACTTAATAACTAGATTGGATAACAACTGCTAGTGGGAAACACATATCAGGTACACCTATAAGGGTATTTAATATCAAGCGACAAATCTCAAGTCTAGTGTCATATGTTATTTTGAATGTCAGGTCTCAAATGTTAAGTCCAAGTATCAAGTTGTCTAACTCAAGTTATCAAGTTATCTAGTCTCAAGTTATCAAGTTATCTAGTCTCAAGTTATCAAGTTCAAGTCTAGTGGTGATTACTATCTAGGTAGCACGACATGCATCCATTCTTTTACTACATGGTTGCTACAGTCAAACAATTTCGTTTAGACCTAGTAATGGAGTTTATAGGGCGGTGTACTCAGGTATCAAGTATCAAGCAAGCCATGGTTCATGAATCGAAAATTAAATAACAAGTTCACGAAGCAAGTTCGCGAATCCACAAGCAAGTTCAAGAACCGCACAATGGGTTCAAGAATCAAACAAGTTCATGAGCCGAGTAACCGACTCCATGAATCGAACAAGATACAACAAGTTCATGAACCAAGTATTGGGAAACACGGGCCCCCTTCCGAGTACACTTATCTATATTGTCCATTCTATAGTCTTTCCCAAACCCCGGCTTGTTACTTTTATTAACTCTTATCAAGCAAGCATACAAGTGTAATATGTTGTGATTTAATTCTAGGAAAAATTGGGGATGTCCTATATAGTGTCCAGCAGCTACATATAAAATTTGGGGTCAAACGCTCGCTGTTTACACAGCTAAAATAATTCGCAAAGTAAATAATTACAGCAGTTTTGCAAAACTGCGTCTCCTGACACAGCTGCAGTATAACTGCCATAGCTCCTAGACCGTAGCTCCAAATTCGATCAACTTGGAGTCTATCGATATCTACACATCCGGATCTACATTTTGTATTCAGGCCTCGGGCCCAAATTCCAATGATAAAAGGGTCAAAACCGCAAAAGAATATTCAGACAGCAACACTCAGAATTTATTTACTAATGTAGGTTTCATGGAAATATGTAATTTGGTGTCTAAATTATCAAGTAGCATAAATACATATTCATGGATGTCAAAACAGTAACTAATATATATTTTCCAAGTCATAGTAGTCGCAAATTCGTCAAAATACTAAATTTATATGCGTCTACAAATTTTAGGGGTCCTTAATTCATATGTCCATATGATTCATATGTTCAAGGGGATAAAAGAGTCCAATTGATTATTATTTAATACAAGGAAGTTTTGTGACTCTTAGATTTGTAGGTTGAAGGTTCAAGATTGATTTACTATGATATTTCAAAGGGAGTCACAATCTAACTATATGTGGTATTTTCAAGAAAACTTGTACTAGAGCAATAAAATGTACAAGATGAATACTTGCCTTAAATCGACGATTAAAATCTCCGCTTGTTGAAGCAAATAGAGAAGAAAAATCTCCGGAGATGCCCTCGAAAAGCGCGCCCAAAAATTGATCGAAGATCGAGCTTTCCTTGCACACACGATCGGCCCAAAACAGCGTTCAGCAAGCTCGGATCCGCTGCGGGTAGAACACGAAACAGCAACACGTCTAATCAGATCACTCCTGTGCACCGGATCCAATGCCAGAACAGCGAACACGGGATCGGATCTGCTGCGGAACGAACACAGAACACCGATCAAGAGCGCGAATCTTGATGAGATCTGGCGGCTGAGAATCGCTCCCGCTCTTTCTCCTCTTCTTCTTCGTTCTTCTTCTTCTTCGTTCGACGTGCGACTGAGCAGAGCTCGAGAGAGAGGGGGCGACGGCGTGGTTGGATCGCTGGCGGCGACTGCGGCGGTGACGGAGTGCTGTGAGGCGGCGACGACGTCGAGAAGCGACGCTCGGCGGGCTCTGTTCGTGGTTTCGAACAGGGGAGAGGGAAAACAGGGACTCGGCGGCGCTGTGGGGAGATGGAGGCGACGTCGATGGAGGTTTGTGGAGGCGGTGGTGCTGAGGGGGTCGACGAGGCGATGGGGGGGTCGAGGTGACGAGGCGTTCGGAGGTGGATTCGGAAGTGGGTTCGAGTTGGCGAGGCGATGGGTTCGGGAGTTCTACGGTGGTGGGATGGCGATCGGGAGTGGGTTGACGAGGGTGGAAGGGTATGGCGAAGGTGAGGGGATTGCTCGGAGGCGATCGGAGATGGGTTCGGAGATGGGTTGATGCGAGAAGGAGATGGAGAAGACGATTAGCGGCGGGGTAATTAGGGTTAGGGTAGGGTTTAAATACTAGGTTTGCGGGTTTGCGGGTTTGAGAGTTTAGGGGATCTGTTTCAAAAAGGGCCCAACAGAAGAAATGGTCAAAAAGCACAATAATGGGGATTAGAAAGATAAAAGAGAAGAATCGGGCTATTACTCATATAGAACGGTGCAAGATGGCACACAATCGAATTTGATAAAAAGATCCAAAATTGAGTCGAGACAAAAATAACGATTTTATTCGAATAGAAATAAAATACGGATCTCAAATAGACAAAAGAGTACAATTGAGAAAAATACGGTATAAAATACAAATACGGGAAACAGGAGTTACAAATCCTACCCACCTTACACAAAAATTTCGTCCTCGAAATTTGCTTAGGCGGTACATAGGACAGGGTAAAGTAACTTAGAGGCGGGTAACAAACAAGGGATCCAAAGAAAAGTCAACTTGTGGTAACACCAAAATTGGAGGGGAGTGGATAACAACGAGGTCAAATGGATGGCATGAAAGAGAATAACAGTGTCTAAAGATCCAAATAACACAAGATAATAAATACGATGAAGGAGTAGGCAGAACTGAAACCAAGGAGATGGAAGACAGGAAGGAAATGAATCCAATAATGAATGAGTACATGATGGCAGGATGGAAAGCAAGAAGGAAATAACCGGTATCAAAAACGAAGAAGAACACTGAACACCACAAGACTTACAGGATAACAAGGCAAGGAGGTGAACGAATAGAAAGAGTTGGAATCGAAGAAGGGAGCGACAAGAGAAAGATGCACCACGCAATGAGTCAATGGATGAGAACAAAAGGAAGAGATAGGGGACAGCAAATGGTGCAAGGAATGGAACAAAATAAAATACAAGGAAGGAGAAGCAACAACATGATCCTGGGACATGTGGGTTATGGGTCCACCACGCTTCTGCTGCGCTACTCTGATGGTGACACTCCAAGCTCCAGACATGTTGTAGACCACGTGACACCAAGCGACGATCCGAGCAGGAAGAAAGGAATGAGGCACCAGATCAAAGAGAGTATGGGTTCAGGATAGATATAAACAAGGATGCAAAGAATATAAAATTGAGCTTCAATTCAAATAATCAAAATATATAGTATACATCAAAACTAATGACTTTAACAGGAATACTAATAGTAATAATATCCATGATAATAATATCAACAGTAATAGAAAATAATAATGACAATAAAAACTAATAATAACAATGATAATAACAAAATAATAATAATAACAATAATAATAACAGAAATAAAAATCGTCATAATCATACAGGTAATAATAATATGATGAAATAAAAATACCAACAATACTAATAATAACGATAATACATACATGACAAAGTAGAATTCAACACATTTATGAAAATAACGCAATAATAATAATAATAGCATTAAAAATAATATCAATAATGATAATAATAATATGACAATAGCAAAAATAACAATAATATAAATAAAGCAACAGTAATAATAATAAAAATAATAACAGTAATAAAGGTGATGAAAACGATAATAATAACATCAATTGAAATGACAGTAATATTAATAATACCAATAATAACGAAAGTATTCTTTTACCATCAGTTTCATTATATAAGTAACGAGTCTTGAAATATCAATTAACAATAGGTAGAAAATCTTGCCTCCTTAACATCAAGTTGCATATTTGCCTTCACGACATCAGGTTTCAAATTGCCATCCAAATATTCGGCTGCACATTTTGCCTCGCCGATATCCAGTTGCAATTTGCCTCCATTGACATCGTGTTGCATATTTGCCATCTCGACATTAGGTTGCACCGAAGTAGTGAAATGTATATAAAATTGAGCTTGCACAGGCTCAAAACAAATTAATAATAATAATAATAGGAACGTTAAAAATAATAATATCAATAACAACAATAATAACAAAATATCGATACTATTAACAATAAGAATAACAATGATCAGAATAATAATCATAACGATAATAATATCAGTAATCGCAAAAAGAATGATAGCAATAATATTAAAATATCAATAACACTAGTAAAAATAATAATGTAAGACAAACTATAGTTTGTGTCCAACATTTTTGTGGAAGTAATTTAATATTAACGATAATAATAAAATAATGAAAACAACAATAAGAATATCAATAGTAGTAACAATAATAATAATACTAGTAATGATAATGAAAATAGTAACAATAATAATAATGGTAGTAATAATAGCATTATACAACAAATGAGAATTGTCTTATCAAAATAACAATTCAGTAGAAATATATAGTCGATTGAAAATGAAAGGTGAGTTAAAATACATCATCGTTCGAAATAACAAAATCCTTGTTTAGAAACATCTTTATAGAAGATCGAAAATAAATATAATAATTAATAATCAAAATATAGAAAGTATTCGGAAAAATAATAATAATAATAATTATTATAAGGAGAAAAATAAGTAGGAGAAAAATGAAGCTATACCTAATAAAGAGTTAAAGAGGAGGATGACTAGAAGGGACAAAAGAATATTAAGACATTGAATACGAAGGAAGAAGGATGAGGGGCAAAATCGGAATTGAAGAGAATATAGCAGGGAAGAAATAATCAACATGATACTCGATACGAATCAACAAATGAAGATGAATGCAAAGTGGGGAAGGCATTGAATGACACACGAGTTGAAATAAGAAGGAATTAACGGAGCAAACAGAAAATAAGAGATCGCTTGCACCGGAATCAGAAGAATATGGGTACGGAAGAATAAATTGTACCCAATAAGGACTCAACAAATCAGGACGACTATAAGAGATGGAAGGAAGCAATGAATCAAAGAATTGAATATGAAGAGATCAAATGAATGGGATAAGACTTGTATCCAGATCGAGTTGACTATTAAATTATTCATGTGGTTGCATGGCCTGTTAAATGTTGAGTTAATCCTGACTGAGTCAAGCCTGTCTAATGTATTAGTCACACTAACACATTAGCCAAACCTGGCTCTGATACCACTAAAAACCTTGTCACGCCCCGCTTCCCAAAAATATGGAATACGAGCACGTGACGAAGCCCAGCGAATGATTTTTACATCATCCATAAGCTGTAGGATCGACTCAGCATCATGACAAGAATATAACAAGATGTATATATAACCAAGCATGTACGAATAATTTATTAAGCAACAGAAAACAATTTAAACAAGTAATAATATTCAAATGGTTCTCATGTCTGGTTCAAGTGTAAACTCGGAAACAAGTCTTATACAACAGAAGAAATAAATACCTTAAGGAAAGCAATTATTTAAACAAGTTCTTGCTCTAAGCGAAGCCGAAAATGTCTGCTCGCCAATCCCAGCAGATAGTTTGTCTCCAAAGTCTGTTTAATAAATATAAACAGGAAAACAAGAGGGGAAACAAGAGAAAATGCCCTTAGTGCAAGCTAGGGCCACAAATAGTGAAAGCAAGTACAAGTAAGGGAAAAACAAGAATTGGAATCAAGAAAAAAGCAGGGTTATAAGAAGTAGTAAGCAAATTCAAAGACTAGCTGGCAAGAGGGAACAACTTAATAACTAGATTGGATAACAACTGCTAGTGGGAAACACATATCAGGTACACCTATAAGGGTATTTAATATCAAGCGACAAATCTCAAGTCTAGTGTCATATGTTATTTTGAATGTCAGGTCTCAAATGTTAAGTCCAAGTATCAAGTTGTCTAACTCAAGTTATCAAGTTATCTAGTCTCAAGTTATCAAGTTATCTAGTCTCAAGTTATCAAGTTCAAGTCTAGTGGTGATTACTATCTAGGTAGCACGACATGCATCCATTCTTTTACTACATGGTTGCTACAGTCAAACAATTTCGTTTAGACCTAGTAATGGAGTTTATAGGGCGGTGTACTCAGGTATCAAGTATCAAGCAAGCCATGGTTCATGAATCGAAAATTAAATAACAAGTTCACGAAGCAAGTTCGCGAATCCACAAGCAAGTTCAAGAACCGCACAATGGGTTCAAGAATCAAACAAGTTCATGAGCCGAGTAACCGACTCCATGAATCGAACAAGATACAACAAGTTCATGAACCAAGTATTGGGAAACACGGGCCCCCTTCCGAGTACACTTATCTATATTGTCCATTCTATAGTCTTTCCCAAACCCCGGCTTGTTACTTTTATTAACTCTTATCAAGCAAGCATACAAGTGTAATATGTTGTGATTTAATTCTAGAAAAAATTGGGGATGTCCTATATAGTGTCCAGCAGCTACATATAAAATTTGGAGTCAAACGCTCGCTGTTTACACAGCTAAAATAATTCGCAAAGTAAATAATTACAGCAGTTTTGCAAAACTGCGTCTCCTGACACAGCTGCAGTATAACTGCCATAGCTCCTAGACCGTAGCTCCAAATTCGATCAACTTGGAGTCTATCGATATCTACACATCCGGATCTACATTTTGTATTCAGGCCTCGGGCCCAAATTCCAATGATAAAAGGGTCGAAACCGCAAAAGAATATTCAGACAGCAACACTCAGAATTTATTTACTAATGTAGGTTTCATGGAAATATGTAATTTGGTGTCTAAATTATCAAGTAGCATAAATACATATTCATGGATGTCAAAACAGTAACTAATATATATTTTCCAAGTCATAGTAGTCGCAAATTCGTCAAAATACTAAATTTATATGCGTCTACAAATTTTAGGGGTCCTTAATTCATATGTCCATATGATTCATATGTTCAAGGGGATAAAAGAGTCCAATTGATTATTATTTAATACAAGGAAGTTTTGTGACTCTTAGATTTGTAGGTTGAAGGTTCAAGATTGATTTACTATGATATTTCAAAGGGAGTCACAATCTAACTATATGTGGTATTTTCAAGAAAACTTGTACTAGAGCAATAAAATGTACAAGATGAATACTTGCCTTAAATCGACGATTAAAATCTCCGCTTGTTGAAGCAAATAGAGAAGAAAAATCCCCGGAGATGCCCTCGAAAAGCGCGCCCAAAAATTGATCGAAGATCGAGCTTTCCTTGCACACACGATCGGCCCAAAACAGCGTTCAGCAAGCTCGGATCCGCTGCGGGTAGAACACGAAACAGCAACACGTCCAATCAGATCACTCCTGTGCACCGGATCCAATGCCAGAACAGCGAACACGGGATCGGATCTGCTGCGGAACGAACACAGAACACCGATCAAGAGCGCGAATCTTGATGAGATCTGGCGGCTGAGAATCGCTCCCGCTCTTTCTCCTCTTCTTCTTCGTTCTTCTTCCTCTTCGTTCGACGTGCGACTGAGCAGAGCTCGAGAGAGAGGGGGCGACGGCATGGTTGGATCGCTGGCGGCGACTGCGGCGGTGACGGAGTGCTGTGAGGCGGCGACGACGTCGAGAAGCGACGCTCGGCGGGCTCTGTTCGTGGTTTCGAACAGGGGAGAGGGAAAACAGGGACTCGGCGGCGCTGTGGGGAGATGGAGGCGACGTCGATGGAGGTTTGTGGAGGCGGTGGTGCTGAGGGGGTCGACGAGGCGATGGGGGGGTCGAGGTGACGAGGCGTTCGGAGGTGGATTCGGAAGTGGGTTCGAGTTGGCGAGGCGATGGGTTCGGGAGTTCTACGGTGGTGGGATGGCGATCGGGAGTGGGTTGACGAGGGTGGAAGGGTATGGCGAAGGTGAGGGGATTGCTCAGAGGCGATCGGAGATGGGTTCGGAGATGGGTTGATGCGAGAAGGAGATGGAGAAGACGATTAGCGGCGGGGTAATTAGGTTTTAACAGTAAAGGGGTAATTAGGGTTAGGGTAGGGTTTAAATACTAGGTTAGCGGGTTTGCGGGTTTGAGAGTTTAGGGGATCCGTTTCAAAAAGGGCCCAACAGAAGAAATGGTCAAAAAGCACAATAATGGGGATTAGAAAGATAAAAGAGAAGAATCGGGCTATTACTCATATAGAACGGTGCAAGATGGCACACAATCGAATTTGATAAAAAGATCCAAAATTGAGTCGAGACAAAAATAACGATTTTATTCGAATAGAAATAAAATACGGATCTCAAATAGACAAAAGAGTACAATTGAGAAAAATACGGTATAAAATACAAATACGGGAAACAGGAGTTACAGTTGCCAGCCCAAATGATGATTAAGTTGGGTAACAGAGTAAGTGTTGTTGCTGATTTCTGGTGTGGGAACAAACAGATGAATTTGTGAGTTCTTTTAAGGGAGACAGTAGGACAAACCTATTGACTATGCATGTGTTAACCAGTTCTTTGCTGCTGCCACGAACCTGCACAAAGTTCGAAACACCGAGATGGATCCCGGCGATGAACCCTCCGACGCTCTTGTCAGTAATCAGAAAAGATTATGAAAGAGCTTTACGTAGGCAAAGATTCATTACCTTGTAACGGTAGGGGGTAGGGGGGTATTTATAGTTACCGTAGGGATCCGTTTCGAGATAAGAACAAATCTCAACTTCTCGGTATGGATGGATAGAAGTGGTTAAAACAACCCCTTAGGGATAAGGACGAATCTGGATCTCTCCATATCCTTCTGAGCTAGCTTGTAACAGGTTGACACCCGTATCTAATAGGGCAGGTCTGTTTATGGGTTGTTGGGCCCTGAAGAAGAGACCCAGTTCCCATTTCGGACCTGTTTGTAGGTGAAGTTACTATTTTGCCCCTGTGAGCTTTAAGATTCGTGCTCGATTTGAACGGTTCCAATTTAGTCCTATTTTTAGCCATATCACGAGCCCCCTCACTCCTAAAGACTGTGTATTACAGCCTTTGGGGAGTAGTTTTACTGTTTAAATGGCGTACGGGACTTTATCGGAGTTCTTAAAGGGAGTTCGGATCTTATTCAAGTAGTACCAGTGTTTTTCCGCACTGGCAACACACCCAAAATCATTCTTAGGCTCTTCTGGATTTTTGGTGACTTTTTCCGATTTTTTAACTATTTTTCGAATCATTTATTTAATTTTGCAAAGTGGTGATCTATTTTCAAAGAGTACTAATTAACCGTTCTAATTAATAATTATTTATCCAGTGGCTCAAAAATATTCCCTCGAATTTATAATTATTTTTTTAGAATTTTTAATTAATTTTCCTAAATTTTTAATCATTTTTTGCAATTTTTAAATATTTAATTCGAATTAATTAATAAGAAAAAGGATTAATCACGGTATTTATGACGTGGTGTGATCTAGGACGTCCATCAGCCTTCGGTGTGAATTTCTGAACAATCAGACGAATTCTCTGGCGCACAGACGTTTTTTCCTCATTTGGGGGTCGGTGGCAAGAGCACTCGGTACCAGTTGCCGACCCCCTTTAGCCACTTCGGTAGGTTGACACGTGTCTTGGTGGAGGCTGAGGTAGAGGGGGTTCGACGAATGTTTCCGAAGTCGAGAGGGACCTTGAGAGGATGACACGTGTTAAGTTGACCGTTAACCGTTGATCGTTGACCAGTCAACCCTTTTTCTCGTGTTTGGACATTGGTGGCATGAGTGCTCGGCACACGTTGCCGAAGTCCAGGAGAGATTTTTTTTTTAGTCACATTTGGACGTCTGTGGCAAGAGTGCTTGGCACACGTTGTCGAAGTCCAGGAGAGAATTTTTCTCACATTTAGACGTCGGTGGCACGAATGCTCGGCACACGTTGCCGAAGTCCAGGAGAGATTTTTTCCTCACATTTGGTCGTTGGTGGCAAGAGTGCTCGGCACACGTTGTTGAAGTCCAAGAGAGATTTTTTCTCACATTTGGACGTCGGTGGCACGAATGCTCGACACACGTTGCCGAAGTCCAAGAGAGATTTTTTTCTCACATTTGGACCTCGGTGGCAAGAGTGCTCGACACACGTTGCCGAAGTCCAGGAGAGATTTTTTCTCCCATTTGGATGTCGGTGGCAAGAGTGCTCGGCACACGTTGACGAAGTTCAGGAGAAATTTTTTCTCACATTTGGACGTCGGTGGCACGAGTGCTCGGCACACGTTGCGGAAGTCTAGGAGAGATTTTTTCTCCCATTTGGATGTCGGTGGTAAGAGTGCTCGTGACACGTTGCCAAAGTCCAGAAGTGATTTTTTCTCCCATTTGGACGTCGGTGGCAAGAGTGTTCGACACACATTGCCGAAGTCCAGGAGAGATTTTTTCTCACATTTGGACATCGGTAGCATGAGTGCTCGGCACACGTTGCCGAAGTCCACGAGAGATTTTTTCTCCCATTTGGATATCGGTGTTAAGAGTGCTCGTCACACATTGCCGAAGATCAGGAGAGATTTTTTCTCCCATTTGGACGTCCGTGACAAGAGTGCTCAGGACACGTTGCCGAAGTCCAGGAGACATTTTTTCTCCCATTTGGACGTCGGTGGCAAGGGTGCTCGGGACACGTTGCCGAAGTCTAGGAGAGATTTTTTCTCACATTTGGACGTCGGTGGCACGAGTGCTCGACATATGTTGCCAAAGTCCAGGAGATTTTTTTTTTTCACATTTAGACATCGGTGACACAAGTGCTCGGCACACGTTGCCAAGGTCCAGGACAAACTTTTTTCTCGCATTAGGACGTCGGTGGCAAGAGTGCTCGGCACACATTGCCGAAGTCTAGGAGAGATTTTTCTCACATTTGGACGTCGGTAGCACGAGTGCTCAGCACACGTTGTCGAAGTCCAGGAGATTGACACGTGGCGCGCTAACCATTTGACCGTTGACCAGTCAAAGGCCTATTGAGTTTCTCCATTTTCTTGTCGTCTTGTGGTAAATGGGCCAGGCTTTTGAGTCTTTGAGTCCATTTAATCTCGTTTTGTGTGCCGCCTCTATAAATCTTCACCCCCACTCCTTACTTGTTCACTTTTCTAGTTTTCACTCTGGCGACTCATTTTCACTAGTGGGAGCTTCAGGCGAGATTTTACTAATTTCCAGTGATCTTTCTGACCGTCGCTGTTACTTCAAGGTAATCTCACACTTAGCTTATTTTTAAAGAATTTCTAGCTTTCCCCTGAGGCCAGAGACCTCCCCTACTCTCGCTTATGAGCCGACCTTGAGCCAAGCTCCTTCAGTCGACAAAGGGAAAGCCGTAGGAAGGCCTTCTTCGGTCGTAGTGGAGACCGTAGTTGAGGATCCCGAGGTTCTGACCAGACTTCAGAGGGTTCGAGACCTGCCGAAGAAGCATGCCGAACGTATCATGTACGGCATGGGGCGGAGCTTCGAAGAGAATACCGCCAGAGAGACTTCGGAAGCCGACGAGACAATTTCTATACTCAACAAGGCCGATCTGGCCGTCTATTCGGGAGTGCTTTCAGATCCCCGAAGAGTTCGAGCTGATGTTGCCGGGGGCCTAGAGTGAGGGCAAATTCTCCGATGCCGGTGAATATGTGCTTCTAGCCTGTCGACGCCTTCATAGCCGGGGTGCGGCTGCCTCTTCACCCTTTTGTTATCGAGGTGTTGCGGTGGTTTCGGATCAGCCTAGTTCAACTCATGCCAAACGTGTAGAGGCTGATCAACGGGTTCATCCTCCACTGTCAGCCGGCGGAGCTCGAGCAGATCTGAGGGTGCTCCAGACCGTATACCGGCTTCATCAGCAACATAAGTCAGAGTTCAGGTTCTACCTGGCTCCGAGTGTAACCCCTGTTTCCCCAAATCCGTATTTTCTGTGTATTTTTGGTATTTAAAATTTTTGTAAATTTGTTTTTCGCTTTCAAATTATTTTAGTTAAATTGTACTATTGGATCTCCTATTAAAATCTGTTTTCGCTCAATAATGTTATTTGTAACCATTTTCTATAATTTTCATTTTTTGTTATTATTACTACTATTACTGTTATTATTATTACTATTATCATTGTTATCATTTTCTTATTATTATTGTTATTATTGTTATTATTATTAATATTTTGACTGGTTATTTAAAAATCCATTTCTATGTACTAATTGTATTTGTATCTATTTCAAATAAATTCTATACTATAATACAAATTACATTTTATTATAAACAATATTTATTTGTTTATTTTATTGTAATATAAACTCTATTTAAAACTCTATTTTCCTTATTGGATATTTTCCCCAAACCCATACCTTGTTTTAATACCCATAACCATTTAACCAATTACCTATCCCTGTTTACTCAAACCCATTTACCCGGTTGCCCTACTTGCCCCTACTCCAGACCTGTTAGCTACCTATGCACCCGAAACCCACCTCTAATTTTTCCCTTCATATTTTATACCCCTTGTATAAACTGTTCATTTTCCCCCATATAACCAAAACCCTAGCTGCCCCATTCCACCTGCACCTCCTGACCCCTACCCCGATCTCCTCTCTCGTTCTTCCGTCTCCCTTGCACTCCGCAGAGCTTCCCCGTCCTCTTCTTCCTTTGCAACGACAGCCGTTGCTGTCGTTCTTCGACTGAGCCACCGCGAGCCAATCCTCAGTCTCGCTACCGTTTGCCTCTCCCCCGACGCGCTAGTTAGCCAGACCAGAGAGCCATGCACCCTGTACCCTGCCCTGCGCCCCTGTGCACCATCCTCCACAGCGCCGCGACTGCATGTCCTGTGCGTTGTGCTCATCCCTGTGTTGTCGCCAACAGCAAGCAGCAACAACCCGCCCGTCGTCGACGTCCACCATCGTCTTTGCCTGCCGCCACCACCAGCCATGCCGCCTGTCCGTCGTTCCGTCGGTTGTCCCCTCGGATGCTGCCGTCGATCATGCCTGAGCCAATCCAAGTTGCTGTTGGTAATGGTTTGATCAAATTTTTTGTGGGCCGTTGATCAACATTGTGATCATCACCGTTAGATCGCATCTCAGCCCTCAATCATCAGATCTGATCAAGATCCAATCTGAGCCGTCCGTTGGTCTGATCTTTGATCGCCATCAAGATTCGTGTCGGGATTCGTTCCCGTTATTCCTCCGTCGGATTCATCATCTACATCCCAAGGCAAGTATCTCCTTGTACATTTTATTTTCTAGTACAAACTTTTTCTTGAAAATATTGCAAGTAGATTGTAAATGTGACTTCTCTTCGTTTATTGATGATCTCATGTTTCGCCTTATCTAATACATGATCTAAGAGTCATGATCCTTCGTTGATACACTTGTTCACAACTAGTATAATTATGATACATTTCATGCAAAAAGTGTCTTTTTTGGTTTCGGTCCTGTCATGGCTTGCTGTTTTGACTGCGATAAAACCAGAATCTGGACTTAAGTCTTGAATATGAAATGTATCCCCAGATGTCTAGTGTCTAGTTTACAACCCTTTTGATGGAATTGAATTCTGAGTTACGATTTAGGAGATATCGCAGTTATACTGCTGCTGTGTCTGTAATCGCAGATTCATAAAAACTGCTGCATCACTTTATTTTACAATTAATTTAACTATGTTACCAGTAAGATAATGACTTGAAATTTTGCATGCTGATACTGGACACTCTAGAGAACATCACGTAATTTTTTTGAAATTAATTAATGAAGTTTCAACCCTGTTTCATATGTATAAACCCAGTTTTACAAATTCTGGATGAACACAAATCATGTGTAGTTTGCTATTTTGACACCTGATTTTATAACTTTTATGTGTCTTAATTATATGCATTAGAACCGGACAGGAGTCTAGTTTCTAGGGCTTCTGACAAATCCACATTTTCTATCTTGTAGCAACGGGAATCGCAGTTTTCGTGCAGCAACGTCATGCTGTCCAGAATTGCAATTCTCGTAGTTCTTGATAATCTTAATTTGTGTTGACCCTCGAATATTCTTTACAATAATCTTAAACTTGTTTCATGTTCTTGATCATGTTTACTTGACCTATTTTGCACACTTTCATGCTTATTTGATGATAATAATAAATAATAAGCTGGGGTTTAAGGGGAAAACTTAGTAGTGGACAATATAGGTAAGTGTACTCGGAAGGGGGCCCGTGTTTTCCAGTACTTGGTTCATGAACTTGTTGTATCTTGAGTGTATTTATGAGCCCATTACTTGGCTCATGAACTTTTTGTATCGTCAGAGCATTCATGAATCCACGGTTGGTTCTTGAACTTGTTAGTGCATTCACGAACTTGGTTCGTGAACTTGTTACATTATTTTTGTATTCATGAACCATACTTGCTTGATACTTGATGCCTGAGTACACCGCACCGCCTTATAAAGTCTACCACTAGGTTTAAATGTAACTGATTGTATGTAGCAACCATGCAGCAAAAGTATGGATGCATGAAGTGCTACCTAGATAGAATTAAACATTAGACTTAAGATTAACTTGTCACTTTACACACTTGATACCCTACTTGATGCTCATTACTTGAGAATTTTTTACTTGAGACTTGTTACTTGTTACTTGACACTTATACGTGATACTTGTTACTTGATGCTTGATACCATTACATGTTCACTAGCCACTTGTTCTACTACTAGTATTTGTTATCCAATCTTGTCACTTGAGTTGTCTTTCTTGCTAGATAGTTTTTTGAATCCCACTACTTGTTGCATCCCTATTATATTATGTTATACATTCTTGATTCTAAATCTTGTTCCATATTTCTTGCACTTGTTTTCATACCCTCACTTGTACTACTTGCGGCCCTAACTTGCACTAAGGGCGTTTGTCTTTTTTTTTCTTCTATTTTTTATTTTTATATTTATATACAGACTTTGAAGACGAATTGCCTGCTAGAATTGGTGAGCAGACGTTCTAGGCTTTGCTTGGAGAAAAGACTTGCTTTAAATATTATTTTTTTAGTTATTTATTTATTTTTCTACTTGAATCTTGTAATGGGCTTATAGTACCAAGTTTTATCTTTTGATCCAGATTTGAAAACTATTTAGGATATTATTCTTTTGTTTCAATTGTTTCTGTTGATTAATAAATTATTCATGCATGCGTGGTTGTGTATATCATGTTATATTTCTTGTTATGATGCTGAGTCGATCCTACAGCTTATGAATGATGAAAATTATTCGCTGGGCTTCGTCACGCGCTCATATTCCGTATTTTTAGGAAGCGGGGCGTGACACCGAGGCATGGTGCCAGGTTCGTCAGCTGCCCCGACTCGATAAAGTACTGGAGGGACAAGTACTTTCTCATCCGGAGTCGAGAGCCATGGCGCATCTCGAAGGCTTAGGTCGAAGAGGTGTCGAGGAGGGTGAAGGAGGGTCTGGTGCTCAGCCCTGACGAAGAAGAGAAGGTTCGGACGCTTCTCGATCAGCCGAAGTTCGGTTGGAGGTATCTGACCGAGGAGGTGCTCTTCAGGGGAGTTCTCAGCCGTATAAACCCTAGTATGTGGTTTACTTTTTTTTTCTTTTTTATTTTTGAGTTTGGTTTACTTGTGCATAATCATCTATTCTTTTTGTTGTTGCAGAAACCATGCACTTCGATGCTATATTGGCGCAGCGTGGGGTCCCGAGCAGCAAGGCCCGAGGAAGCGGAAGAAGGTGGCCACCAAAGTGTCCTCACCGAGGCCAAAGTCACTTGCCGCGGCTGTAGAGCAGACAATGGTGTAGGCCGCCGTTGTGCAGCAGCCACCGACCCCCTGCAATGCCTTCGGCTTCGGCAGAGGCGAGGGCCTTCCCCTTAGCAGCCGCTTTGGGTATGAAAGCCGCGCCTTTGACGACCGAGGCTGAGGTGTTCTTGACCGAGGAGCACAAAAAAATCTTCGTCCCAGATTGGCAAGTCCGGAAGCTCAATGGGTTCCTAGGGGACTCGTCGTCTAGTATGCAGGATGTTCGGAACCTCGCTACGCCGAAGGACAGGGCCTCCGTGGACACCGGCGGTGTGGGAAACGACGTGCTTGAGATCGCTCGAGCGGCAGTATTGGTAAGTATTGTGGACTTGCTATTGAACACTCTTATATTCTTTCTGAGTTCGTAATGGGGCTTTGTTTTCTTTTTGCAAATAACTTGCCACTTTGGTCATCTAATGGAAAAGATAACCGAACTAGAAAAAGAATTGAAGCAAGAGACGGACAGAGCTCGGGCGGAAAAGGCTCGGATTGCCAAGGAGCTCGAGCAGTTGAAGGCCGAAGCCAAGGGGAAGGCGGCGAGGTTAGAGTACCTTGAGGGTCATGTGGCGAAGCTGGAGGCCGACAATGCTCTTCTGCTCCAATAGAAGAAGTCGGCGATGAAGGACAAGGAGGACACCGTCGCCGCTGCTAGGATCTCAGCGGCTAAGGAGGCCGTGGCCATGGAGAGGGCGCAGGGGTTTCTCGCCGTCAATATGGCGAAGGCCTACGCTCGTGCGATTGCACAGGTGAGGGAGATCTATCCGGAGGTGGACTGCGCCGGGTGGCGCCTCTTCCCCGACCCCGTCCCGGGGTTCGACGATGCCTCTGAGGAGGGTGAAGAAGTGGACGACGTCGAGGTTGAGGTCGGCGAGGCCGAAGTAGAGACCGGTTTGGAGGTCATGCCCTTAGGGATCATCGTCGCCATGCAAGGGTCGGAGCCTACAACGACCGTCGTACACAGCAAAGAGGTCTGGCCCTGACCTAGTTGTAATTCGTATATGTTTTGAGTCAAGAGATGTCGCCTAATCGCGGACTGGCCACCACTTGTAATTCTTAAATTTCAATGAAATGGAATTTTTTTTTTAAGTGTTGTCTTTGAAATTTGTGTTTACCTTGGTTCTAAGTTGTCCCATAGTAGCCTCGTTAGATTTGGGAATTTATGTTCTGCTTAACTCTTTTAGGTTGCCTGAAGTGTTGTCACGCCTTCAATCAGGCCTAGGGGTTGCGAAGTTAGGCCTCGCTCAAACTCGAGAGAGGTTGTATAAAGTCGAGTCGGAGTTGACTTATCTAAAATGATGTTGGTCCGTTGAGACTCCGAGTTGAAACGCCTAAAGGAGAAGGCTCGCGAAGTGCCCCCTGAAAGGGAGGAGATGTGTCCCTCGATGGCCGTTAGCCAAGGCTTAAGACTAAAGTTTCTTCGTCAGTCTCTATTCGATACCAGGGCTGAGAGAGACGGGTTGAAGACCGTAGTGCTTGAGAAGAGCTTGGAGGCGGCACATCTTCGGATGTCTATCTTCGAGGCCCCTCGTGGGGGTAGCTCGAGCCGAATGTCTCGTCTGAAGATCAGAGTGACGGACGACTCACTGAAGGAACGGGTCATGGAGCTAGAGACAGAGAACCTTCGCCTACGACGGCTTTCTGAGGGGAGTAATGTTCGGAGCACTTCATGTCCCCGAGGTGAGTACGCACAGGGAAGGTTTTTCCATGAGTTGGCACTGCGTTCGCCCCCCGTCTTGAGGCACCCTGGGGACGCACAGAGCGGAGTGGCTGGCTCGTCGAGCGGGGCATCTGTTGGGGTGACTCTTAGGCTCTTAGGTGCTGAAGATGCTACTCGGCTCGCCGGGTTGGAGACTTCTACGGAAATGAGGCAGCAGCACAGCACTCGCCGGCCCCGTTTGTCACTTAATAGAAGTATCCCGCTCCCTAGGAAGGGTTAGGGCGAATTTTGTGATCTAGTAGTATGTTTCATATGAGTTGTATCTCGATGTAATAATGAGTTTTTGGTGTATAATTAGACTTGTTCCTCAAATTTTGAAATAATATACTTCGAGCTTCTTGTAAGAGTTTGTGTTTTGCTAGTGTATGCAATTGTATCAACAGTTGTATGAGCAATTCCGAATGGTGACTCGATTCGTACTTGCTTATAAGCAAGTAGTTAAAGCGGAATCGAACCAAGTGTTGGACTCTGAACTTGTTGTTTAAAGAATATCAACAGTTGTGAGAGCAATTCCGAATGGTGAGCTACTTCGTACTCACTCATTCGCAAGTAGCAGAAGTCGCATCGAACCAAGTGTTGGACTCCGAACTTGTCGTTTAGAGAATATCAACAGTTGTGGGAGCAATTCTGAATGGTAATTCTGAATGGGAGCAATATCAACGTTTGCAAGTAGCAGAAGTCGCATCGAACCAAGTGTTGGACTCTGAACTTGTTGTTTTAATGCATTTTTTTTGTAAGCGTAAAAGTAGTATAATTAGAATGCTCAGAACAGAGAACTTGCAGGAGTAGATCACTTTTATTGAAAACACTTAGGCGGTTGCTTCTAAGTTGTAAGCCGCCATTACACTTTGATAAGGAAAAAAGAGAACTTTAACATGTTTTATGGAGAACATTCTTGGAGAAGTTGCTTGGAGCGGTGTTTAAACACTCTCTTGGTACTTCAACATGTACCCTGCGTTCCATGTCCTAGGCACTCTCTTGCCCCCCGGGTCTTCGAGTTGATACGCGCTAGGGCGGATAACTTTGGAGACCCTATATGGACCTTTCCAGTTGGGTGCCAGTTTTCCCTTCTTGCTTGGAAAAGAGATTGACAGCTTCCGGAGCATTAGATCTCCTTTTTTGAGATTAGCAGGGCAGACTTTCTTATTGTAAGACTGTGTTATCCTACGTCGGTAAGTCTATTGTCGAATGGCGGATCTTTTGCGGATCTCATCGAGGAGGTCCAAGTTATTGCAAAGCTGGTTCGTATTCTGCTCTTCATTGTAGGTGATCAAATGAGGCGAAGGTAGGCTGACCTCTAGGGGGATGATGGCTTCGGAGCCATAAGTGAGATTGAAGGGGGACTCTCCTGTCGGGACTCTCTTCGTGGTGCGATAGCTCCATAGCACATTGGGAAGCTGTTCGACCCATAATCCCTTCGTGGATTTATCGAGTCTCTTCTTCAGGCTGGAGAGTATTTTTCGATTAGCGTTCTCCACTTGGCCATTGGATTGAGGGTGGGATATTGAGGAGAACCGCTGCTGGATGCCGAGGTCAGTGCAGAAGTTGCAAAAAGTTGCTCCTGTGAACTGAGTTCCGTTGTCGGTTAGTAGGATACGGGGCATGCCGAACCTACAAACAATGTTTTTCCAGAAGTACTTCTAGACTTTGTTCTCTGTAATTGTTGCAATGTGCTCGGCCTCGATCCACTTGGAGAAATAATATATTGCCACAGCGAAGAACTTCAGTTGGCCTGGTGCTGCAGGGAACGGTCCGAGCAAGTCCATCCCCCATATTGCGAATGGGATCGGACTGGCTAAGGAGGAGAGCTGGTTTTGCGGTAAGCGACGGATTGGAGAAATTATTTGGCAGGAGCCGCATTGGCAGACGTACTGTTTAGAGTTGCTAAGAAGAGTGGGCTAGAAGTAGCCATAATTTAAAATTTTATGGGCTAGGGATCTTGCTCCCAAGTGTGCGCCACACATTCCATCATGAGCCTCCTTCAGGACATAGTGTGCTTCTTCAGGGGAGAGATATCTTAGGTAGGGTCTGCTGTCTATCTAAGTATAGGAGCGTTTGTACATGACTCCTTTAATGAGTGTATACCGCTCGGCTCTGGTCCTCACTCTTCTAGCTTCTCTTGGGTCCGTTGGAAGAACTCCGTCTCTAAGGTATTCGAGCAGAGGTTTCATCCAATTTTCCCTAAGTGTTAGGGGCAGAGTTTCTATTGGTTCAGGGTTGTCCTCTTCGATACTGGGTCTGAGGAGGACTTCTATCAAGATGGTCTGCTCCAAACCCTGGAAGAAGGAGGAGGCGAGCTTTGAGAGGGCATCCGCCTGTGCATTTTCCTCTCAGAGGACTCACTGGAGTTGAGCATCTTCAAATAAAGCCAGCAGCCCTTTGACCTTTGCCAAGTACTTGGCCATGCGATCGTCTCTCGCTTCGTACTCCCTAGACACTTGGTTCACAACTAGCTGTGAATCACTGAAAATCTTGATACGTTTGGCCAAGCATTGCAGGCCATGCAAAGTCCTGCTATAAGGGCCTCGTACTCAGCCTCGTTGTTCGATGCACGGAAGCTTATACAGAGGGATTATTGCAGAATGAAATCGTCGGGGCCGGTCAAGATGACCCCAGCCCCATTTCCATCGGCGCACGAGGACCCGTCAACATACACAGTCCAGAACGGGGGTTCCTCAACCGACTCACAGGGGTCAGGAATGGTGCTCTCCACTATGAATTTTGCTAGGTCCTGTGCCTTGATAGCGGTTCAGGGTTGGTAGCTGATGTCGTGCTGGCTCAGCTCTATGGACCATTTCATTAGACGTCCCGATGTCTCGGGCTTATGGAGAACTTGCTTCAGCCGCTGGTCGGTAAGAACGACCACTGAGTGGGACTAGAAATAGGGGCGAAGTTTCCGTGCCGCCAAGACCAATGCGTAGGCCATATTTTCTACCTTCGGGTAGCGGAGTTTGGCGTCCCTAAGGACCTCACTCATGTAGTAGATTGGCCGCTGCATCTTATCTTCCTCCTTTACCAGGACGATACTAAGGGTTTGCTCCGAAGTCGCTAGATATATGTAGATAACCTCACCGGGCTTCAGCTTGCTCAAGAGCGGGGGGTTTACCAGGTAAGCTTTCAGCTGTTTGAAAGACTCTTACTATTGTTGTCCCCACTCAAAGCCTTTCGCTCCTCTCAGGGCTTTGAAGAACGGGAGGCATTTCTCCCCTAATTTGGAGAGGAAACACCTAATAGCCGCGAGGCAAACCGTGAACCTCTGCACTTTTTTAACATTGGAGGGGGGGAGCCATATTGAGTATGACTCGGATCTTCTCACGGTTGGCCTCTATGCCCCTCTGGCTGACCATAAACCCGAGGAATTTACCGAACGAGATGATCTTGCCCAATCTCATGTTGTGCCTTCGTAATACCCTGAAAGCTTACTGGAGGTCAGAGACATGATCTTGCCTACTGACGCTTTTGACCAACATGTCGTCTACATAAACTTCTATGTTACGGCCTATCTGGTCTCTGAAGACCTTATTAACAAGGCGTTGGTACGTAGCTCCGGCGTTCTTCAGCCGAAGGGCATGACCCGATAGCAGTACAGGCCTTGGTCAGTTACGAACGAGGTCTTCGGAATGTCAGGAGGGAACATCCGGATCTGGTTGTACCCAGAGAAGGCATCCATGAAGCTGAGGAGTTCTTGGCCAGAGGTCGCATCGATTAGAGCATCAATGCTCGGGAGGGAGAATGGGTCCTTCGGACATGCTTTGTTGAGGTAGGTAAAGTCGATACATATTCTCCAACTCCCGTTGGCCTTTTTAACCATTACCACATTGGATAGCCATTCGGGGTAATTTACCTCTTGAATGAACCGAGCGTTCAAGAGCTTTTTGACCTCTTCTTTGATAGCTTGTTGGCGCTCGGGAGCAAATTTACGTTGCTTCTGCTGGATAGGTTTAACTCCCGGAGCAACGCTGAGGTGATGTATCAGGAGTTCTTCTGAGATTCTGAGCATATCAGTCGCAGTCCATGCGAAAAGATCGTGGTTCTCCCTTATACATTGGGAGATGTCTTCTTTGATGGTGGGAGGAAGGGCCTTACTGATCTGAAATGTCTTGATAGCATCTCCTTCTGAGAAGGCAACTTCTTCCAGCTCCTCGACTGGCTCGGAGATGGTCTGGCTACTTCCTTGTGGGAGTTCGAGGGCTTCAAGGGAAAGGACCGGCCCTCCCATCGAGGTCATGTAGCATTTACGAGCCGCCTCCTGGCTCCCTCTTACTTCTCCCACTCCTGTCGTGGTGGGGAACTTCATTTTCATATGATAGGCCGATGGTATGGCCTCGAGAGCGGCTAGATCTGGTCGACCCAGGATGATGTTATAGGTGGCTTTTACGTCTACCACCATGAAGTCCATCAGCTCGGTCTGGGTGATCGGGGTCTTGCCAGAACATCGAGGGTTATAACTCCCTCGATCGTCACCGACACCCCGGTGAATCCGTAAAGAGTGTAACCAGTTGGCTTGAGTCGATCTCTTGACAGCTGAAGGCCCTGGAATGCCTCCAAGAAGAGAATATTGGCCGAACTGCCGTTTTCAACTAGGACCCGACGTACATCGAAATTGGCCATGCGGAGGTTTATAACAAGGGCGTCGCAATGGAGCATTCAGATGCCTTCCTGGTCCCTATCAGAAAATGTAATAGGAACCCTAAGGCCTCTGGGGGGAGGATGGTACTGTACGGCATTCACCTCTCGGACGAAAGCTTTTCAGGAGGAGTTGGAATCTCCCCCCATTGGTCCTCCATGTATGAGGTGCAGGATGGCTTCGACTTCGACGTCCGGGGTCTCCACACGTTGTTCGGTTCGCTTGTTAGCCCCCCTGGGGGGCAGAGGTGAATCGGCCCTGTCCTTCCTCATGAACCTAGAGAGATTCCCTCTCTAAATAAGGGCCTCGATCTCGTCCTTCAGGGCCCAACAGTCATCCGTGTCGTGGCCGTGGTCCCTGCGGAAGCGGCATCACTTGTCCTGGTTCCTCTTCTTCCCGGGGGTGTTCATCTTTGGAGGGGGCAGAAGAAGACCCTCCTTCCCAACTTCCATTAAGATGGCCGAGACACTCGCATTGAGCGGAGTGGACTTTTCGAAGCGGGAAAGAGGGTGACGCTGACCTCTGTTGTCTTTCTGGAGCTTCTTAGCTCCTTCTTCTTCAGCGCCCTTCCGTTTGTTCCCGGAGGATGACCCTTCAAAAGCAGGGCAGGAGAGGGCTTCTTCCGCTCGAATGTACTTTTCACTCCTAAGCAGGAGTTCTGAGAAGTCCCAAGGGGGCTTCTTGGCGAGGGATGCCCTGATGCTGTCGTTGGCGACATTGGATTGGAAGGCGGCGGAAGCGACGGACTGGTCCAAGGAGGCGATGGATCTTGCCTCCGCGGTGAAGTGCTTGACGTAGTCTCTCAGCCGCTCACCCTTCCTTTGGTGAAGCAAGAGGAGGGAGGTGCTGGTCTTTTCAGCTCGACGGCTGCTCACAAAGTGAGTCAGGAAGAGGGCTTCGAGCTGATCGAAGGAGAAGATGGAGGCCGGGGCTAGGCGGGAGTACCACTCCCTTGCAGGCCCCTTCAGAGTGGCCGGAAAAGTCTTGCAGAGGAGGGCGTCTGATGCCTAATGTATCATCATGAGAGTTTTAAAACTCTCAAAGTGGTCAGCGGGGTCGGACTCCCCATTGTAAGATTCGAAGTGAGGAGGCTTGAAGTTTTCTGAGACCGGTCCTCCATGATGGTCCGAGAGAATGGGGGTCTACTGGGGTAGAAGTTCCTCGCCCATTGCTCCTCTTCTCTGTCCAATTGGCCCAGGCGCCTCTCCATCTCATGGAGACGGCGGAGGACCGATTCTTCCCTCCGATCGTGCCTAGCCGAGGCCCAAGATTTGTTCTCACGTGGAAGGGGGACTGGGAGTGCGACGATGACAGCTCAGGACTGCTTGAGGACTAGGCGTGCGATGCCTATAGTCCCGAGTAGGTTGAGGACTGGGAGTACAGCACCTATGGTCCCGGGTAGGTTGAGGACTGGGCACCCGCTGACTGAGGTCGAGGCAACATTGAGGGCCCTCAGGACTGCTTCCTGGAATTGCTAGAACTCTGCCCTCGTGACGCGGGCCTCCTGCTCTCTTTGGTCCCGAGGAGTGGGTTGGCCGACCGGGGAGCGACTTCTCCTTTGATGGTGCCGGGGTAAATCCCTCCGCCTCCTTAGAGAGTTGGACCTTCTGTGATCCGGCTTACGGGGGGACCATGCTCTAGGGGACCGAATCCTTGGACCCCTTTGATGCTCTCGGCGGGGTATCCCATCATGGGTCCTCTACTCGTCTAGGTGGGTCCGGAGATCTTCCGGATACTGCTTGTTGATGATGATGTGGCAGAGATCCTTGGGCGTAGGTGGACTGTGCGAAGCCATGGAGTCTGACGAGGGGTTGTGCACTGATACATGGTCGCGGTGAGGATGTTGCACTTGTCGACCCCGGCGGGAGGTTCCTGCGGGAGACTCTTGTGGCCCTGGAGGGGCCTGCAGGGGCTATTGTTGTTGAGGAAGAGGTGGTCCAGACTGCGGTTGCTGGACGACTTGAAGAGCAAGATGTCCAGGCTGCTGGACTTGTTGTGTGGATTGAGGGGGAACCTCCTGGACTGGCGGAGGAGAAGGTGCAGGAGTGGCCCTATGGTTGGAGACCGTGGTCTTCCCCTTCTTGGGTGGCATGGTTGGAGTTGGAACTAGCTTGGTTGATGGGAGAGGATCGGATCACTGCTTCTATTCTCATAGACGGCGTCAATTTGTTGCTGCTGATTTCTGGTGTGGGTGCAAACAGATGAATTTGTGAGTTCTTTTAAGGAAAACAGTAGGACGAACCTGTTGACTCTGCCTGTGTTAACCAGTTCCTTGCCGCTGCCGCGAACCTGCACAAAGTTTGAAACACCGGGATGGATCCCGGCGACGAACCCTCCGACGCTCTTGTCAGTAATCAGAAAAGATTATGAAAGAGCTTTAGGTAGACAAAGATTCATTACCTTGTAACGGTAGGGGGTAGGGGGGGTATTTATAGTCATCATAGGGATCCGTTCAGAGATAAGAACAGATCTTTACTTCTCGGTGCGGATGGATAGAAGTGTTTAAAACCACCCCTTAGGGATAAGGACGAATCTTGATCTCTCCATATCCTTCTGAGCTGGATTGTAACGGGTTGGGACCTTATCTAATAGGACAGGTCCGTTTATGGGTTGTTGGGGCATGAAGAAGAGACCCAGCTCCCATTTCGGACCTGTTTGTAGATGAAGTTACTGTTTTGCCCCTGTGAGCTTTAAGATTCGTGCCCGATTTGAACGGTTCCGATTTAGTCCTATTTTTAGCCATATCATTAAGAAAATAGAAGTTTTAGTTCACATAGGTCCGGTAGGAGAAGTCAACTTTTTAGCATAATAATCCGCTGTTCAGGAAAGAGAAGACAGTAAATATATTTCTAGAATAAACGGAATATTTCTTTTTTTGATGAAAAGGATAGAGTCGAACGACTCTAGCTCGAACAAAAACATATTAAATCAAAACAGTACAACAATTAGAGGAGTAATACAAGATGTAGTACAATGCGTTGAATACAAAAGGCTTGAAGAAACGCAAAACCAACCAGTTTATAAGACATTTACAACAGCAAACAAAAAACAAAGAAAGAGCATAACAGACGCACAGAACAGCCACCAGCAGCGGCGCCTAAAGCCAACAACCATAGAAAGCTAAGCGAGACGAAACGCAACAAGGCTGGGCTACCGGAAGAAGACGCAGCCATGAAAGGCAGAGCATCGAACTGAGCCCCACCTGAAAAGAAAGGCAAAGAGCACAAAGACCAACCAGCAAAGATACGCAGGAGCCAAATTGGCCAGCAAAGCACACAAGTAGAACAAGCCAATTCTAGCTGATGGTAGCCAAACAAAAGCAAAGAACACACACTGCACAAGCTGAAGCGACCTCAAATTTGCGCACCAAGAAAAGAGAAAAGGCCAGCACAGCGTCCACAGGACCAAAATGCTGAACGCACCCAGGTCCCCAAGGGACAACAATCCAACCGCAAGACAAACAAAACGCAGAATGAGCAGTTAAGCAGAGGATAGGGAGAACATAACAGTGGCACTCGGCCAACCAAAAGCAAGTGTTAAAGAAACAACTCAATAAGAACCCAGTAAACACACAAATATAGCACCAGCAAAAGCCAGCGGAAAGCAGCCAACCATCAGCAAAGAACACACATAGCGGAAGCCGAAGCCAGCTGAAATCAGCCAAAGAAGAGAAAAGAAAAGGCCAACACAGCGCCCTCAACCCCCAATGGCACAACGCACCCAGGTCCCCAAGTGACAACAACCCAACAGCAAGACAAACATCAGTCAGAAAAGGCAGTGAATCAGTGTATAGGGCTAACAAAACAGTGGCACTCGGCCAACTAACAGCAAGTGTTAAAGAAGCAACACTAAAAGAACCCAGAAAATGACCGACAATTCAGGCCCAAATTTAAACCCCTGCATATAGCCAGTTACAGCAACAAAACCGCACAAAAGCAAACGGTCTCACAGTATGCAGAGTGCCAAAACAAAGGCAAAAAAAAGATAGAGTAACCGGCTCACAGAACCACCGCAGAGTCATGCGTATAAGCAAAGACATACATTGAGTTCATATAATAAAAGAAAATAAAGTTTTGCGAACGCCTCCATTGAAAGGATGCTAAGAAAATATGAAGATGAGGTTCTGTTTGATTATGGAGGTGTGCAATGTACAAATGAGTGAATTCAAACCATGCTACCCCAAGTGTCCTTACACAATACAAGGTACATGTATAATATTAGATTTATTTTATTTATTATGTTTTTTCTTCATCTGCTTTTGATAATCCATATTTTCTTCCTACCAACCCCATATGTGGACAAAAAAGAAATGTAAGAAACCGATAGAAGAGTATGTACGGGTTGTTAAAGGATAATATAAATTCGACAATTTTCACGACAATTTCATTAAAGAAAAAAAACTGCATTGTTGAAACAACTAATTCTTCCATATTACCAATACCAAAACCAAGATTTTTTAGAAACAAACAAGAATTCAGCATATTTCTCAAACATTACTAACCAAAGTTCGATTTCATACTCACAAGTAACTACATAGAGGATTCAATCAAAAAGGGCTGAACCAAAACACAAAAGCTTCTCATTGCATATCAGTCACCAAGGACCTGCTCCTTAGGATCTTCGATTTTTGCAATTAATTCATCCCTGTTTTTCGGCAAAATATAACAACCTGATTATTACCACTACAAATCGCAACTGCTTTAGGCTATTCTGGCATTTATGAACGCCGGAATAGAGAGTGACGGCGTTTCCAAAAACGCCACACGAAGGGCCGTTGTAGCGAGCATCGAGACAACTACAAAGGCTACTGCGGCGTTTTAGGTAGCTGCCGCTATAGGTGTTACACCGATCCTTGCGTTTACAAAACTCCGTAATAGATGGACTTCCTTTTTATGTTTTAGAGGAAAATAGGCTATATCGGCATTTCCGAAACGCCGTGATATCCATTTTGTTTCATTTCCGAAACTCCGCTATAGGTGTTACACCTACAACTTTTCGTTTCATTTTGTAGACAAAAAATTAGCTATAGCGGCATTTATGAAACACCGTAGTAGTAGGTGGATTCCATTTCAATTTTTAGAGTAGAAATGAGCTATCGCGGCGTCGCGGAAACGCAGGAAAAGGGAATTTTTTGAAAAATTTTGTGGCAATTTAGGCTCGTTATCTATCCCGGCGTTTGTTAGAAAAACGCCGGGATAGATATATTCAGTTTTTGCATATTATTTCAAATTTTCAAATAAAAAATCCAGAAATTAATCACATATTACAAATTTCTGTAATCACATCAAATTTAACAGCTTAAATATTAAAATCAGTAATAACATCATAACAAACAAACAAAATTCACATATCACAATAACTCAATGGAAAACAAAATAATCTAACACACATAAATTGTCGATGCGAATATATATATATATATATATATATATATATATATATATATATATGGGTAAAAGGGATATGAGCAATTTGCTCATTTAGTAAATGAGCAATTGATTATGTGACATGCATGTGATACTTTAGACAACTAACTCTTTTAAGGATTTTCCAATCACATGTATGCCACATTATCAATTGCTTATTTACTAAATGAGCAAGTTGCTCATACCCCTTTTTCCTTATATATATATATATATAGTACAACACATTAATTACAAAACATTCATAAAGTTCCAACAAAACCTAAAGAAAAAAAAGAGTCAATTGAAATACAACAAACTAGGGTGGGGGAGTCTCTTCGTGTAACGCATTGTTGCTTCCAATTCCATCAGTATTTGGTCTTAGTGTATGTGCGTGACTGGAAACTAATAGAATACGCTTACCATGTAGAAAAACATAAATGTTCATCTTCGATTTTTAAAATGAAAGAAGAAAATATATTGAAAAGAGTATAGATGATCATGTAGAGATATGTATAAGCAAATAAAATAAACTAACAATATATCCCTTATCAATCACCTATAGATGATTTTCTACAAATAAGTGTATACAAGAAGAATATGAGGAGCAAACAACAATCAAATTGAAGATTTTATTTTCATAAGTGGGGCAACTCAAGCACTTCAGAAACACAAAGAAAGGAGAAAAAAGGATCAACTTTATGATTTTAAGCACTTTTGAAAATGGATCTCAGATGATGAAATGAGAAATGAGAAATGAGAAATGGATCACAGATCCAAGGATCCACTTAACTCAAGAAATGAGAAATGACAAATGCAAATCCGAGGATCCACTTAAGCACTTTTGAAAATGGATCTCCGATTATCAAATGACAAATGAGAAACATATATATCCTGCAAGTATACTGGCTGGAAACCCATTTCTCAACAGACCAAGTCCATATCCAGGTGAAAAGCATAACCAACTTACATGTCTAATCTGACCTATGAACGTAGTTATCTTAACAATGTTTTACGTTGAATTTCGAGAGCAGATTTAGCATATGGATGATCCCTTGTGTTAGAAAAGCTGTGAGAAGAAGTTACCACACAACTGAAGTGAAATTGAGAAAATGTAAAATAAGGTAGACACAAATATTTTACGTGGAAAATCCTCAAAGGAGACGGGATAAAAACCATGGGCAAGGTAGTGAGATTTTACTATTGAAAGTAGGGATTAAAATACATTCTCTCTAAATATAAAGAGAGTACAATTTTCACTCTCTCTTATAATAGGAGAAACACTCTTTAAAAAATTTGAGAAAAAATACAAGTATACAAATTATCTCTAATGAGACACAATATTATCTTTCTTGAGAACACTCTTGTAATACTCTCTTTTCTTAATTTCTTTTTCTTTTCTTAATCCTCACTTTCTCTGCAGCTCTTCCTCCCGATGCCTTCCTTATTTATAGGAGTGGGAGAGGAGAGACGTCTTAATCTCACCTTCCCCCCTGTTTCTTTTTTCTTTCGTTGGTGCCCATTTTGTCAATAATGTGGGGCTATCGGCACCGAACTCTCCATTTTTCAAAATAGGCCAACCTTTGTTAACATTTGGTGGGGTGCTCGCCTACCTTTGTTGACATTCTCTCACTTGGAGACTTGGTGGAGAATTAATCATGTCTCCACACGTTCCTTGCTGTCTTGCCATTCTCATGCTGCTTATATTTTTGCTAGACCACATGAGGATCTACACCATTCAAACTTTTCAGTATTGATTGTCTTTGTCATAACATCTGCGAGGTTCTCATCAGTGTAAATCTTGTGCATATCCACACTTCCTTCCTCCACTACTTCTCGAACGAAGTGATACTGGACTCTTATGTGCATTATCCGTGAATGAAAGGCTGGATTCCTTATGATGTGCAAGGTACTCTGACTATCACAAAACAGAACAATCTTCTCATGTTTGTACCCGAGCTTCTCCAACAACCTTTGAATCCAGACTGCTTCCTTACAAGCTGTTGTAGCCGCCATGTATTGTCACGCCCCGCTTCCCAAAATACGGAGAACACGAGTACATAACATAGGCCCAGCGAACGATGTAAACACCATTCATAAGCTGTACCAGACTAACTCAGCAATAAGAACAACAAAATACAACCACGCAAGAAATATAACTACATGAAACAAAGATAAATTCCTATAATAAATGAAATAATCCAACAGTATAAATATCCAACATCTGGGATCAAAACAAACTACGGGTCATAAAACTCAAAAACAAAGTACAAGTTATAACACTGTTCAGAAAATAAATCTAGCAGCAAATAAAAACTATGCAGCGGAGACTAGTTCCAACTCTAGAAACGTTGCTCACCAATTTCTTCGGGAACAGATCCTTTAGTACCTGTAAAATCTTAATCTAAAAAGAAAGAAAAGAGTGCTCTTAGAGCAAGTCATGGACGGCAAGTAGAGAAAATAAAAGATAATAGGAAAGCATGAATATCAAAGAAAAGGAACATGGTCAAAGACAAAGAACAAAACAAAGAGCAGACAATAATATCAAAGGTGTACAATAATCACGCATGCAATGAGTGATGTGAAGTCAAGATCAAGCATGAGATGCAGGTTATTAAATATTTTATTAGCCTATCTAGTGCACGTACTACTGCGTCACATTCCACAGGTTCGGTGCAAGCATAGTGATCATTTTAGACTGATGGTGAATTCACGGTTCGTGTACTCGGCATTGATAACAATAATTTACAATCATGAACCATCAATAAATCATTGCAATCAATACTCCTCCTTTCAAGACAATACAATATAACGATGAGGCTTTACCGAGTACATTTCCCGATTATTCACTACCAAGTCTACCCATAAAATTCCGACTTGTTAATAGTTTATTTTCATCCTATGTGAGCATGCAAGAGGGTGTCAATATTGTACATTACTATGTGTGACTAATTCTAAGCATTACGGACAAAGCATGAGGCAAACACATCATACAAACGTGTTTCACAAAACCAGGACAGCATGACCTTGCTGTACCAAAATGTGGATTATGGTCACTACAAAATAGCAAACCTGAATCCGCCAGAAGATCTGGAAAGTAGACTTCAACACGTTTCCAGCGAGCATAATTAAGGCATATAAAAGGTAATGAAACTAGGGTGAAAACTCTATTCTAACCAGGTTTTATGTTCAGTCAGAATGCAGTAAGTTGTATTCAACTAATTGTTTCGGGTCAGAGAACTCATTAATAAAATCCACAAAAATTCAGGAAAGTAGCTATACATGTCTAGGTCCAGCCTAATTTATTTTAGATTTTTCTTTTACTGTTAACAAGGTCAAATAAAATAAGAAACAGCAGGATACGCATGAAATTATAAATTTGGAATTACTAACATAGTTGTACTAAAAAGCTGATATCTAGCAGATGACAAATTGGAATTTAAATCCATACTAGGAAAAAATGATCTAGACATCTAGGGATACATTTTATGTTCAGCAAGGTATTTCAAATTATGTCATTAGCATGGTTAAAAATCTGATTCAAAGTGAAACATACAGCAGATCAGAAATCAACTCAACATAAAATGCTAACAGATAAATCATACGATCACATATAGCATGCAAATTGGTAATCAAAGTGATCCTATGTGTCAACATGAAAATTTCTACGGTTTAAGATACAATTATCACAGGCATGGTGTCAATTCATCGATCAACTTTAATTTAGCACATACAATTTCAATATCCAATTTATCAAGCAGTCCTATGCATGAATCTAGTTATTTAAGTGTGCATATGCATGAAACAATGGGGACTAGGTTTAAGATCAAAGAGATAGCACGATGTTAAGAGTATGTCGGGTTAGCTCGTGTAAACCCTCGATAAACTTAACGGAATTGTCAAAAGCAGTTTTGATAACAAAATGGACGGGATCTACTTGCAGGAGATCAAATAATCTTGAACACAAACAATGAAAGGGGTTCAAGAAGAGACTTGCCTGTTATATTGTAGATACAACTAAATAGAATAACAGGATCATAATTCTGGGTGAAATCTCCCAAAAATACGTGCGAAGAACCAACAGCAACAGCAAAAGCCAAGAGAAAAACCTCACACCGGATCGGGACAGAACACAGAATAGCAAAACAGGATCTGATGCGCCCAGAACACGAAACGGCGAAACTGTCCAATGGGTGCTCTTCCTCACATCGGATCCGAACCAAACACGGGACAGCTAGACGGGATCCACTGCGGCCAAACATGAAACAGCGGGCTCGACCAATAGACGATCGTCTCCTTCCTCGGCAAGGAGAGAGAGGGAGAGAGAGAAAGAGATGGCGTACAGAGGCGACTGTGCGACACTGTGGTGGGGGCAAAGCGGCGTCAGCACCACGGTCGGGAAGCGACGGTGGCGACAGCAACCTCGACGACGGAAAACTCTATTTTTCGGTTGGAAACAGAGAGCTACGACAACGGCGACTCCGAGACTCGAACGTCGATGCTAGGGCACTGCAGTGGAGCGGCGAGGGACGGTGGTGATACTGGTGAAGTGCACGGAGATGATGAAGATGACGGCGATGGGAAATGGTGACGAGAACTCGGATGAATTGGGTTATGGCGAGGATGAACGGGAAACATGATGGGGAAAAAGCGACGGTGACGAGGGCGAGGGGATGGAGACGATGATGATGGTGGCGGCGATGGTGAAGGGGGATCAGAGTTGGCAACGGGGTAGGGTGTTTTTGGTTGGGTTTGGGTGCAGCGAAAACAGAGAGAAGGGGAAGTATGGGATCTGGGAGAGAGAGTAACGGTGGAGGAGAGAGAAAGAATAAAATATTAGGGTTTAATAGGATTGTTTATAGGGGATCAAGAATTAGGATTTTGGGTTGAGATTATGTGGGTTCTGGGTAACAATTTTGGCTCCAAAAAGAGAAAAATAAATGCAATGAGATGAGACGAATACAAAGGAGAACAAATCAAACTCAAAATAGAAAGAGCGAAATTTGCAAAGAAAACATGATCCAACCAAAAGAACACAGATCGATCAAGAAAGAACAAAAGAACCCAAGAAAAGACAAAATACACTATAACAAAAGAATTCAAATACAATCATCAAAAGAATACAAAATACAATAAAATCTGAAAATAGGGCTTACAAATTCTACCCACCTTACAAGAAGAATTTCATCATCGAAATTCATGCAAGAGGTGCACAGGGCAAACCCCGAAACAAACAAAGCAAAACAAAGCAAAACCAACACTACTCATACAAATGAGGGAACCTCTCCCGAATCTCTTCCTCTAACTCCCAAGTAGACTCCCCTGGCAAGCGAGGATCCCAAGAAACTCAGACCAACTTGATGACTCTATTCTTTAGCACATTCTCTCGACGGTCTAAGATAGAGACGGGTCGAATTTCATAGGACAAATCTGGCCTCACAGACAAGTCTAAGTAGTCAACCACATGACTGTCATCTCTGACGTATTTCCTCAACTGAGAAACATGGAATACATCATGGACACCTGCTAAAGCTGGCGGTAATGCGAGCCTGTAAGCTACCTTGCCTACACGTTCCAAAAATATCGAATGGACCGATGAATCGAGGACTCAACTTGCTTCCACCGTCGAAATGGATAACACATTTCCAAGGCGATACCTTGAGGAATACATGCTCGCTTGCCTCAAACTCTAGAAGTCTCCGACGATAGTCAGCCCACCTTTTTTGCCGATCCTGAGCGGCCTGCAAATGCTTGCGGATCTGAGCCACGGCATCAACAGTTTTCATGATCCACTCAGGACCTAAAAGCTTTCTCTCGCCGATATCATCCCAACAGACTGGCGATCTACACTTGCGCCCATATAAAGCTTCAAATGGAGCAGCCTTGAGACTCACCTTGTAACTGTTATTATAAGAGAACTCGGTCAAATGATGATGATCCTCTCACGAACCTCCAAACTTAAGAACGCAGGATCTCAACATATTTTCTAGGGTCTGAACTGTCCTTTCTGACTGCCCATCCGTCTGAGGATGGAACGTTGTACTGTAGCTCAGCTTGGTTCCCAAGCTCTTCTGCAAACTCTCCAAGAACAGAGACCTAAATCTCGTATCTCTATCCGATATGATTCTAACAGAAACTCCATGCAGACGAACAACCTCCTGAACATACTGCTCGGCCAAACTCTTCGTGGACTGATCCACACGGAAAGGAATGAAGTGAGCACACTTCGTCAGCCGATCCACTATCCCCCAGATAGCATTATGACCTTTAGGACTCCTCGGCAAAGCTGTCTCAAAGTCCATCGTGATATTCGCCCACTTCCATTCAGGGATAGGAAGGAGTTGCAAAAGTTCTGCGGTCCTCTGATGCTCCGTCTTCACCTGCTGACAGATTAGGCACTGGGCGACGAATTGAACCACATCCCGCTTCATACCATGCCACCAGAAATGTTGTTTCACGTCCCTGTACATCCTTGTACCACCAGGATGAATAGAATATGGGGACCGATAAGCTTCATCGAGTAACTTCTGCCTGACTTCTCCTCTAGGTACACACAACCTAGAGCCAAACCGAAGCGACCCATCAGCATGGACAACCAAATCAGATCTCAAACCAGCTTCAACCTCACTCCTAAACTCCTGCAATTGCTTATCACTCCCTTGAGCTGCCTTGATCTGGTCTACTAAGGAAGACTACAACTCCAACAACATAAGCTGTCGATCTAATCCGGGAAGCAACACATCCAACTCTAGCCTCCTCATGTCCTCCACTAGCTCCTTCTGCTGAGTGAGGAACATAGAGACAGGCCTCCGACTCAAAGCATCTGGCACCGAATTAACTCTGCCTGGGTGATATTGCAAATTGATTTCAAAATCTGCCATCAATTCCAGCCATCTTCTCTGCCTCATATTCAACTCTTTCTGCGTGAACACATACTTGAGGCTCTTGTGATTTGTGAAAATCTCAACTCTATCCCCAAGCAAATAGTGCCTCCACAACTTCAAGGCAAAGATCACAGCTGCAAGTTCCAGATCATGCGTAGGATAGTTCTTCTCATGAGGTCTCAACTGCCTCGATGCATAAGCGACAACCCTGCCTCGCTGCATTATCACTGCTCCCAACCTCTCCCCGAAGCATCACAAAAGATCACAAAACCACCCGAACTGTCGGGTATAGTTAGCACAGGCGTTGACGTCAACCGATGCTTCAACTCGGCGAAAGCTCCATCACAAGCTTCATCCCAGACGAACTTCTGTAACTTCCTGGTCAAACTGGTCAAGGGTCCAGCGATTTTGGAGAAATCCTGAACAAACTTCCGATAGTAACTAGCCAAACCAAGGAAACTCCGCACCTCAGGAACAGAAATCGGAATAGGCCAATCCTTGACCACAGTAATCTTCAACAGATCCATAAAAACACCAGCACCGGAGATAATGTGGTCAAGAAAAGCAACCTGATCCAGCCAGAACTTGCACTTATCGAGCTTCCCATACACCTGGTTCTCCCTCAAAGTCTGCAGAACCACCTTCAGATGCTCAACATGATCCTCCCTGCTCCGCGAGTACACCAATATGTCGTCGATGAAGACCACGAAAAACTGATCCAAGAACGGCGAAAACCCATGGTTCATCAAACTCATGAATACAGCCGGTGCATTAGTCAGTCCGAAAGGCATCACCAAGAACTCGTAATGCCCATACCTCATTCGAAAAGCCATTTTCGGAACATCCTCTGACTTCACCCTGACTTGATGGTACCCAGAACGCAGATCCAACTTCGAGAACACTGAAGCACCTCCCAGTTGGTCGAACAAATCGTCAATCCTCGACAATGGATACCGATTCTTGACAGTAACATTGTTCAACTCCCTGTAGTCAATGCAAAGCCTGCGGCTTCCATCTTTCTTACTGACAAACAGAACTGGGGCTCCCCATGGCAAAACACTAGGTCTGACAAAACCCTTATCAAGCAGCTCCTGAACTTGCACCTTCAGTTCCGCCAATTCAACCGGCGCCATACGATACAGACTCTTGTAAATAGGGGCCGTACCGGGCTGAACATCAATGCTAAACTCCTCATCTCGAACTGGTGGCAAACCGAGCAATTCGTCGGGAAACACATCAAGGAAGTCCCGCATAACCAAGGGTGCAACAACCCTATCAGAACCCAGCAACACAAGAGAAACAACCTTGGGATCCAACGAGTTCTTAACATGCCCTGACGGTGTCTCACCCGCATGGAAAACAAATTCTGGTAGACCAGAAAGCCTGAAAGTCACCTTCTTCTCCCGACAATCAATCACAGCACAGGAAACACCCAACCAGTCCATGCCCAGAATGACATCAAAACTGCAATTGGGAATCACAATCAAATCCATCGAGAACACCACATCACCAATTACCAATGGACTCTGCTTGCAAATCCTAGAACAGCCAACAACACCTCCGCCTGTGGTGATGTCCCAAACTGCAGGCATAGCATTGCTAGCCAAACCATGTTGATCGACAAAGCGAGAAGAAATGAAAGAGTGGGTAGCACCCAAATCAAACAACACATGAGCTGGAAGAGAGAAGACTAAAATCACACCTAGAAGAAGATCAAACAAAGAATAAGGTGCTAGCAGGATATATACATGAATAATTGTACAAAGGAAGGAAAAACAACAACAACAACATGAAGAAAATTGAAAGAAAGAAAAGAAAGTACAACTACTGTGATACACCTGCAACCACTCCAACAGCAACTTTCGTTTCCTCGGCTGTCAGGTTATAAGCCTAACCACGACCACTAACCTGACCTCCTCTAGGAGCCACATGCCTCTGATCAAAGACTTGCCTCTGCAGAGGAAGAGGCGGCCTGCCCAGACCACGCGTCGGTGCTCCTAGCTGAGCAGCACCAGCACCCGGCGCAGAAGCTTTGTTCCTCGGATAGTCACGTACCATGTGCTCACTGCTCCCACACAATAAACAATGTCGGTTAGCCATCCTGCAGTCTCGCTGTGAATGCCCAGTCTTATGGCAGTAGCCACAAGTCTCAACATTTCTCGGGACAACAGGTGTGTACGGCTTTGTTCTCGCAGAAGGGGTAGAACTGGCCTCCGAATAGGTCCTCTGGAAGGCCGAGCTGCAACAGGGTGCGAAACAGTCCTCTGAGGAACACTAGACCTGCTGAGAGTCTGCTTTTGGATCCGAGCCGCATTCAAAACATCAGAATAAGCACGAAGCCGAAGAGCAGCCAAACGGTCCTGAAGGGAAAAGCTCAAGCCTGACTGGAAACGACTAGCCCGAGCCTCATTAGTGGTAACGAGGGTAGGGGCGAAGAGACTGAGCCGAGTAAACTCTGAAGCATACTGATCCACGGAACAGTTTCCCTGATTAAGGTAATGCTCAGATTAATACCGTCACAAGTGAAGTAGGCAACAACAAATGACATTTAAGAACATTACCTAGCTGACCTGAGTTAAGGAAACAAACTGTCGCTCCATCTCTGCCTTGGTGACACTGGGAAAGAACTTTGCCATGAAGCTCTCAGATAAAGTGGCCCACTCAATAGGTCGCAGCATCCTCTCAGATTCAACCTGCCACCAGATATGAGCGAGATCCACCAGCTGGATGTGAACCACATCCACACGATCCGCCTCGGCAACATGAGTGGCGACCAGCAGTTGCTCCATCCGGATAAGCCATTGCTCGGCCTCCAACGGCGACTCAGTACCCAAAAACTTATTCGGGTGCAGCCTCATGAAATCCGCTACCGTACCAGGCCTAGGTGGCAGAGCACCAGGTGTAGGTCCAGCGACATTTCCATTGGCTGCCAAAGTGGCTCTCATCAGTTCATTGTGCTCCTGCTGAAGAGACATCATCTGCTGAATCATCTGGAGAATGGCAGCATTGTTCAGCTGCTGATCCCCCAAGCGAGAAGAAGAATTTCCATGAGCCATAACATGAAACACGATCAAAGATAGTCAGTACCCATATTACATATTGGTTATTATACAAGAATTCATGTGATTATTGTGGTGTGCAAATCACTGAGTTAACCCGGCTAGAGCCAAACTCGACTAATATACCAATCAAAGCCAAACCTTGTAAAGGTAGTCATGTTTGATTGATATATTACTCAACCCTGGGCTCTGATACCATTAAAAAACCCTGTCACGCCTCGCTTCCCAAAATACGGAACACGAGTATGTAACGTAGGCCCAGCGAATGATGTAAACACCATTCATAAGCTGTACCAGACTAACTCAGCAATAAGAACAACAAAATACAACCACGCAAGAAATATAACCACATGAAACAAAGATAAATTCCTATAATAAATGAAATAATCCAACAGTATAAATATCCAACATCCGGGATCAAAACAAACTACGAGTCATAAAACTCAAAAACAAAGTACAAGTTATAACAGTGTTCAGAAAATAAATCTAGCAGCAAATAAAAACTATGTAGCAGAGACTAGTTCCAACTCTAGAAACGGTTGCTTACCAATTCCTTCGGGAACAAATCCTTTAGTACCTGTAAAATCTTGATCTAAAAAGAAAGAAAAGAGTGCCCTTAGAGCAAGTCGTGGGCGACAAATAGAGAAAACAAAGGATAATAGGAAAGCATGAATATCAAAGGAAAGGAATATGGTCAAAGACAAAGAACAAAACAAAGAGCATGCAATAATATCAAAGGTGTACAATAATCACGCATGTGATGAGTAATGTCAAGTCAAGATCAAGCATGAGATGCAGGTTGTTAAGTATTTTATTAGCCTATCTAGTGCACGTACTACTGTGTCCCATTCCACAGGTTCGGTGCAAGCACAGTGATCGTTTTAGACCGATGGTGAATTCACGGTTCGTGTACTCGGCATTGATAACAATAATTTACAATCATGAATCATCAATAAATCATTGCAATTAGTACTCCTCCTTCTAAGATAATACAATATAACGATGAGGCCTTACCGAGTACATTTCTCGATTGTTCACTACAAAGTCTACCAATAAAACTCCGGCTTGTTAATAGTTTATTTTCATCCAATGTGAGCATGCAAGAGGGTGTAAATGTTTTACATTACTATGTGTGACTAATTCCAAGCATTACGGACAAAGCATGAGGCAAACATATCATACAAACGCATTTCACAAAACCAGGACAGCATGACCTTGCTGTACAAAAACAAGGATTATGGTCACTACAAAATAGCAAACCTGAATCCTCCGGAAGATCTGGAAAGTAGACTTCCACACGGTTCCAGAGGGCATAATTAAGGCATATAAAAGGTACCAAAACTAGGGTGAAAACTCTATTCTAACCAAGGTTTTATGTTCAGTCAGCATGCAATAAGTTATTTTCAACTAATTGTTTCGGGTCAGAGAAATCATTAATAAAATCCACAAAAATTCAGGGAAAATAGCTATACATGTCTAGGTCCAGCCTAATTTATTTCTGATTACGGGACAGCGAGACGGGATCCGCTGCGGCCGAACACGAAACAACGGGCTTGACCAATAGACGGTCGTCTCCTTCCTCGACAAAGAGAGAGAGAGACGGTGTACGGCGGCGACTGCGCGACACTGCGGCGAGGGCAAAGCGTCGTCGGCACCACGGTCGAGAAGCTACGGTGGTGACGGCAACCTTGACGACGGCAAACTCTATTTTTTGGTTGGAAACAGAGAGCGACGACAATGGCGACTCCGGGACTCGAACGGCGATGCTAAGGGACTGCAATGGAGCGGCGAGGGATGGTAGTGATACTGGTGAAATGCACGGAGATGATGAAGACGACGGCGATGAGAAATGGCAACGAGAACTCAGATGAATTAGGTTACGGTGAGGATGAACGGGAAACACGATGGGGAAAAAGCGACGGTGACGAGGGCGAGGGGATGGAGACGATGATGATGGTGGCAGCAGTGGTGAAGACGATCGTAGTTGGCAACGGGGTAGGGTGTTTTTGGTTGGGTTTGGGTGCAGCGAAAACAGAGAGAAGGAGGAGTATGGGATCGGGGAGAGAGAGTAACGGCGGAGGAGAGAGAGAATAAAATATTAGGGTTTAATAGGCTTATTTATAGGGGATCAAGAATTAGGGGTTTGGGTTGCGATTATGTGGATTCTAGGTAGCGGTTTTAGCTCCAAAAAAAGAAAAATAAATGTAATGAGATGAGACAAATACAAAGGAGAACAAATCAAACTCAAAATAGAAAGAGCGAAATTTGCAAAGAGAACAGGATCCAACAAAAAGAACACAGATCGATCAAGAGAGAACAAAAGAACCCAAGGAAAGACAAAATACACTATAACAAATGAATTCAAATACAATATCCAAAAGAATACAAAATACATTAAAATCTGAAAGTAGGGCTTGCATGTATTCTGCTTCTGTTGTAGATAGAGCCACAACAGTCTGCAGTTTCAAAACCCAGCTTACAGCTCCTCCTGCAAGTGTAAACACATAGCCCGTAGTTGATTTACTTTTGTCGAGATCGTCTACAAAATCTGAGTCCACATAGCCTCGGACAGTTAATTCTTCTCCTCCGTAATATAATGTAGTATCTGAGGTTCCTCTGATGTATCTCAGAATCCTCTTCACTGTGCTCCAATGCTCTCTACCAGGATTCGCCATGTATCGACTAACTGCTCCCACTGCTTGTGCAATGTCTGGTCTTGTACAGATCATAGCGAATATCAAACTTCCCACTGCTGATGCATACGGTACTCGAGACATCTTCTTCCTCTCTACTTCATTGCTAGGACACATCTTGCAGGATAACTTGAAATTAACAGGAAGTGGGGTCAAAATTGGATTACAATTTTTGGATGTTGAAGCACCACAAGATCTTGTTGAAGTGTTTCTTCTGGGAAAGCCAAATCTTCCTATTATTTCTGTCTCGGTGAATTTGCATCCCTAGAATCTTGTTAGCCGGTCCCAATTCCTTCATGTAAAACTCCCTAGCCAACTGTGCCTTCATTTCTTGGATTCGATCTTTGTTGGGGCCTGCTACCAACATGTCATCCACATACAACAGTAGGATAATGAAGTCATCATCATCATCAAACCTTTTGTAGTACATACAATGGTCTGAACTCAGTCTGTCATATCCAAGGCTAATAATGAAGGAATAAAATCTCTTGTACCAATACCTCAGCGCCTGTTTGAGACCGTACAGAGATTTGTTCAACCTACAAACCAAGTTCTCTTTACTTGTTTCAGCAAAACCTTCTGGTTGGAGCATATAGATTTCTTCTTCAAGATCTCCATAAAGAAAAACATTCTTCACATTTATTGCTCTAGATGTAGGTCAAGCGTAGTACACATCGCCAAAACTACTCTGAATGTCATGAGTCACACCACAGGTGAAAATATTTTATTGAAGTCGATAACTTCTTTCTAAGCATATCCTTTCACCACCAATCTTGCACGATACCGCTCCACTTGGTCATTTCCATCACACTTGATCTTGTAGACCCATTTGTTGCCGATGGCCTTCCTTCCTTGTGGTAGCGTAACAAGATCTCACGTCTTGTTTTTGTGTAGAGCTTCAATTTCTTCATGTATTGCTGCCATCCACAGGGATACATCTGAGCCTTTAAATGCCTCCTGGAAGGATGATGGCTTTCCATCCTCTGTTAAAAGACAGTATGCAACATTGCTCTCCATAACATACTCCGAGTGCCAAGCTGGCGATCTTCTCTCACGAGTTGACCGATGAACTTCTGGAGCCTCGGACTCGACTGGTTCTTGTTCATCGTGCTCTGGTGCTGCTTCAAAAGAAACTGAATCTTCATCTAGCTTATTTTCCACCTGAACTGTAGTAGTCTTTGGATTCTCCTTTGACGTGTTATCGCTTCCATCTTTCTTTAACTGATCTTCGACAAAGATCACAACCCTGCTGACAACAACCTTGTGGGCAGTGGGATCCCACGGGTGATACCCCTTCACACTATTAGCATACCCCAAGAACATGCACTTCCTGGATTTCGGATCCGGCTTTGTTCTTTCTTGGGCATTATACATCACGTACGTGGGACATCCGAACCAATGTAAAGTAGAGTAATCTGCCGGCTTTTCAATCCACGTCTCCATCAGTGTCTTCAGCTCAATTGCCGTTGACGGCGACCGATTTATCACATAACAGGCAGTTTTGGCTGCTTCCGCCCAAAAAAGAGTTGGGTTGACCTGCAGTCCGCAACATAGCTCTCATCCTTTCTGTGAGAATCCTGTTCATCTGCTCTGCCACGCCATTTTGTTGAGATGTGTATGTGACCGTGAACAATCTTTTGATACCTTCTTGCTTAAAAATGCAAGAAACTCGCCGTCTGTATACTCCCTTCCATTATCTGTCCTCAAGCACTTGATCTTCTTCCCAGATTCAAGTTCCACCTGCGCTTTGAAGTCTCTGAACATTGAAAACACATCAGACTTCTTCTTGATTGAGTATAGCCATAGTCTCCTTGAGTAATCATCAATGAACGATACAAAGTACTTTGCTCCACCTAGGGACATTTTCGGCGATTCCCAAACATCAGAATGAATCAAATCTAGAATGCATTTACTCATGGCTTCAGATCTGCTGAACTACAATCTATGCTGCTTACTTGTAACACAATGCTCACAAAACGGTAGATTCACCGATTTGAGCCTTAGAAGCAGCTTCCGATCGGAGAGAAACTTCAAATTACGTTGAGACATGTGGCCTAGTTTGAGATGCCACATTATTGCTGACTCTTCTCTCTTGCTAGTCGATGCAACACACACATCAGCTTCCTGCAATGTTTCTTCATTAAGCATGAATAGATTTGTCGTGATCTTTTTCTGCCTTCATGACCATAAGCGCGCCTCTGAAAATTTTCATTATCCCATTTTCTACAATGATCTTGCATTCAAGGCTATCTATTTGTCCCAATGACAATAGATTCTTTCTCAAGCCTTTCACGTGTCATACTTCCTGGATGGTGCGAAATGTATCATCAAACATTTTGAGCTTGATAGTACCAATACCAGCGATTTCCAAAGCATGATCATCACTCATGTGTATAGAGCCTCCCGAGATTGGTTCGTATGTGTGGAACCACCCTCTCCGAGAAGGCATGTGCCATGTTGCTCCTGAGTCCAGTAACCTGACGTCAGAGAACTACTTTTTGTCTCCAACCACCGTTGTTGCTTTGCTGTATAGAAATTCACCATCATACCGGGTACTTGCCACAAATCCTTGAGCATTTGATGACTCTGGGTCTCCACTCTTCTTCTTGAACCAACAATCCTTCTTGAAGTGCCATTTCCTGCCAAAGTTGTGACACTTCTAAGTCTTCTTACTTCTGAATTTTGATCTACCATGATTCTGACTCCTACTGGGGCCACATTCCGTTGATCTTCCTCTCATCACCATCAAAGCTTCCACTTGCTGTGAACTTTCCTGTCTGTCTTCGTTGTTCTTGTGCCTGGTTTCTTCTTCCAAAACAGCAAGTGAAACTTCATCGAAGACTAGATAGTCCGTCAGGTTGATGATTAGTTGATCATACGAGTCAGGTAGACTTTGAAGTAGAAGCTCCGCACGTTCAGTTGTCTCTATTTTGCAATCCATTGATGTTAGTTGCGAAAATAGAGTATTCAGGGTGTTGATGTGGTCGGTCATCGATGTTGATTCCGCCATTCGAAGAGTGTATAATATTTTCTTTAAGAAGATCTTGTAGTGAAGTGACTTGGACTTGTGTAGTGTCGTCAGAGTATCTCAAATCTCTTTTGTTGTCTTTTTCTCAGCCACACTGGATAATACACCATCAGCTAGTACCAAGTGTAGATCGGCAATAGCGTTGCCGTCCATCTCGTTCCACTTGCCGTCGTCGATGATCTCCGTGGGTCTATCTCCGATTGCTGCCAAGCAATTGTCCTTCCTCAAGATTGCCTTGATTTTTATTTTTCGCAACGAGAAATCTCCATTGAATTTCTCAACATCGAACTTTGTTGTAGTCGACATTTCTGCATCACACCTCGCAACCAAAGCTCTGATACCACTGTTAGGAAAGTTATGGGCATAAGCTACCACACAACTAAGTGAAATTGAGAAAGTGGCAAATAAGGTAGACACAAATATTTTACGTGGAAAATCCCCAAAGGAGACGGGGTGAAAACCACGGACAAGGTAGTGGGATTTTACTATTGAAAGTATAGATTACAACACCTTCTCTCTAAATATAAGGAGAGTACAATTTTCATCCTCTCTTATTGTTGTAGAAATAATCTCTCACAAATTTGAGAAAAAATACAAGTTTATAAATTATCTCTAAGAAGACACAATATTATCTTTTTAGGAACACTCTTATAATACTCTTTTCTCTTAATCTTTTTTTCTTTTCTCAATGCTCACTTTTCTCTGCAGCTCTTCCGCCCGATGCCTTCCTTATTTATAGGAGTGGAAGAGGAGAGACGTCTCAATCTCACCTTCTCCCCTTGTTTCTTTTTTCTTTCGTTTGTGCCCATTTTGTCAGTAATGTGGGGTTGTCGGCACTGAACTATCCATTTTCCCAAAATAGGCCCACCTTTGTTGACATTTGGTGGGGCCCTCACCCACCTTTGTTTTTTTGAGGTAAAAGGTGGAATAAGGCCACCCTGTTTCATTAATAAGAAGTTAATAAAACAAGCTCGGCGTACCGGGAGAAAACAACAGTACAAAACAAAATTACAATGCAGGAACAAAAATGACAGAAAATAAACATACACCCCCAACAAACCCTGGGGGGTGGGTTGAACACTACAAACTTCAAGCAACCAGAGAGTACAGTAGGTTGAAACAACAAACACAGGCCGGCAAAATCACAGTCATGACTGGTGAAGCCAGTCCCTCAGTCCAGCGTCGACCCGATCTTTACCACCTCATCGTCAAACTCCTCTACCTGGAATGCTCTGGCGATCCTTCCTCTTGCCCCCGATGCCGCGGCTGTAGCCCAAAAGGAGATAAGATGCATGATGTGAATAAGGTTACCAGAAATACCATTACATGAAGCACGAAAATAAAAATTATTTCTGTCAAGCCATAACACCCATGTTGTTGCCGCTATTGCGATGTACCACGCCTCCTTCATATCGTGTCGGTTCGTAGCAAATTTTGGGCCGACCCACAAATCCTCATATACGCAGGGGTAGTCGCTTGTGCCTAAGGCTCGGAGTACCTCCACCATTGTTGTCTTACTTCTAGGGCAGTGAATGAAGAGGTGATTTAGATCTTCCACATGAACTTCGCCTCACCCACCTTTGTTGACACCTTGGATTTGCATCAAGATTTGTGAACGGTGTATTTGTCTTTCAAGTCTATGTATCACTTTTTCTGAGTCGTTTTAGTAAAATGGTGGTGTCTTCAAGCTCACCCTAATTTTGTTGTAAAGAATTCCTAGCTAAGGTAAGCATCAGTTAACACTAAAGTCTTCAGGTAAACATTGTATTGGGTAGGCCAAAAACACGGGATGAACTCAGAGTATCGGACTCGTTCATGGTCGATACTTGATATCATGATTCAGTGCTCCAGAATGCAGTAAGCAGAGAACTCAATTCAGTTCTGCATACCGCATAGACCACTTATGTGCCACATGTGTTTGCATCTTTCTTATTTGAAGATGAAAATTTATCGCATGACAAGCAGAAAAAAATAAAAATAAAATAAGAATCATTCAGGAAAATTTAGAAAATATCAGTGAAAATAATCAAGGAAAAGATAACCATCGATTGTACATTTCCATTAAGTGTAACAAAATATATCAAAAAAATATTGGGGTTTACCACAATGAAGCACAAGGCTATGACCCAAAATCGACAAATTAGATACTAAAATTTGAAAAGTCTGAATTCATGACAGTACTCTATGGTTGCTATCCATACTACGACTTGCAATAACAATGAGCAAACTCAAAAAGCACAAGCAGGGCCGGCCCCACCCTTGAGGCCGGTGAGGCAGCCGCCTCAGGCCCTCGGATAATTTGCAATTTTAGAGGCCCCAAATTTGTACTCTCTTTATAAATATAGACACATTTTTCCGCTTCTTGTGGGGTTTTTTTTTCTTTTTGTTTCTGGTATTTTTTGAATAACGAAAAATTTATATAACTTGGCTCTGATACCATATCTCTACTATTTTAATGGGAGAGTTGGGGTTGTAAACAAACAAACCCTAATTTTGTAACTGAGCAAACCCGTGCAATATACGGCCAAACTAAATCCACCAAACATACCAGTGTGATGCACGTGCAGCCCCAAAAAGGGATATTTTAGCAAATGCCCCCATTTAAAATATGAAAACTAGCATATACCCCCACTATTTTTAAAAACTAAGAAATACTCATATCTTTAATCTCTAATATAATAATGGGAGAAGGCCTTAGTGTCATTTGTAAATATTTTGTCATTCTACCAACCCGTGCAATACACGTCCATAACTATTATAAAGGAGGTTCTAAGTTCAAATCCAAATTATGTCTAAATTTTTATTTTAAAAAACTATATTTATTAAGACGTGCATCGCACGTGTAAATTACTAGTTAAGATAAATCAGAGAGATGAAAACAATACTAATTATTGAATTGAGAAATACTGAGTACAATATCTCATATATATAGGAGTAAACCAAATATAAAACTAGCCAAATATCCAATATGAGACTATAATATCTAACAGCGCACAAAAAAATATTGTTATTAGGGCCCCTCAAAAATAAATATTTGAGCTTTTAGAATTTTATTTAAATTATTTGGATTTGGGCTTGATTGAAATTGAGGTTTTAAATTTGAGTGATATAAAAACAATTCCACATTTAAATCAATAGAAACTTAAACCCAAAACTCACATTCAAATTCAAACCCAAAATCCTTACTCTCAACCCGAAACCCATATTTAAAACAAATTCTTTTTGTTTATTTCTTCTCAGTTATTCGATGATATATATTTTGCATATTTTGCTTTGAAAAATATGCAAATTTTTGTATACATTTTTTTTATATTTAAAATATATGAGGGGCCCCATTTCGAGAGTTCGCCTCGGGCCCCAGAAACTCGGGACCGGCCTTGAGCACAAGTAACAATCGCATAGGCTACATAGTAAAACAACATCAACATAGCCTTTATCCCAAATTTTGGGTTTTATTATAGTAAAAAGGTATAAATTAAATATAAACAAAGCAAATTAAGAAACAATCTTTTGTGCAGCCCTGTAACCATTATGAGGACCGCATGTCCCAAATCACTCTATCGCATGTCTCAAATTATGCAGTCGCAGAACCATTAAGCGAACCACATACTGAGTATGCAGATGAATAATAGTTTCTGACGGAGTCGGGTGGGTATTAGATATACGGGCAAATTTCGTGAAATTGTGGTGTATACTGCACATGTCAGTGATTTTAGACCCTGTCACCTGAAGCTGGTTTATACAGAATGATTAAAATCCAGACGGAAAAAGCACAACAGGTTCCGATTTAAGTCCTAACCAAATAGAACCAGATGTGTTTATAAATAGCTTGGATGTTTGACAAATGTGCCACCAATTGCTCGTAAAGTAGTGGCATCAAATATTTATCAAAATCCAATTCTGAACAGTATTCACAAAATATGTCTCCTACTTTCTAGTAGAATTTGGTGACCAAAATCTAATTCCTATTCTAAAAATATTTGTCTCCTACTTTCCAGGAGAATTTGGTGGTAAATATCTGAAGACAAATTTTCAGGAGCAATTGATGGAACATCTGTTATAGACATCCACATTCAAGCTAAACAAAACCACATATTATTGTTCTATCTAGACAGGGAATTTTTTCCCCAAATGATCCTCTTTTTGAAAGTTTTTCCAGAACTGCCATGTTTTTTTTTATTCCATAAACGACCCACTCGTTTTTTGAAAAAGCGAGTTTGGTTAAAAATAACTCGCTTTTTCAGAAAGCGAGTGTTAAGCTTTTAATTTTCGAAATGTTAGACTCGCTTTTTGAAAAAACGAGTTATTTTTAACCAAACTCGCTTTTTCAAAAAGCACGCTTGGTTATTTTGATAAATATTTTCGAAAGTGGGTCATCTTTGTAAATACTTTTAGAAAGTGGGTTAGTTTGGTAAATAATTTCAGAAAGTGGATCAGTTTGGTAATAAGTTCTTTCTATATCACATTGGCACTTTATCTTCTTTAGACAACTATATATGAAATCGTTTGTCAGGAATTTCTATATCACATTGTCAATTCATCTTCTTTGGTTATGATTTTATAAAGTTAGCAACTGTTTAGCAGTAGTCGAGAATATACATAACTTGAGATTATTTCAGTATACACATAATTGATGTGTTTTAAGTTGTCGAGAAAGAGCCCATAGATTGTAACGACCCGAAAAATAGCATATGGCTATTTTGCATTGAAATGTGGGCGCAATTGAAAACTGCACGCGAGTATGTTATTTTTGATAACAATTATTTTTAATTAAGAATTATCGGTTATTGCCTAGTTTTATTTTATTATTATTTTCAAAATTAAATTATTTTTATACGGATTATTACGAAGTAGTTTTAATGTATTTTTGTATTGTTTATATAATTAAAGTAGAGAGTTGAGTTTTATTTGGAATGTATTGAGAACTAGGGGGCTTATATGTAATATTTCCTTTACATTATTTATCTATCTACTTAATTATTGTTACATTTTACAAAAAGGACCCCCACCTTCTCTCCTTCGCCTTCCTTCTCCTTCCTTCTTCTTCTCTTCCCGTCTGGTTCTACCCCAACCCAGAAAACCCCTCCCCCGGTCCCCCCTCCTTCTCCTTCCCCTACTTCTTCCTCTCCCCATTCACTCCCAAACCAAAGAAAACCCAAACTCTTCTTCTCCATTTCCTTCCTTCTCCATTCCCGTTCGTTCTCCATCCCGAACCCGAAGAGAACCCACCCGACCTCCCTCTCCCTTCCTCCCTTCCCCGTTCATTCGCACCCAGCCGATCGAAGAAACCCCGACCCCACCCTACTTCTTCCTCCTTCGTTCTTCTTCTTTTTCCCCTTCCTGGTTCGATACCGAACCCAAAGAAGCCCCGCCTCCTTCTCCTCCCCTCCTCTCCCGTCCACGCCAGCAATCGAAAGAAACCCGACCGCCCATTTCCCTCTTCCCCCTACTTCTCCTTCTTCTCTTTCCCATTCCTGTTTCCATTCTCGATCAAAACGAACCCAAAAGAACCCATCACCGATCGTTTTCCCCACCTCAATCTCCTCCGATTCTCCATGGATTCCAAATTAAAATTAGGAGTAGACTAATGGAGGGATTCTCGACATCGTAGTAGCGTCGGATTTTCGATTGGATTTCGGAAGGTATAAACCCTAACTATTTTATTGTATAAATTTTAGTTGGGTTAATTTTATTGAGTAGGAATGTTATTGTAGAGAGATTTAGAGATATTGGAAATTGTAGATGTGAAAGATTAGTAGGTTATTAGAAAGATTGTGAGTTGTTAGTAAAATAGGGTTTTGGGTTTGTAAAAGAGAACTATATGGGTATGGATTAATTCTCATATAGTAATAGAAATTGTAGTTGGACTATTAGATTATTTGGGGGTGATTTTAGTGATTAATTGGGAATGAAAATACCGTAAGCATTAGATTATCACGTGCATCGCACGTATATATTCCAAGCGTTCAGTAAACGCTTGTGTGATATTTGGGGATAGTGCTATTAGCTTTTATGATTGGTTTGAATTATTTGAGTTTAATTACTTTGAAATTGATGATAGGATATATTGCGACTTTGGAGGCGAAGTGGCATGGCGCTTCGGATCTTCGCGGAAAATGGTGAGTTAATTTATTATGTGTTTTTGGTGTGTTAAAGATATATGTGAGTACTAATTTATTATATGTATTTTGATTATAAAAATATAGTGAGTTAGTTTGTTTATAGATTTGTGTGTTTTATGGTTTAAAGATATATGTGAGTTAATTTATTATGTGTTTTTGGTGTGTTAAAGATATATGTGAGTACTAATTTATTATATGTATTTTGATTATAAAAATATAGTGAGTTAGTATATTTATATATTTTGTGGGTTGATGAATATGTGAGTTAGTATTTTTATATATTTTTGTGTGGTTTAAGAAATATGTGAGTTGGTCTATTATATATTTTGTGGTTTAAAAATATGTGTGAGTTATTTTAATTATATATTTTGTGGTTAAGAATATATGAGTGTTAATTCATTTACGTATTTTTTTGGTTTAAAGAAATAAGTAAGTATCGATTTATTTACGTATTTTTGTGATTGTAAAAACATGGTGATTTTAACTATTCTTGAGTATATAAAAACCTATATAATGGATGAGTTATATTTAGATGATGATATCAAAATATGGGTGTATGGTTATATACGTATTTTGATGTTTTGAAGAAGTTCGAATAAACTAAAGTATTGATATAAATTTATGGATCAAAAGGATCCTATAAAAAGTATGAATGGTAGAACTTGAGTTGTATTAGATCATGCTTGAGTTGGTGTGCTATGTCAAAAAGAGAACTACCATGCTTAAAGATTTGTTGTAGTTAATGATTCTAAGAGAAGAACCCATGCTAAGATGAGTAGTGGTTCTAAGGTTCAAAGAAACCATGCTTAAGTGAGTATAGTAGTGGTTTTAGCTAAGAGGCTCAAAAAGAACCCATTTTAGTTGTTAGTAGTATTGAGTAAAAAGAACCAATCCTATGGATTGGGATTGTTGGAGAGAAAGAACCCACACTTGTGATATGGTAAGAATCCATGCTTGAATTGTTGTAGAAAGAAACCCATGGTTAAGTTGTAGTAGAATATCATGTTTGAGTTGATTTTAGAAAGAAGCTCATGTTTGAGTTGATTATAGTAGATAGGCCATGATGAGTTGATTTTAGAAGGATACCATGCTTAAGTTAATTATAGTAGATTCTTCTGTTGCTTCTAATTATAGAAGATCAAGTTTGCTAGTAAGCACAGTTGGTTGCTTCTAGGTTTGATTACCTGTATGGTTGTTTGTATGTGGTTTTGCGCGTACGTGGCTCGACTGGCCCGTAGGTAGCTGTGGGTCTCATACGCAGCTTATTTGGCTCGTATGTGTGTTGTTGTCTCATACGCGGCTCGACTGGCCCGTATGTAGATGTTGGTCTCATACGGAGCTTATTTGGCTCGTATGCATGTTGTTGTCTCATATGCGGCTCGACTGGTCCGTATGTAGCTGTTGGTCCCATACGTAGCTGTTTAGCTCGTATGTATTTTTGGTTACTCGTATGTAGCTTCTTGGCTAATACGCAGTTTGTTGTGCTCGTCTAGGGTGATATCATTGCCCTAGGGCTATCGACCATCAAGACGTGTGTTTAGCTTACTCCTAAGGGACTGTGGACGAGTTACTTCGCGGGTGTCGTCAGATCTTAACCGTTGGTTGATTGCGGACCGGAGTGTGACGAAATCCAAGTTCAGGTAGTAGCATGCGAATGCATTCGTATCGCCGGGGTCTTGGATCGATAGGCCATGAACCAGATCCTGAGGGATTCTGGTGAGTTTAGGTGGAGCAGCCTAATAGAGTTATCTTGCGAAGTCTAATTTAAGACCTAGCATGTTGTGTAATGTTGTCATTCCTAGGATTGTTCAGGGTTAGGAACATCATTAAGGTAGTGATTTATAAAGATCATTTTACTTCGACCCTTTGCCGAAAAGAGAGGAGTTGGTTGTAGGTAGCGTCTTACGACCAACTTGTCCCTCGAAGCAGGCCTTAGGTGGTGATATTGGGTTGTACCTTCCCGTCAAAGGGATACGTACGGTGCCGTCTCACGAGTTGGGAGCACGGGTTGCGTATCTCGCGCTGTTAATTCCTGAAGTGCCATGATAAGGCGGGCGGAGCTAGGGGGATGGACCCCGGAACTTCGTCGGGTCGTTGGCCAGGGGGAAGCGAACAGGCCATAGATAGCGGTCTATGAGTTATGGGCTCGGAAGACCCTGTGTTCGTCTGGTTTTGAGTGAGGTCCGGTGTACCGGGTAGTAGTGGCAAACATAGACACCATGAGCCTACTGCAATGGTGGGACTTGACCACATGTGCAACCTCATCAGTCATGTAGTATCTGTCAGGAACAGGTTGTGTACAATTAGAAATTCATAACGCGGGTTCAAATCCCTATATATGGAGAGACGGCTTGAGATGGGCACATGTAGTATGGGCTGCATGTTGCTTCGGAGACTTGCTGGCATTAGAATAAGAGCATCATCGCATTAGTAATCTTGCATTAGAATAAGAGCATCATTGTATTGGTAATTTTGCATTAGAGTTTAAGTCATAAGGTACACAGGCACAAATTATATGTACACATGTCCTTTCCATTCGAGATGAATTGCGAATGTGATAGTGAAGTAAATTAATAACCAAGCTATGGGCTTGGGATGTGATTGTGATATTACCCAAGTTGGGCTTGGGATGTGCGTGATTATTACCCAAGCTATCGGCTTGGCGTGTGATATGTTATTGCCAAAACTATGTTGGGATATAGGGTACATTATGATAAAATGGAAGTAAATGGTAAGGTGAAATGAGATGTTAGGTTGGACATGAATGAATGTGGTAGTATGAGAATGAAGGCATATGTTTATGATGTGATGCGGGATATAAGGAAATAAAATCAATATTGTTTTATGAGATTGGTTATTCAAATGTTTACTAAATATAAGTATGTTATGAGCGGGTATAGATATACATACAAGTGATGACTCAGAGAGTATTTGATGTGAAATCCCATTTACGATGTTTACATATTCAGATGTCAAGTAAGATTTGTTTATCTTGGAAATTGTGAGTTTGTTATATTTTTACTTGTAAGTTTAATTTATTTACTTATTTAATAAATTATACTCACACCAGAAATGGCTAACCCCTTAGTGTTTGGGGGTTAGGGAGTCCCTGGGCTACCCTAGGTCCCTACTGTTACAGGTCCTCAGTAGTGCAGAGGTGAGGTGTAGGTACAGGTTCCGTGGAGTGGAGCTCCAGTTATAATTCGTTGTTATGTTTTAAATTGTAAATAGTAAAGATTTATGCTTTAAATTGTATTTTGATGTATAAGTATGAGGATGATGATGAAGAGTATAGTGTGAGGCAGCAGGATATGGTATGGACCCGTACCCATTTCGTTGTGGAGTTCCGGGCGTCGTGGTAGGTCTTTACAGGTTATTTTCTAAAAACTTACTACGTTTTTCAAAAGGATTTATGCTTTTTAATTGATATTTGTTAAACCGTTATGAGTTTGGCCCCCAGAGCATATATATATATTGCCTGTGTGATGATGCTCATTTTGGCCTGGGGAGCCCATATTATTATTGCCTGTGATGTAAGCTACGGAATTTAGAGCAAAATTCCGTAAGCTTTTCTGTGTTTTGGGCAAAAAATACAAGGGAGACTCTGCCCAAATTTTCTTTGAAACATAACTATTTTAGTTTATGTTTAAAGTGATATAGAAATTGGAAGAATTGATTTTGGAGTCAAAAAGAAAAGAAAAGGGGCAGGCAGTAGAGTTTGGTATTACAAACTGATATTTGTAATTACTGCGTAGTAACTCTGTGTTGAAGAAAAGTTTTTTAAATTTTCCAGTTTTTCTGTGTCTCGAGACTAATTGAAGGAAAGATCTTGGCATGTGTCTCGGTTTCCCAGCAACGGGGAGATCGGGGCGTTACATAGATACTCTCAATCTCCGGTATACAAATAATTGGTTTTTGACCTATCAATCATATGCGCTGAGTTCTTGCGCCAAAAGTCTCACACTCACTTTCTGAAAAAAGCGAAGGTGGTTAAAAGGGTCCATGATTTTTTATTTTTTTTTGTATTTCACATTGGCGAAAATGACCAAGTTATCCCTTCCTTCATATAACCAAATTATCACCTTAGGGATAAAATGGTCATGCGGTAGTGATAAAAGGGATATAACCAGATTATCCCTTTTATCACCTTAGGGATAAAGGGGATAAAAGGGTCATATGAGCTGGGTTCTTGCTCCAAAAATTCTTCTATTAAAAGGGTTGTTGTAACTTCGTCCATGGCTGCTTTTATACATAATGGTAGACCACAAAAGTCTGACGTGGTAATTGATGAGACATGGTTCTCTAGTTCTGAATATTATCAGCATACTAAGGTTTGCTCATAATATATTGTTTTGTATTTCTTGCACTTATTGGTAGGAGCATCAACATATGCCAATTCAGTATTTGGGTGGATAAATGTTAAAATTATTGTCGAGGCTCATATCTGTTAACCATTAGATCTAATTTCTAAGATCGTGACCTAATGGTGAACTATTTTGGTTGATAGGTGTGCTGATGAAAAAGAGATGAGGTTTTAACCATGAATCTAGCAAGTGGCCAATTAATTTTCATTGAGATAATTAAGAAACCAGTTCAGTACTGCTAGTTCAATGAATATTCACGCCACTTCAATGAAAAAGCAAGGGTGTTTAAAACCTCATCTCTTTTTCATCAGCACACCTATCAACCAAAATATTCACCATTAAGTCATAATCTTAGAAATTAGATCCAATGGTTAACAGATATGAGCCTCGACAACAATTTTAACATTTATCCATCCAAATACTGAATTGGCATATGTTGATGCTCCTACCAGTAAGTGCAAGAAATACAAAATAATATATTATGAGCAAACCTTAGTCTGCTGATAATATTCAGAACTAGAGATCCATGTCTCATCAATTACCACGTCAGGCTTTTGTGGTCTACCATTATGTATAAAAGCAGCCATGGACGAAGTTACAACCACCCTTTTAATAGAAGAATTTTTGGAGCAAGAACCCAGCGCATATGACCCTTTTATCCCCTTTATCCCTAAGGTGATAAAAGGGATAATCTGGTTATATCCCTTTTATCACTACCGCATGACCCTTTTATCCCTAAGGTGATAATCTGGTTATATGAAGGAAGGGATAACTTGGTCATTTCCGCCAATGTGAAATACAAAAAAAAAAAAAAATCATGGACCCTTTTAACCACCCTCGCTTTTTTCAGAAAGTGAGTGTGAGACTTTTGGCGCAAGAACTCAGCGCATATGATTGATAGGTCAAAAGCCAATTATTTGTATACCGGAGATTCAGAGTATCTATGGGCTCTTTCTCGACAACTTAAAACACATCAATTATGTGTATACTGAAATAATGTCAAGTTATGTATATTCTCGACTACTGCTAAACAGTTGCTAACTTTATAAAATCATGACCAAAGAAGATAAATTGACAATGTGATATAGAAATTCCTGACAAACGATTTCATATATAGTAGTCTAAAGAAGATAAAGTGACAATGTGATATAGAAAGAACTTATTACCAAACTGATCCACTTTCTGAAATTATTTACCAAACTAATCTACTTTCTAAAAGTATTTACGAAGCTGACCCATTTTCAAAAATATTTATCGAAATAACTAAGCGTGCTTTTTGAAAAAGCGAGTTTGGTTAAAAATAACTCGCTTTTTCAAAAAGCGAGTCTAACCTTTCGAAATTTAAGAGCTTAACACTCGCTTTCTGAAAAAGGGAGTTATTTTTAACCAAACTCGCTTTTTCAAAAAGTGAGTGGGTCGTTATGGAATTAAAAAAAAACAAGACAGTTCTGGAAAAACTTTCAAAAAGAGGGTCATTTGGGAAAAAAAATCCTAGACAGGGCTTAATCTGACCCCCAAAAAAACAGGAGCAATACTACGCACACTTTAAATTATAATTGTTATTTATTTTTATTTTTTTTGCTACACAGACATGTCTGAAAATTCCTACAAGGCATGTAGTCACTTACATGTAAAACATCTCAAACAATACAATTTTATTTCTGAAACAAATAACCAAGCAGAACCAACAGAAAACTCAAATACCACTTGCACGTTCATAAAAATCAACGAATGGACACCAATAGCAATTCTTTATCTACATGCAATTACTGTTACAACTTATGTAGACAAATTAATTTTTAATGTAAAAATACAACAAATTAAATTTCTACTCAAATTTAATTATACTAATACTGTTACGCAAACAGTATAACTCACTATTAACAAAGAACAAAAGGAAGATACCGAATCTTTAATTCGAACCTTGATAATTGTGAATTAAAGGGACTGTTTCGCAAACAGTGTATATCACTGTACACAAAGCACAGAAAGAAGATATGTTATCTTCAATTCCGACCTTGAGTATGGTGAAGAAAGAAAAATACAGACTGAGGTTTGTCGAAGCAATGTCCTTAAGACGTTTAATTCTGCCACTGCAATGGTGTACACAGGTTTAATGGCAATCGTCTCCCAAGATACAACAGTCAGAACTCCATTAACTTACACTTGAATAATGGAGGCTCGGGCGAGAAAGGATATGATGACAACGTTTGTGATATGCTATGTTGATACAGGATAATAGGGAAGATATGAATGGGACTTGGATTTGATCAGAATCCTGTCCTATTTATAGGCCTAATCCTGTGGCAGTTGTTGCAACTGTTCAGACAAAACTGTCACGACAGTTGCAACTGCCCGTATCAAATCAGAACTGACGACAGTTGTTGCAACTGTTCAGACAAAAACTGTCGCAACTGCCCGTATCTAGCTCAAAACAGAGCTGAATTTCTGCAAAAAAAAAAAGTTTACTGAAAGCCCAAGCCCAGGCCCAGGCCCGTGTCCGTGTCCGTGTCCGGGTCCGGGTCCGGTCCGGCCCAACCAGGCCGGGCGGGCGCGCGCGTGTGTTCCACACCGACGCCCAAGTTGGGTGTGTTCTCCCTCCGGAGAAAATATTCGTACCCCTAAGGGCACAACCCTTTTGCTCAATTTTTAACTTATAACTTCATTTGCTTTTTGCTCCTTACCGATATGGGACTAAGTTTAGATGTCACATATCAAGCAAAAGTTCAATTCTTCATTTTAACAAGCTAACTTTGGAGGCGAATATTCCATTCATTTGAAATCGGTTTTGGACATATGAGTACATCATTTTGTACGTCTTGATGAGTACAATATGATGGAATCGATTTCCAACAATCCCCCACATGAATAAAAATTTTCGTCTCTTACCTTACAACAAGTGCATATCACAGTGTGCAATTTGAAACAGTGTCGCATCGTGGATAGGTAGATATTTCACTTTGAACCTTCCCTAGTTAAAGTTTATCGGACATACTTGGCTAATCGGTGAAATATTTCATCTTGAACCGTCAGCCGTTAGTGTATACCCAAGCAATAAACTCTACACAATGTTGTGTTCTTCACATCCAATCTCTCGGTTGTGTTCATTTTGGTCCTGAACAAATCTCAGTTTCTGCGAGTGTTTTTAGAGAACTCCAGCCTTTCAAAGTTCTCATAGAGCCGACCCAGCTCACACTTACATAGGTGACCGTATCCATAAAGAGTACCCTACAATACTCCACTTGTGATTTTCAAGATATGGACGTCATTAAAAGCATAGCTTATCCTTTTAATACTTCTGTAGGCATGCATTTATTTCGCACCCTAGGAATGAGATGGACCTGAGTCCAAATGCATTACTGTTTGAGTTACTCATAACTGGTTGTCCTATTGAACCTGGTCCGTGGGATCTCCAGTCACCAGGTTAGGTTTCCGTATAAGGTAACTCGTATTGTTTTAGGCTTTTAATCCCATTCCCCTCGATGCACAGTTAATTTTCTCTCTGGATAATCCCTTAGTAAATGGATCCGCTAAGTTATCCTGTGACCTTACAAAGTCAATGGAAATAATTCCATTGGAGAGTAACTGTCGAACAGTATTATGGCGTGTCGTGATTTGCCATTATATACAGAATTGTGCGCTCTACTTAGCGCTGCTTGATTATCGCAATGGATACAAATGGCCGTCATTGGTTTAGGCCAAAAAGGAATATCTTCTAAAAAGTGCCGAAGCCATTCAGCTTCTTCACCTGCTTTATCTAAAGCAATGAACTCGGATTCCATTGTGGATCGTGCAATACACGTTTGTTTGGAAGATTTCCATGACACAGCAGTTCCTGCTAGGGTAAAGATATAACCACTTGTAGATTTTGATTCTTCCGAATCCGATATCCAATTTGCATGACTGTATCCTTCAAGAACGGCAGGATATCTACCATAATGCAGTGAAAAGTTTGTAGTATTCTTTAAATATCCAAGTACTCTTAGTAATGATGTCCAGTGACCTTTTCCTGGGTTACTGGTGTATCTGCTTAGTTTACTCACTGCATAAGCAATGTCTGGTCTCGTGCAGTTCATGATATACATTAAACTGCCTATTACACGAGAATACTCCAGTTGCATTATACTTTTACCAGTATTTTTGTGCAAAACTATAGATAGTGAATAAGGGTTTGATACTGCTTTAATCCCATGTTCCTTGAATCTGTCAAGCACTTTTTCCACATAATGTGATTGAGATAATTCAATGCTACTAGGTGTTCTTATTATTTTGATACCTAAAATAACATCTGCCACACCTAAGTCTTTCATGTCAAAGTGGTTGATTAGCATTTTCTTTACAATCTTGATGGCTTCCAGGTTAGGACCAAAGATTAGCATATCATCCACATATAAGCAAACAATCACACAAGATTGTCCCATTTGTTTGTAATAAACACATTTATCACATTCATTAATCCGAAAACCATTTTTCATCATGACATTGTCGAATTTTTCATGCTATTGTTTCGAAGCTTGTTTAAGTCCATATAGGGATTTAACAAGTCTACATACTTTATTTTCAGCTCCCTTTGAGACAAACCCTTCTGGTTGCTCCATGTAGATCTCTTCTTTGAGATCCCCATTTAAAAATGTCGTTTTAACATCCATTTGATGAATTTCAAGATTATAGATAGATGCTATTGCTATCAGCATTCTTATAGAGGTTATCCGTGTAACCGGTGAATAAGTATCAAAGAAGTCTAAGCCCTCCTTCTGGCGATACCCTTTAGCTACTAATCTAGCTTTGTATTTGTCAATAGAACCATCTGGTTTCATCTTCCGTTTGAAGATCTATTTACATCCAATTGGTTTATGACCTGGTGGAAGGTCAACCAATTTCCAGGTGTGATTACTTAGAATTGATTCAATCTCACTATTGATAGCTTCTTTCCAATAGGGAGACTCCGAGGATGAGACTGCTTCTTTATAAGTCTGAGGTTCAGCCTCTAACATGTATGTTAGATAATCTGGACCGAAAGACTTAGAGGTTTTAGGTCTTACACTTCTTCTTGGTTTAGATTCACCATTTTCACGATGAGTTTCATCCTGTTTCTCAGTTAACACTTCACTTGTTCTTTTGAGATCAGGGTTTCCATTATTTCTTTTGTGTGGAAACACATCTTCAAAGAATATGGCATCTCTTGACTCAATGATAGTGTTTACACTGATGTCACGTACTTCAGACTTGAAAACTAAGAATCTGTATGCACTATTATTTTCGGCATGGCCTAGAAAATAGCAATCTACAGTTTTTGGTCCAAGTTTGGTTCTCTTAGGAAGAGGAACCGAGACCTTAGCCAAACACCCCAACACTTTGAGGTATTTATAATTAGGCATATGTCCTTTTCATAATTCATATGGAATGGAATCAGCTTTCTTATGTGGAACTCTATTTAATATGTGATTTGACATATATAAAGCTTCCCCCCACAAGTTGGTAGGTAGTCCAGAAGTTATAAGAAAGACATTAATCATATCTTTTAACGTTCTGTTCTTTCTTTCAGCAATTCCATTTTGCTAAGGTGAGTATGGGGCAGTTGTTTGGTGGATAATTCCATACTCTTCACACAGTTGTGCAAATGGAGACTCATATTCTCCACCTCGATCAGACCTCAGTATTTTGATCTTTTTGTTAAGCTGATTCTCTACTTCAGCCTTGTATTTTGTGAATGCTGCAATTGCTTCGTCTTTACTATTTAGTAAATAGACATAGCAATATCGGGTGCAATCATCGATAAATGTGATAAAATACTTTTTCCCACCTTTCGTGGGTAAGGATTTAAAATCACATAGATCAGTATGGATTAAGCATAACGGCTCAGTACTCCTGTCCACTGTGTTGAATGGTTTCTTGACCATTTTTCCTTCCACACAAACCTCACACTTATGAGTTTTGTCAAATTTAAAGTTTGGAATCAAACCTAAATTTGCAAGTTTTTTCATCTTTCGAAAATTTATGTGCCCTAATCTATCATGCCATAAAATTGTTTCAGACTCAAGTAAATAAGAAACTGAATTTTTATTAATCATAGATTTAGAGTACATTGGGTTATTGCCAATTATGGCTACATTAGTTTTGAATAATCCATCACACAGATATCCCCTCCCAACATAAATCCCAGCCTTGGTCAGCACCAATTTGTCTGACTCAGTTACAATCTTGAAGCCTTTCTTGGAGAGCACGGATCCAGAGATAAGGTTCTTGCGGATGTCTGGCACATGAAGCACGTCGTTCAGCGTGACATTCTTTCCAGACGTGAACTTCAGGATGACTTGTCCATAGCCTTCGACTATCGACACAGCAGAGTTGCCCATATAGAGTTTTTCTTCGTGGTCCAGTTTCTGATAAGTCGAGAACAGTGACTTATCAAAGCATATGTGCCGAGTAGTACCTGTGTCTACCCACCATTGTCCGGGATGTTGGACAAGGTTACATTCAGAAATAACATGAGACAAGTTCAGGTCATCGATGCTTGAAATGATGTTCTCAGTGACATTTGCTTCTGAAGAGCCGCCAGATTTCTTGAAGCGGCAGTCTCTGGCAGAGTGACCATGCTTCCCACAAATCCAACAATTTTCATTGAACTTCTTGTTGGCCTTCTTGTCTTTGAACCCTTGATCTGACGCTTTCCTCTTCTGGGAATATTTCTTATTGTTGGAGTTGCCTTTCCGCTTGTTAGAACTTTTCACAACATGTACTTTAGCCTCCTCGCTTTTGAACCTTATTGTACCTTGGTTGTCTGCTTCAATCTTCAACCTAACAACAAGATCTTCTAAGGATATTTTCTTCTTTTTGTGCTTGAGGTAATACCTGAAGTCTTTCCATGATGGTGGCAACTTTCCAATGATTGCTTCCACTAGAAAGGATTCGCCAACCTTATGGCCTTCGACTTCCATCTCGTGAATAATGATTTGAAGCTCCTGCATCTGGACAGTGACGGACTTAGAGTCCACCATTTTGTAGTCCATAAATTTATCCATGATAAATTTCTTCAAGCTGGCATTCTCAGTCTTGTATTTGTAGGCCAGAGCAGTCCACAAGGTTTTTGCAGTAGTGATTGGACAATATATCTTGTACAGAACTTCATCCAAACAGTTAAGGATGTAGTTCCGGCAAAGAAAGTCCGAATGCCTCCACGCATCCACTGCTGCAAATGTCTCCTTGTGAGTTTCTGGAGTCTGCCCCTCAGCGGGCTTAGGTTCTTCCTCCTCGAGGAACCTATCCAACCCGAGAGTTGTGAGATAGAAGAGCATTTTGCTCTGCCAAGTCTTGAAGTCAGCCCCTTTGAAATTCTCGGGCTTATTGTGCATACTATTAACCATTTTTGGGGGTTCTGGTTTGGTAGTCATATTGTTGTCTACAAAAGAAAAAGAAAAATAAACTAAACGTCTTAAGTTGTTACAACTTATGTAGACAAATTAATTTTTAATGTACAAATACAACAAATTAAATTTCTACTCAAATTTAATTGTACTAATACTGTTACGCAAACAGTATAACTCACTATCAACAAAGAACAAAAGGAAGATACTGAATCTTCAATTCGAACCTTGATAATTGTGAATTAAAGGGACTGTTTCGCAAACAGTGTATATCACTGTACACAAAGCACAGAAAGAAGATATGTTATCTTCAATTCCGACCTTGAGTATGGTGAAGAAAGAAAAATACAGACTGAGGCTTGTCAAAGCAATGTCCTTAAGACGTTTAATTCTGCCACTGCAACGGTGTACACAGGTTTAATGGCAGTCGTCTCCCAAGATACAACAGTCAGAACTCCATTAACTTACACTCGAATAATGAAGGCTCAGGCAAGAAAGGATATGATGACAGCGTTTGTGATATGCTATGTTGATACAGGATAATAGGGAAGATATGAATGGGACTTGGATTTGATCAGAATCCTGTCCTATTTATAGGCCTAATCCCGTGGCAGTTGTTGCAACTGTTCAGACAAAACTGTCACGACAGTTGCAACTGCCCGTATCAAATCAAAACTGACGGCAGTTTTGCAACAGTTGTTGCAACTGTTCAGACAAAAACTGTCGCAACTGCCCGTATCCAGCTCAAAACAGAGCTGAATTTCTGCAAAAAAAATAAGTTTACTGAAAGCCCAGGCCCAGGCCCGTGTCCGGGTCCGGCCCGGCTGGGCGGGTGCGTGCGTGTGTTCCACACCGATGCCCAAGTTGGGTGTGTTCTCCCTCCGGAGAAAATATTCGTACCCCTAAGGGCACAACCCTTTGGCTCAGTTTTTAACTTATAACTTCATTTGCTTTTTGCTCCTTACCGATATGAGACTAAGTTTAGATGTCACATATCAAACAAAAGTTCAATTCTTCATTTTAACACGCTAACTTTGGAGGCGAATATTTCATTCATTTGAAATCGGTTTTGGACATATGAGTACATTATTTTGTACGTTTTGATGAGTACAATATGATGGAATCGATTTCCAACAATTACTCCCATCCACAAGAACTCGAAGAATAAAGGCTTATCTACTCAATTTTTATTTTTATTTTCTTTTAATATATATATATATAAATTGGAAAAAAAAATGAGCAAGAAGCATTCGAACTCCAACCTCTTGCTCAACAGCGCGAAGAGACCACATTGAAACTTGCTCATCTACTCAATTGATAATGATCCAAGCACACAACTATCTACTCACAAAAAAAATATCTGACGAACCAAATCTAGTGAAAAAAAGTTAGCTAAGCACTTGTACAAACATAAACACAGAGATCCGATAAGATCAAACACCAAAATAGTTAGATCAATCGAGAAACACTACAGATCTAATCATTTCTTCATCAAAACTTATTCGGACAAAAAAAAATAGAGATAGAGAGATGAGTAGATTACTTGAGGGAAGGTAAAATATACTATTTTCGTCAAATTCAGAAAGCAGATTTAATGTATCTTTATCCTCTAAATTTGCATTTAGATTTCTGCAAGGTGTTTTTTGTCTTTCAAGTGTACTGGAAAGTTCGACTACAAAAACAGGGATCTGGGAAAATTTTGGGAGATTTTTATGATGATAATTCATCCGCTAGTCCATCTAACTCAGATATAGTATAAGTTTTGGGTGACATTTCTTCCTATATGAAGGATAATTGAAGTATATCGTAAAAGAATATAGTAAAAGTTCACTAAATAGATATAGCAAAAGTTTGTATTGACTTGTATAATACTAATCGGTGGTTGAGCTGGAATTTTATATGACCGTTGGCAATTAACGTCGCCATTTGGGCCTGCAGAAGTGCCACTATTGCCTTCAACTCATCCACCTCGTCCTTTGTCGCCCCACTAGAAGAATATGCACGAGAACCGAAGACGCTGGTGGGTGTCGGTCTTAGCCCCATTCCACGCACACGATCAGGAAGCTCGCGTCCCCTCAATTCGGAGAGAACTTCACGTTGTAGCGTCAATGTATCGGTGGAAGAAGAAGAAGATGATCTCTCCATAATCTTTGTTCTGGTTTCCTTCTGGAAAAGATACCAAAGAAAAATTTAATTTTTAAAATTATTTTAGTTAAAGGAACTAAATACCAAATTAGAATTAATTTGAAAGCTTTACACTTACCACTATCTCGGCTACACATCATCTCTAAATTTTCCATATTTACCGTTGTGAGTAGTTTCAAAAATATCTACATCACGGACACCCTCTCCCTCGTTTGATGCTTCTTATATATAAGTAATATCGATATTTAAAACTATAATAAAATAAAGCATGAATAAAAGGAATTGAGTATGAATAAAACATCTTTACCAGTGTGAGTATGCCTTCCTTTTTTTGATAACGAGGATAGAGTCTTAGACTCCAGCCCAATATTATAAATAAAAAATAACAGTTGTACAAAGGAATACAATTTTACACAGATAGTAAAACTGGAAAGAAAAGAACTGACTAAGACGCCATTACAACTCAACAAAAATAAGCAATGGAGCGCATTGCTAAACAGAGACGACATAACAACCACAGACGAAAACCGAATGAGCAGTAAACCAGTCCAAAAGAAGACAATACAGTCAGCAGCTGAGAAGGAGCTAAATGGAGACAGCCAGGAGATAGTCACACTGAAAAGCCGTCACACAAACTGCCTAGGATCGAGCCAGCACCCAGCGACCGCTCCCTCAATCAAAAGAACATGGCACTAACTCGACCATACTCTGCAAACATCCAACGAAACCCAGAAATCGCAGCACAAAATCCAGAGAGAGACGAGCGGCTAAAGGCCCCATGGAACCATATTCCAGGGTGGAGCACAACAGCAAAACAAAAATACCAACCATCCAAAAGCATCAGCGAGAAAATACCAATACCGTAGCCAAGTAGTAGCGCACCCGACCGTGGTTGGCGAACCAAAGCTGAAATTAGGGGAACAGCAAAAAGTCGCCGACTAGCGGCAAGAACGACAACGTAGGGCGTAGAAGAATATTAGAGACGCCTCTTTAAATGAGCGCAAATAATAAATGAACAATGCCATTGGATAGCCTGGCGCAAAGTAAAAATACTGTAAATTGAAAAAGCATCACAGCAAACTCAGTAATGGCCAAACGAAGAACAAACCCAACTCCAACCACCAGAAAAAATAGAATTAGTCAGCAGTATAAAAAGTCCTGCCTCTTAGATCAAAAAGACTAAGAAGAACAACAAGAGTAATAAGAATTAAACACCTATAAGCAGTAAAGTATTAAATACATGACTGAGAAGAACAAAATAATAGCTACAATACAAAAAGACCAGGCCTAGGCACTCCTACAAAAGCAGCAGTAGTGTATGATGGATGGCAGGAAGACCAGGACAGCTAGGGCAACAAAAGCTTAGCGACAATAGAATATAGCCAGTGGCTTCGACAAGAAATCCGAGATCAGCGAGCTCAAAAGAAGAAGAAACCAGATAACTCAACTCTGCAATTAAAATAAAACAACGAAAGTTTTAACCGTTGTACAACATCTCAAGGAGGTAAAGAGTAAGAAGAACGAAAAAATGCACTGCCTCATCAAGGCGATAGAGGTGCAGCGCCTCTACTTTATCTTGTGCTAAAGAGGAAGACTAGTGATTAGCAAAGAAAATAAACTCATCCATAATAGTGTCAATAGACCTTGAAGTTTGCAAAAAAAACTCTTTTGTTTCTTTCTAACCAAATTACCCAAATGATAGCTAAGATAGAAAGCATCCACGAATCACGAACTTCTTTTTTTACTAAGTTGGGCTTCCAAGAGGAGAAGGAGTGAGGAATGGTCGGCGCCTGCCACACAACCACGCAAATATGCCAGAGAGAGCGAGAATAGGTACACTGCAGGAAAAGATGCTCAGCGTCTTCATGGCAAGTGTGACAAAATGAGAAAAGTTGACCAATAGCGATTTTTCTCTTATTAAGAACATCCACAGTAAGGAGTTTGTTGTGAAAAGCGAGCCATGAAAGAATTTTGGACTTCAAAGGAGCGCAGCTACTCCAAATGCTGTCAGCAAAAGGAGAGTTGACTCCATAATTAAGAAAATTATAGAAGGACTTCACTGAAAAAATGCCAGAACCGGTCCACCTCCATAAAAAATCTTCTTTGGGATACCAGTTATAATTGTTTAAGAGAGATAACAGGAGGCTGAAATCAGCCTGAAGGGAGGGAGAGAGATCATTACTAAAAGGAATATTCCACTCTCTAAGGTTGTCACCAACCGTAAGATATTCCGCCACAGAAGTAGAGGGGTTAGATGCCAACCAGAATAGGGTGGGGAAGGAGGATGCAAGTTTAAGATTATCAATCCAAAGATCAGTCCAGAACTTGGTCCTCGATCCATCCGTGCACACGTGTCTAATGCTACATTGGAATGGAGCGACCACTTTCCAAACTCCCTTCTAGAGAGGGGATGCCTTGTGCGAGAGGGAGTGGTGAAAATCCCAAACCCTCCGCCGCCGGTAACACTTGTAGGAGATGAGGCGGGCCCATGGTAAATGGTCTACTTTCAACATTCTCCATAACTATTTGCCCAAAAGAGCCAGATTATGGTTCCTGAGGTTCAGAACACGCAGGCCACCAGCTGCCTTTGAAGAACACACTGTCTTCCAATTGCACAGATGAGTTCCGGCTCAATAAGTATCAGCACCCGACCAAAAGAAATTTCTCCTGATCTGATCTATCCTCTTGATGACCCAAGACGGGACATAGAAAAAGGACATCATGAAGGTAGGAATAGAAGAGAGAACCGAATTGACAAGAATCAATCTTCCTCCTCGAGAAAGATGTTTAGCCGACCAAATAGAGAGTCTGGATTCGACCTTATCAATCATCGAAATCCAATCGGATTTATGCAACTTGCCCCACGTCAAAGGAATGCCCAGATACTTAACTAAAAATGAGGCGGAGGCACAGTTGAAAAAATGAGCAATCTCAAGCTGTCTGTTGATGGATCCCACCTAGCCAAAGGACCGAAGATTTTTGGAAATTAATGGATAAGCCAGAAGCGCTTTCAAAGATATAGAGGAGAAGTTTCAGATTCCTTAAGGTACTACCATTGGGCTTGGCAAAGATGATGGTGTCATCAACATACTGGAGATTTAGAACGCCCCGGAAGCTTTGTGATCCGCCAAGGCCTTCAATGACACTGGCGTCCCAAGCCTTCCGAAGCAGTTTGCTTAATACATCAGCAACCAGAGTGAAAAGAAGGGAAGAGATAGGGTCTTTCTGATGGAGACCACACTTGCACTTGAATTTGTTTCCTTCAGAACCGTTGATGAAAATGGAGGATGTGCCAGCAAAGAGACTGGACTTAATCTAGGCTATCCACCTCGTCCCGAAACCTCTATTTAAAAGGATATCGAAAAGAAAAGACCAACTGACTTTGTCATAGGCTTTTTCAAAATCTAATTTTAACAGAATACCCTCAGTATTGGACCTGTGGCATTCGGATATAATTTCTTGGGTAGAAGCCACACTATCCAGAATGAAACGATCTTTAATAAAACCTAATTGGGCGGGATCGATAAGAGGAGAAATGACTAGGCTAAGACGGGTAGAAAGAACTTTCATGACAATCTTGAAAGTTGTATTGAGAAGACTAATACGTCGAAAATTAGTGACCGTGTTAGCTCCCACAATCTTAGGAATGAGAACAATGTGAGCGTAGTTGATATGATCGAACGAGAAGGAACCTTGGTGAAGTTCGGTAAACATCTCGAATAAATTGTCTTTCAGGGATTCCGAAATTTTTTGAAAGAAAAAGGCCGGGAATCCATCAGGCCCTGGAGCCGAATCACTTTTTAAGGAGAAAATCGCGGATTTAATCTCCTCCATGGAAAAGGAAACTTCCAAACTAGAAAAATCATTAGTGTCTTGCTCGTATAGCTGATCCCAGTCCAGTTGAATGGAATGGGATTTAGCTTCCCCCAAAAGTTTTTTATAGAACGAAAGAAAGGTAGCATGAAATTCAGAATCAGAGATAAGCTCAACTCCATTATCTACAATTGAAGATATACGATTGTATCGCTGACGGTGCGACGCAAAATTGTGGAAAAAGGAGGTATTATCATCCCCCTCCTTGAGCCAGCGGATTTTGGCCCGCTGTGCCCATTTAATATGACCGTTATGAAGAATGTCAGCGAGTTCTCTCTTACAAGAACTGCGTTCATTACGGAGAGAATCCGGAATAGGACCATTCTCTTCGAGCTTATCAATAGAGTCAATGGTCGACAGGAAGAATTCTTTAAGAGCGTTGGCATTAGAGAAATGTTCTTTACGCCAAATCCTGCATCCGAACTTGATAGCACGAAGCTTGAGCAAGATACGGCCAAGGCCGTGAGAGCCCGTAACAGAGGAAAGGCAATCGGTAATGAGATTCACAAAGATCTGATCCTGTAGCCAGAACTTTTCAAATCTGAATTTGAACGGTTTAGAGAAGTTAAAAATAGAATTAAGTGCAATAGGCACGTGGTCAGAGGATGGATTATGTAACGCGTAAGAGAACGCATTATGGAAGATGGAAATCCATTCAGAAGAAACAAGAAATCTATCGAGCTTCGCCATAGACGGCACTAGCCGCATATTAGACCATGTGTAGGATCTACCATTGAGAGGTAGTTCGGACAAATTAAGGGAACAAATGCAATCATTAAAGCGGGAAGAATCTACACTACTAGAAGCATTACCAGATCTTTCATGGAAAAATCTGGTGACGTTAAAATCGCCACAAAAAAAGAATAAACCGTTAAGGTTATTACGGAAGGAATCAAATTCGTTCCAAAATAAATTACGACTGCCTGAGGTAGGCGGCCCGTAAACCGATACCACCGTGAGGCTACAATTGAATTTGGCCCAATGAAGACAAACCACCAGGAAAAAGGTTAACTGGTGCACGGAAATGAGGGAGAACCAAGAATCCTTATAACCAAAAAGGATCCTGCCTCGTGAACCGATGGCATCAAGGGAAATCCACTTAGAAATAAAAGATCCACCTAAAGAACGTAAGAGAGTAGGGGAAATGGAATCAAGTTTTGATTCCTGAATGGAGAAAAGGTCACAAAGGGAAGGGAAAATGAGATGAAACAAAGCTTGTTGTTTTGACGCACATCGAAGGCTCCGAATATTCCAAGAGATACTAATCATAAAAACGGAATAACTCAGTAGCTCTTGAAATTTCACGTCTCCTAATGGAATAAAAAACTGCCATGTTATCAGAAGAAACAGAGAACCCCATTTCTTTGGCAAGGCTAAGCATAAATAACCCCATTTATCAGAAGAAACAGAGTATGCTTCTTATAAGTGATCGTTTTACAAAACATAAATAAAGTATAAATAAAAGGAAAAAAGAAATTGAGTATTTTATACTAGCTTGTGTTAAATAATAGAAATTTCTGATTGACTAGATTTTTTGATTAAAATTTCATGCATGATGCATGCAAAAGTTTGTCCATTTAGGACTTTGAAGTCTTGAAGCTAGATATATACTTTATTGTGGAAGTAAAAGTCAAGCCAAGCTCTCAATTATGAATGTAATATCTATTAATATTAGTTTTATAAAAGTCTATCTAGTTCTAATTTTCAGAAAAAACTAAATGTTCTCGCATTAACCTACACATATAGAAAGCTACAAAAATTAAGTTTGAAAAGAGCTTCCTTTATAATAGAACTCCTGATTCTATAGACCTAGGATCTATTAAGATTTTCCTACATGGTGCAATACACATAAAAGATGGATAAATTAAGATCAACTTATAGCAAATTGTAATAGGAATAGGTCAGATATGCTTTACAAAGTCAATAGTTAGTTCTGAAGCTAAAGAGAAAAGCTTATAATTAGCTGTCGTATTGCTTGGCTTGTGTAACATGTAGTTTAATTATTTTTTTTTGAAGGAAAACATGTAGTTTACACTACAAAAAAGAAGTCAAACCTCGGGCCTTTTTTTTGACCATTCCCGGCATTTATAAATGCTGGGGATGGACCCCCCGACACTTCGAAAAGCGCCGCCGCAAGCGCCGTGCTTTCCCCCATCGGGGTTGTGGAACACTTTCCCCGGCTATATACCGGCATTTTGGAAACGCCGGGGTATGTTAATTTTATTTTTTATTTTTTTTCCTTTTAAAGACCTTTCCCGGCATTTTAAAACGTCGGGGTAGGGTTTTTTATTTTATTTTATTTTATTTTATTTTTTATTTTTATTTTTTTTGTGAAGAATTTTAAAATCCGAATAAAAATTTTAAAACTTCCAACAACGACAATCATATATACAATGACACTAGCATACACAAAAAATCTTGACAAAATGATCAGTGATGCACTTACTGAAACAGGTAAAACATGGTTTTAGGCAATTGACTTAGCACTCAATATGGCTTTATCTACAAAGCATTCAATCTACAACAACCTATATACAATCATATATACAGCATATCAACTAATTTGTTCTTTTTGTAACTCCTCATTCTTGCCTTCTCATTCTAACTCCTCATTCTTGCCTTCTCCTACTAACCTGAAAGTAGAATTTGCATTTTGATCATCAACACAATTAAATGGTAAGAAAAAGGAAGCCAAAAAGACTGGCGTACTCAGTTCCTGTGTTGGACATAATAGTTATAAAGAAGAGGATAAAACTCAAGCTAGTCAAGGTAGTTGAGTTGAGCTAGACAAGCTACTCAGGGAGAACTACCTTAACTAGTTAAGAACTTAAGATCGTATAATAGTTATACTTTGACATGTTACAAGGCAGTTAATGAAGTATTAAAATGTAGTCTTGTAAAATAAATATTCAGCTTAGTAGAACCAAACTATCGGTAACTTTTAAGATAATTAAGCTTACTCTGTCTCCAAAACAGCAGGAGGAGCATCAGTTCCGTCATAGATAAAGATTGTCACCTCACTTCCAGATTTTTCACATACATGCCAAACCTTCACGACAATAGTAACAAAAAAGAAAGATCTCTTTAAATTTATGTTCGAAACCTGTAGGTGAATGAGCTAGTATTTATATACAACAAGCGGCTTACGTGGCATATTAAATCAGAACACTCATCATTTGAAATGAACCTCAGGAGTGATGTGGACAAAATCATACCTTCATAACCAAAAGTGCTAATTAGATCCAGTATTGTGAAATAGAATTAGTTCTTTTGTGTAACAATAAAAAATTAATTATGATCTCAATGATATTAAAATGACCAAAACTTATTCTACATATCTTGCATTATGTGATAGAGGATGTGGCTTTCAACTCAGTCAGCTCAATAGCAAAAGAAGTCTATTAGTGATAAAATTAATTGTAGACATATGGACAAAGAAACAACAAATAATATTTACTTCTGTCAGGTGCAACAAAGATAATGTGATTACTTCCGGGATTACTACAAACTTGTGCAAGTGCATTTAATTCACGGGATTACTACAAACTTGTGCAAGTGCATTTAATTCACATCATTGCACTGACGGATAATTGACTAGCATAATTGAACTTTATAAAGCTCAAAGAAAATAGAAGAGAAGGAATTTTCTTTGTTAATGTGTATAATGGTGAGAGAGACTATTGCATTTATAAAGTTGAAAGGTAGTCGGGTTGTTAAACCAAATCGTAACAACACAGTAGGGAGGTGAAATCTCAAATTTTATTTGCTGGCTAATGGGAAAGTGAAACATTAGGTGATCATCAACCCAGCTGAACAATAAAATTCCTTCCCCCCCCAGACATTTCAATGCTAGTAAAACTTGCTCAGCCAAACATTAAACTGCAATAAACATTAAACGCATGGCCACAATGGCAACCTATTGGTCTAATATCCACAGCCTATTGTCCAGATAACTAATCATGAGTCTGATTTGTAAAATAATACACCTTAGTTACTTGGCAAATTAAATGAAATGAGGATGTGGCAAAAAATTTTAACATGACGGCACCCTATTGGCCTACAAATATGTTTTGCTAATAGAGCTATGGCATGATTAGTGTAAATAAAAAGTTACTGTGGTCCAAATTTAAAGTTTATCCAACAAGGTTCAACATCCATGATATTAGTTCACCTGAGAGAGAAGGCAGATAAATGCCCATGATTTATCCCTCATGGCTTGTAAGAATTTCTTTTCAACAAGAGGAGGGACCTCACAGTCATGTGGTTTCCATCTCCAATAAAGATACTCAGTGTCAGGTCGCCCATTCTTCATACAATTTTGTGGATCTTCAATGAAAGGACAGCTTACATTGGTGTAGCTGGGTCCTGAAGGGTTAGGAATCCATTTGTTGGAAAATATTTCAATAAAATAAGAACGTAATTTTATGCAGAAACACTATGAGCCAAGATAGTTCATCTAAAGCTCATATAACACACATATGAATGTCAGGAACTGAAAATTTCACTGATCAAGACTATATAGTTAACTCAAGGCTAAGCTCTTGTGCACAAGCAATATCAATAATTCATTCCCCCCCTCGATAAACGAAATAGAAATAGCTAGTCATATATCCTTATAGATGGTTTCCCCTAGTTAACCATCTTAAGAATGTTGAACCTGCCTGAGCGATTCAGAAGATCGTGTTCAGTAGTTCAATTCATTGCAATCATTATAGATAGTCTCCTTTTCATATGAAGTTTTGTTTGATATATTAATAGCTTTCAAACACAGATAATCTGACATATTAATTACCTTTCCTGGAATCCTGAACATCGACAACTATTGGTATTTTAGGAATCTCAATGCTGGAAGCATTTGGCTTCTGCTCTGGTGTAATATCTGAAAATTATATTCAGATAAGAAGTTAACCAGGCTTAAGAAGGCTACCAGAAGTTAACCAGAAAATTATATTCATATTCAAATTAAAAGCAGGCTTAAGAAGTTAACCAGATTACTAGTTTAGATAATTGCAGTTTCGTATAAACAAAATTAATTTTGTGAACTTTAGTTATCTAAACTTAAACCTCATTTCCAAGCATTTAACGATTATTCATGTACAAAAAATCCACAATGCTACCAATAATCTCCACATGAACACCTTCCATTCTTGAACAAATGAAACCTCCTATAATCTCTCAACACAATCTCTCTCCCTTCAACCCTGGAAGCAAATTTCACAAACACAAAATAACACAAATGAAACCTCCTATAATCTCTCAACACAATCTCTCTCCCTTCAACCATGGAACCTCATATCATTATTGTAGCTAAATCAAACTAATGAGCAAATCCATACCCAGAGTTTCAGAAGGAGAGAGGACGACGGCGACGGAAGCGAACGACTTCGACGGTGGAAGCGAGAGCGAACGGTGACGGTGACGGCAGCGAGAGCAAGAGCAGGAGCGAGAGCTCGAAAATTAAAATCAGGAGAGAAATTAGGGGTTTCGGAGAGAAATAGGGTTTGGCGAAGAGGGGATTCGGGAAATAAGGTTTCAGAGTTGAAATTGACGCGCATTTAGAGTGAAATCGAAGAGCGAACTTGAAATAGGGTTTTGGGGCGAAAAGAAGTGAGTGCGAAATCTGAAAGAGAAAGAGGGAAGTGGGCTATAATCAGTGGGGTGCGGGGTTTTATCAGATAGAATATATCCCCGGCGTTTTCAAGCGCCGGGGATTGATAATAGCCCGGCGTTGATTAACAAACGCCGGGGATTCTTTGGACCCCGTTGGCGCTTTTATAAAAGCGCCAAGGAATGTCCCGGCGAAATATTTAAGCACCGGCGTTGTTTTGCCGGCTATTCCAATATCTTTTGTAGTGTTAATTGAAGGTTGTTAATCTGTAATTGGCCAGTGCAGATCATAGGATTTTCATTAGTATTTCTTAAATTAATCAGAAATTCTAAAGAATCTCATTTTGTTGCTAAGTCTTTATATATACATTTTAAAGTTCATTTTATGCTGGGTTTAACAATTTAAGTGGCTGATTAGTTTCTTCAATTTTAGTCTCAAAAAAAATATATTAAGTAGTCCATAAATAAGTTAGTTCTATCTATTTATTTTGTATTTGTAGCACCAATTTACAGGGAAAGAAAAGAAAATAAATGAACTTTTCGACCAATACTCACACACTTGGTCAAATAAAAATTCATTGGTTTGAGTAGGCTCAACACGTTTAGCTTTCTATTACTTAAAAGAGTGACTGACTTTGAAGGAATATTGCAAGGTTTTGTTTTATTTTTGAAGTAGCAAATTGTCATCAGTGCACTGTGAAGAAATTATACCTTTACATTATAATTATAATCTTTGTTTGGTTGGTTTAGGGGTGAAGAAATTATGCCTTTACTTTAGTGGCAAAAGCCATATTCTCATAGACCTCAAGACCACCTCTTTATATAAAGAGATGATAAAGTAAATCTCTTCATTAGTGAGCAAAATATCAAAATTTGAACGTTTGCTTGTGCATTCTTTTCTTATTTCACAATGTATTTACAAATTGTCAATTTTCTTTCTGAAAAGAAAATTATTGCATATTAATAAAATCTAATGTAGATCAAACTATTGCATATTAATACGAAATAACTTGAAATAACTTGTGTGAGATTTCCTTTATATTGGACTATGTATATAACTTCAGATAAAAAGAAGCGTGGTTTACTAGCTCATCTCAACTACCGCAAAGCTGGAGCTCCCTGTGGTATGCTTCAGTTTCAACATTTTCCGGCTTTTGACACCGATGTCAGTCTTCCTCTGTTAATGATTATAATTAGCAACATCAATGAAGTATATAATCAAAGAAATACAAAAGACAGGAAGTTGTGTAAGTATATACCTTTTCCATATCACTTCTCCAAAAATTGACAAGAAATTGTCAATTTTGTGCCGTCACACCTACGGGAACCTCCCTCGCATTCTCGGCCTCTGCCCTCTACGATATGTAGTACTTCCCTTTTAGAAAGCTCTTATGGTCTCTCCATTCTTAGAGACCAATTTATTCACCCATCCGTTAACAACGTCAGGGTAAAAAAAAATTGCTACAAAAACACATTAATTAAAGAAAAATATTAACAACTACGTATACAATAGAAAATTAAAACACATATACAATAGAATACTGAAATATGTGAAGACTAGTATTGATAGAAAACTACTTAAACATCAACAAAAACTATAAACATAATAGGTTAGTATATTTTTAATAACATATTATTAAAAACTTGATTAATTCATGTGTTCTGCTATATTTATATTCATGTATATATAGTCTGTTTTCATACTATTGTCACTATGTCCTATTTCCCTTCATGTCTATATTCATGTATATATAATCTCTGGTGAAGTTCATAGAGTTAGGATGAACTGGGCTAAAACATTGTTTGCAAATATATGACAATTATTTGTTGAAAAATAATCTATGTGGGCTCATATATGTGACTAAATGTATAATTGCTATTCTAAAGTTTAACCCAAATTAAAGTGATCTAATCAAGATTAAGTAATGGGTTAAAAACATATAATTTAAAGTGTGATATAACACGTGTAGAGACCGTAAAGTAAATTTCTTATTTTGTGATTGGCAAAATTGGAAATCAACAATTATCAATTAGGGTTATGGTCCCCTATATATACGTATCTTCTTGTTCCATCTGTAATCCCATCAACAGAAGAATAGAGAGACGACCTCTCATAGAAGTGCGTATCATATAAGAAGATCCAAACCCTCTGCGCAATCTCCATCAATAGCTTCAGGTTAGTGCTTCCGCTTTTAATGTTCTTCTTCTTTTGGTTTAGCAAAGATCTATAGTTTCATTGATTTAGGATTTTATATTAAAGCACTTTTGCAACATGTTTAAGATCTAGATTCATAGAAACATGTTTTAGGTTGTTATTAATGTTTTATGCATGTTTTTAAGTGTATATAAAATTCCATCAATTGGTATCAGAGATACTTTGCTAAATTAATTGAAGAATTGATAATTTTTTGTTTAAGCAATTTAGGGTTTCTTGTTTAAAGAAATTTAGGGTTTCTTGTTTAAGAAATTTAAGAAATTTAGGATTTCTTTTTGATCTTCATGTTTAAGAAATTCAATTGATGAATTTACTTGATGAAGTAATTGGATCAATTGCTTCAGATTTGGAAATTTAAAAAAAATCAAAACCGTAAGCAATTTTTTTTTTTTTTAAAATATGGTTTTGGATGATCCTTTTCTGTTGATTTGGTAATTTTGGATATTGATAAATTTTATTTTAAGATGTGGTTTTAATTAATATTGGATTCTGTTATCTATCATTAATCTTGGTTTTAAGATGTGATAAATCTAATTGTGCAAATGGGACCCACGGGAGATATCTGGTTTTGACTGTTGGCTTCAAGATTTCATATTGAATAATTAATATAGTTTTGATGACGTTTTCATTTTGGATAAATAATATAGTTTATCTGGGTAATTATGATTGGATGGGGCCCACGGGTAATGCTTCAAAAATGATGAGTAAACTAATCAGAAACTAATCATTATTCAGAAATGATGTGTAAACTCCAAAATGCCATCAGAAGAAACTAATCAGAAGTATTAATTGATGAGGTTGGTTGAGGTAATTATTGTTGAGTTTATAATATTGTGGATTGATAGAAGGGATGGCTTCAGATATGGTTATGAACTGATAGATTTTGTCCATAGAAATTTGTATAGGGGTAGTTGTGTAGATTTAGTTCAAAATGAACTAAATGAAGGAGTGTCTTTTCAAGATCATATTCAGAAGCACATGCCAAAGTATCTCTTGCCCGGAATCTTTGCGTCAAAAGGATACTGTAGAGATGTTGGTACTCGGTATGAATTGGCAATATGATGATAGCCAATTCTCCTTATATCCAATAAATGTGTACTTGGTGAACTGACCATCCTTAGGTCAGTGTTCCATCAGAGTGGCTGCCATGATTGGTAGTGGGGCCCAGAGAAGGCAGCATTGTTGTTGTGCTTTCTGCCATTGTGTCGACGTGGCAGGTGGGCCCGGGAGTTGGGGTAGCGTGCAACTGCCGCTGTTGCTGACGTAGGCATGGGCCCGAGTTTGGGTTTCTGTGCTCACAGAATTAAGGAAATGTGAGATTTAAGAATTTTAATTTATGTTAATATTCTGTTTAATCCTATCTTTTGACATTATCAAATCAGTATATAGATATGGTTCAGTTATGGTTTTGTTATTATTTCAGATAAATATACATCACATTTTCTGTTATAGTTCTGTCATCACTTTAAATTGATATTATCTATCTAAAATAAAGTAAAATTGTAAAGTTAAGGTTAAGAATTTTTTTGTGAAACAATTAAATTCAAATTTTAGTTTTGGTTTTTCTTATGAATGTCTAATATTTTGAATAGTTTAATTGAAACAAAATGTCGCCAAAAGTGACATCTTTTGTGAAGATTAATTTATTTAAAATATTAAGATGATTGTGTGTTTGTAATTCATGCATTTATTAACTGACCCAAAGGTAAGTTGATATTTGGCCGAATTTCATACACATCTGTGGTAACAAATATGTGACAATTATTAGGTATTCCATGTGAACAATAAGTCAGTCCAAAGAATGACTTATTATTTGACAGGATTTATTGTCAATATTTGATTACTACAACAAGAGTACCGCTTACAGTTAATGTTACTGTCCAAAGACTTGATATTAATGTTGTGCCTGGTATCTTGAGATGGGATTAACCATTATTTGAATTTATTGTTTCATATGGATTCTCATGTGAGCTTATTTTGTTTATTTTTTGTTCTATATTCAGCTAGTGTATCTTCTGATACCTCAATAACTGCTAACATCAATTTTATTCCCATGCTTAATGGAACACATTTCAAGGATTAAAAAAGGACTCTGAAGGATATGGTAAGGAGTATGATTGCTCATCCCACCTTACCTGAGTCCCCCTGGGGAGAAGCATTAAAGACAGCAGCTTACATTCTCAATAGAGTACCACCTAAAGCAGCTGAAAAAACACCTTATGAGCTTTGGATAGGTCGGAAGTCTAGTCTAAAGCACTTTCACATTTAGGGATGTCCAGCTGAGGCAAGGCCTTACAGGCCACATAAAATTGGACTCCAAAACAGTGAGCAGCTACTTTATTGGTTATTCTGAACGATCTAGGGGCTATAAGTTTTATGATCCCACACTTAGGAATATTTTTTAGACGGGAACTGCAACATTTTTTGAGGAAGTTGAGTTTGGGGGGAGAAATAAAGTTAGGAACATTGCTTTTGAGGAGGAATTGGATTCAATTACAAACTCAATTCCTACTATCACTTTTGACAATATTCAGGTTCCCACACCTATTATTGATCAAGAAGTGAATTCGGAACCTCAACAAGACAATGTTGAACAACCCCCCATTCAAAATGAGGCAATTGTTCCAGAAGAACAAACTCAACAACCTCACGAACCAGTGCCATTAAGGAGATCCACGAGAGAAAGGAGGAATGTTATTCCGGATAATTATATTGTATTTCTCCAAGAACATGAGGATGACAATGGAATGATGGAAGATGATCCAATCACATTTCATCAGGCCATGAAAGGTTATAACTCTCAAAAGTGGATGAATACCATGAATGTGGAGTATAACTCAATGCAAGACAACAAAGTTTGGGAACTTGTCCCATTACCAGAAGGTGCAAAACAATTGGTTGTAAATGGATATTTAAGACCAAGAGGAATGCAAATGGTAATTTGGAAAGGTATAAGGCATGTCTTGTAGCTAAAGGCTATATTCAGAAAGAAGGCATTGATTTTACAGAGACTTTCTCTCCAGTTTCATTGAAAGACTCGTTTAGGACAATTATGGCAATTGTTGCTCATCTTGATCTTGAGCTACATCAGATGGATGTCAAGAAAGCGTTTCTCAATGGCGACATTGACGAGACAATTTATATGGTGCAATCAGAAAACTGTGTCGGGAGATCCAAAGAATATGATTTGCAAAATGACAAAATCCATCTATGAACTCAAGCAAGCTTCTCGTCAATGGTAGCACAAGTTTCATCAAGTAATTGTCTCATTTGGTTTTGAGATGAATGTAGTTGATGATTGTGTGTATCACAAGTTCAGTGGGAGTAAGCATATATTTCTAGTTCTGTATGTCGATGACATATTGCTTGCCACTAATGATATAGATTTATTGCATGAAACTGAAAGGTTTCTGTCCAAGCATTTTGAGATAAAGGATCTTGGGGATGCCTCTTTTGTATTAGGAATTCAGATACACCGAGATCGTTCTCGAGGTATTCTAGGATTATCACAAAAGGAATACATCGATAAAGTATTCAAAAGATCTGGCATGCAAGATTGTAAGACCAGGGGATACCCCTATTGCTAAAGGAGACAAATTTATTCTCAAGCAGTGTCCTAAAAGTAATCTTGAAATTCAGGAAATACAAAAGATCCCCTATACATCAGCTATTGGGAGTCTAATGTATGCTCAAGTATGTACGCGTATGGATATTGCGTACATTGTTGGGATGTTAGGCAGGTATTTAAGAAAACCTGGTATGGACCATTGGATAGCAGCCAAGAAGGTCATGAGGTATCTTCAGAGAACAAAAGACTACATGCTCACATATAGGAAATCAGATCATTTAGAGGTCGTAAGGTATTCTGATTCTGATTTCACTAGGGTGCCAAGATAGCAAAAAGTCTACATCAGGCTATATTTACCTGTTAGCTGGAGGAGCTATATCCTGGTAAAGTGTCAAACAGACACTTATAGCTTCTTCCACTATGGTAGCAGAGTATGTAGCATGCTATGAGGCATCAAATCATGGAATATGGTTGCTGAATTTTGTCACTGGGCTGCGCATTTTGGAGAATATAGAAAGATCACTCAAGTTATTTTGTGACAATAAGTCAGCAGTGATGTATTTTAACAACAACAGGAGTTCGACAAAGTCGAAAATATTGACATAAAGTTCCTAGTTGTGAAAGAAAGAGTGCAAAGTGGACAGATGTCCATAAAGCACATTGGGACAAACTCCATGATAGTGGATCCGCTCACAAAGGAATTACCACCCAAGGTCTTTTATGAGCATACTGCTCATGTGGGTGTTATATCATTTGAGGATATCATAATTTAGTAGGAGTTTGTATTTTATTTGCATTATGTTTGTGTGAGACATTTATACATTTGGTTATTTTCTGATCAGAAATAAAGAATTCAGTTTTCTCACTCATATGTCATGTTTTGGTTCTGACCTCACTTAAGTTTTTTTTAAAGAGGACCAGTTGGAAATAGGCATGTGTATAGATCACATTGTATGAAATTTCCATGCTAATCATTCACACTTGATCTATGTCGTTTGATTATGTTGATATATGTGACCATTGATGAATTTAGTTACGATAAATGTAACGAAAATTGCTTTGATCCTATATTTACATGATTAATGGACGAGATTATTTGGCTATGCTTTTGGTTATGATAGCAAAATTTTGAGATCATAAAGTATGTACATTTATAAGGAGTAACATATGTGGCCCAAGTGGGAGATTGTTGAAAAATAATCTATGTGGGCTCACATATGTGACTAAATGTATAATTGCTATTCGAAATTTTAACCCAAATTAAAGTGATCTAATCAAGATTAAGTAATAGGTTAAAAGCATATAATTTAAAGTGTGATATAACACATGTAGAGACCGTAAAGTAAATTTCTTATTTTGTGATGGGCAAAATTGGAAATCAAAAATTATCAATTAGGGTTATGGTCCCTTACATATACGTATCTTCTTGTTCCATCTGTAATCCCATCAACAGAAGAATAGAGAGACAGCTTCTCATAGAAGTGTGTATCATATAGGAAGATCCAAACCCTCTGCGCAATCTCCATCAATGGCTTCAGGTTAGTGCTTCCGCTTTTAATGTTCTTTTTCTTTTGGTTTAGCAAAGATCTATAGTTTCATTGATTTAGGATTTTATATTAAAGCACTTTTGCAACATGTTTAAGATCTAGATTCATAGAAACATATTTTAGGTTGTTATTAATGTTTTATGCATGTTCTTAAGTGTATATAAAATTCCATCATTATTATGTTTTGAAAGAATATGAATTGGAACTCTTAATGATCAATTATGAAGAAGAAATCTACTGGTTCATGGGTTCCCAATATTCACAGCAGAAAGTCCAAAGAACTGATGAATCGATGTGAGTTTGAAATATTTGTATAGATTTATATATAATAATGAAACTAAAGGGATTACTAACTCAAAAGTGAAATGGATATATACTATTTCTAGATTATTACTATATATATATATAGAGAACTGATCAAGTCAATAGCGAACTTTGCCCATAGCCGTTGGATCTGCAATTTGATCAAGGGAGTGATCCAATGGTTTGATTTTTTTCCGCTCTTCTCACTTAACTTTGGGGTAGTTTAGTCAGTTAACTAACTCTCTCAATCATCTCTCTCCCTTCCAAACTCCGCATTGCTAGCTCGTTTCGCTCTCTCCCTTCGAACTTCGCAACCCTACACACCTTCGAAATCCCCTAAACTTCTCTTCGACCTTCGAAATCCCCCTTTGACCTTCGACCTTCGAAATCCCCCTTTGACCTTCGAAATCCCCTGCTACCTCATCTTTCTCTCTCCCCCTTTGACCTTTGAAACCCTAGATGCCTTCGAAATGTGAAGCATCTCCTACCTCCGAGCTCCAGCTTCCGATTCCCCCTTCCAGCCCCTACTATCTTCTCTTCTTCTTCACCATTCGAACCCTAGCTCCTCATTCTCCCCCATCTCTATGCCTCTTTGCCTCTCCGCCTCAGCTCTACCTCCCAATCTCTTATTTTCCCCCATCTTTCGAAACCCTAGCCCTCCACTTCCTATCTCCACCCAACGCCACCCGATGTCCATCTCACCATTGTAGGTGCCAATCGACTCCACCTCAACCCCCCCACTAGTTCTCTCTCTATATATATTTGATACTTTTTTTGTTCGAATTTGTATGAATAATTTTTTTTTGTTAATAGAGAACTTTTGTTTTGTTTGAATTTATAGGAATAAATTCTTTTGAATTTGTAGGGCATGCTTTTGAGCTTGACTGAGTCCACACGTAGTTGATTCCGACTATGGAAACATTTCCGAAGTCTCTGAGCTTGATATCAATTGAGGGAAGTGTTTGATTCTAACTATTCATTTTTAAAATTTTAGTTCCTTGCTTTATTGCATGTTGGTATAGGCAGTGATGACAATCTATAATTTACAAACATTTGTATGAAGTTTGCTACTTCTTCTGTTTGTGTACTTCTCTTTGTATATGTCTCCATGTTTCCAACATGTTTGTGTATGCAACAACATGAGTACCATCTCTGTTGGCATGGTTTTTCGATCACTATTTTCAGCATGTTGGAATTGTATTTGCTAACTTGGTAGGTTGCAATAACCTTTAAATGCAAGAAGTGTTATTTTTTGCCTGTATTATGGTTGGAAATAGTTGGCTTGGTCTAATATTGATATGGCTAAAAAATAGGATTAAATCGGGACCGTTCAAATTGGGTGCGAATCTTAATGCTCTAAGAAGTAAAACGGTAATTTCACCTACAAACGGGTCTGAAATGGGAACTAGGTTTTTCTTCAAAGCCCAATAATCCATAAATAGATCTGTCCTACTGGGTACGGGTATCAACCCGATACAAACCAGTTCATAAGGATAAAGAGGAATTCAGATTCGTGATTATCCCTGAGAGGCGGCTTTAACCACTTCTTATCCATCCACACCGGGAAGTAGAGATTTGTCCTTATCTTGAAACGGATCCCTAAGGCGTCTACAAATACCCCTCTCCTCCTACCGTAACAAGGTAATCAATTCTTTTCTACCTAAAGCTCTTTCATAATCTTCCTGATTACTGACAAGAGCGTTGGAGGGTTCATCGCCAGGATCCATCCCGGTGTATCGAACTTTGTGCAGGTTCGCGGCAGCGGCAAGAAACAAGTCAACATGTTGGTGAAGGTCAACAGGTTTGCTTTATTGTTTTCCTCAAGAACTCACAAGTTCATCTATTTGCTCCCATACAAGAAATTAGCAACAACAGATTGGCGTCGTCTGTGGAAAACGAAAAAGCAATCCAACCTTACTTCATCAGCGAAAGTAGTTTCAAACCATGCATCCGAAAGAGAAGAGGAAGGCAGCGACCTACAGCCGAAGAGCCACTCCTCTTCCTCCTCCTCCAGTCCATGATGTTCTTCCTCAACAGCCTCCTCCTCAACAGGCCCCTCCAGGGTCTCGGGGGGCTGACCAGGAGGGATCTCATCAGAGTTGTCCCAAGCAACATCCTCTTCATGACCATGTCACGGTCCACAATCCTTCAACTGACTCTATGGCTTCTCAATGCCCTCCCGAGCAGGATCTCCATCGAGTGATTGTCAACTGCCAACCCTTAGGGGAGTCCATCAACCTGAGCACCAAGAGGTCTCAAGAGTCTGGACCCACCACAGACCGAGGACTAGAAGATCGCCTCCCCCGAGGAGGCGAAGAGATTCCCTTCCTTGTCATCGGCAGAGAAGTCATACTCCAGTAAGCTGAGCCACAGATAGGGATCGCCAAGTTGGAGGGACACCAGTCACAAGGGCAGAGTTCCATCATTTTCAAGAAGCCATTCTGCGGGCCCTCAATGTCGCTCCCAACCACGAGAAATGAGCGCTCCATCCTCAACCTGCCCCAAGCCATCACCACCACACTCCTTGTCCCCTTCCGCATGGGGAAGAGTCTCGGGGCTCAGCAAGATATGACCGAAGGGAAGACTCGGTCTACCACCGTCTCTGTAACGCCTCGAACTTCCTATATGGAGAATTCGAGACACAAGCCAGGACCTTTACATTCAATTAGCCACAATACACAGAAAAATAGGAAATTTTTAAAACATTTTACTCTATACAAATATTACAAGCCGAGTGTTTCTATTGTTTTAATAGGTTACATCAGAGTATACATGAGAGGAACAAATAAACATTGGGCTCTTTACTTGGAAGCTATGCCTTGACTAGAGTTCTCCCGGATTGGTGTACCTGCATCCACAACCTATTTGAGTGAGGATGTCAGTACATATATTGATGCTTAAAGGCTGATGACTAGCAGCGAATCTTAATTTTAAACAAACATATTTTAAGCATGGTAAAAATGTGACGGTGTAGTTTAAGTGTTCGTGGGTGCTATGACTTAGAATCTAATACAATGTCAACTAAAGCTAGGATTCACTTATTCTAATGCAAGCGAGAATCTAGAGTCGTATGCATCCCATAACTACATTCATCCATATCACGCCGTTCTCCATATTTAGGGATTTGAACCCGTGTTATGAATTCTACTTTTGTACACAACCTGTTCTTGTCGGATACAACGTGACTGATGAGGTTGCAGATGTGGTCAAGTCCCATTAATGCAGTACGCTCGTGGTGTCTATATTTGCCACTACTACCCGGCATACTGGGCCTCACTAAAAAACCAGACGAATGCAGGGTATCCGCAGCAAAGGATAGCACGAAGCCTACCTTGTGGCACCCATAACTGATAGACCGTGGTCTAAGGCCCGTTCGCTTCCCTGGCATCAACGTGACGGAATTCTGGGGTCCATCCCCTAGTTTCGAAAGGAGAACCTCCAGTTTTTATCATGGTATTTCAGGAATTAACAGAGTAAGATACGCAACCCGTGCTCCCAACTCGTGAGAAGGCACCGTACATATCCCTTTGACGGGAAGGTACAACCCAATAACACTACCTAGTGTCGGCCTATAGGACGAGTTAGATCATAAGGTATCACCCTTAACACCAACTCTTCCCTTTTGGCAAAAATGGTTAAGTAATGATCCTTACAAGTTACTACCCTAATGATGTCACTAATCCTAAACAATCTTACGGGGTTTCAACCTAGACTTTCTTAAGATTGTCATGGTCCAACACATGGCCTATCGATCCAAGATACCGGTGACGGGATCTCCCTCACTCATCACTACCCCTAACTCGGATCTCGTCAACATTCTCGGCCCGCGATCAACCCACACTGGTTAAGATCTGTCGGCGCACGAGGTGTGATTTATCCATAGTTTCCAAGGTGGTAAGATGTGAGTCTTGATGGTCGATGACCCCTAGGGTGATTATAATACCTTAGATTAGCTTTTATCAAGCTATCAATAATAGTGACTTTCCCAACCATTATTACCCATAATCGAGTGTAGGTTTTTGCCACTAACGTTTCACGGCATAACTCGCTTATAAGAACTAGTATCTTGTGTTAGGCTCACTAACACCTTATTATTACCCATATATTGAAGATGAAGAATGTTCACATGATATGGTCCAATTTTAACTAGAACCACATACAACTAGAATTCATGTGTTTCTCTCTCAACTTGAACTTAGAACAACATGCAACTAGAATCATGGGTTCTTTCTCAAATTTAAACTAGAACAACATACAACTAGGTTCATGGGTTTTTTCTCAAATTTAAGCTAGAACACATGCAGCTAGGTTCATGGGTTCTTTCTCAAATTTAAGCTAGAACCACCTAGAAACTAAATACATGGGTTTTTCATCAAATTGAGCTAGAACTATTATGGAACAAATTTCATGGGTTTCTTTTAGAAAATTGAACTAGAACAATCATGGAACTAATTTCATGAGTTCTTTTTAGAAAATTAACTAGAACAACATGGAACTATAACATTCATGGGTTCTTTTTAATGGTTCAACTAGATTAGCATGCAAACTAAATTCATGGGTTCTCTTTAAAATTTAACTAGAACAACTACAACATACAACTCAAGCATGCATGGGTTCTTTAAAATTTAACTAGAACAACTACAACATATAACTCAAGCATGCATGAGTTACAACTACAACATACAACTCAAGCATGCATGGGTTCTTTTAAATTTAACTAGAACAACTACAACATACAACTCAAGCATGCATGGAAGTGAAACTTACAACAACTATCAAAGATTTTACCTACATATTACAAAGACTATTTCTTTTATGAATCACAAGTCCTACATATTACAAGAATCTACTTTTAAGAGCTCTAAATCTCTACTTATTACAAAAATCTACTTTTAAGAATCACAAATCTTTACATATTACCACAATCTACTTTTATTGAACTACAAAAAGTCTACATATTACAAAGCCTACTTTTTTTTAATCTACAAGTTCCTACATATTACAAGGTCTACTTTTTTATGAACTAGAGTTAGTAAAGACTTGATCTTTAACATGATAGAAAGCAATATACAACAAAAAGACTCATCTTTTATTATACTTGTTGAGTTCTACAACCCCAAATTGGGTATGTAAACATTCTCAATTCACTAATTTTTATAGGCTCATGGTTTAAGTCCAAGTTGTTATAGTTTTGTGTTAACAAAATAACAACAATAACAGCAATAATCACATCAATGCTAAAGATTCCATCTTTATGGGTTTTTTGTAAGTTCTATCCTTTAAAACTTTTCATGTGGTCATTTTTGATCCACACTACTCATATGCACATAACAGTTAGTCCAAGTTTTTAATTTAGAAAAATAACCATAACAAGGTTTAAAGACTCAACCTTTATGTTATTTTGTTTGAGTTCTACCATCCATCTTATCATGTGATCATTTTGATCTATACAACCATTTATATACTTATGATTTAGTCCAAGTTATTTAGAACAAACAACATACAACATACAACAATAAAAAGAGAACAAAAACAATATAAATAAGAAGTAGAGAAACCCCCATCTTTTGATTTCTATGTAGGAAGAACTAGACAAAGCTTCCTTCTCCTTCCTCCTAGCTCCTATAGAATCCTACAAGTGAAAAACTCTCAAGTTAGGGTTTCTTTCTCTCTTTCTTTCGCTCTCTATTTTTTTTCTTTTGGCAAATGAGGCAAGGGGTGAAGGAGGGGGGTTTTTATAGGAGGAATGAGAGGGTGAGGGTGTAAAATGTACTAGGGTTTTTGCAAAAACCCCCTTGGGATACTTTTTTGGCCGGCCAAGCTTGGATGAGGTGGAGGGGTGAGGTGGCGGAGTGAGGTGGAGGAGTGTTGTAGTAGAAATACACCTATTAAAACTCATGTGTTTCCATTAATCCTAAACCTTAAGTTTAACCCTGCAAACAAAACCTAGCCATCCATTTTTATTAATAATGACAAAAATGAGATATTTTGGTCCAGAACACATACTACATGATTTGTACAAATGTATGAAATTGATACAATACACATTCGTTGTAATATCCCGATCGATTATTATTATTATTATTACTATTTAATTATTTAATTATTTTACTCTTTTCGTAATTGAACCATCTCTTTTGTCATGACAATATAATTGAATGGTTATGTTTTGATGAAAGTTTAAACCTAGGATTAAATGGATGCATAAGAGTTTAGGGGATGTTCTTCTAGAAGCTCTCCACCTCACCCATCCACCATACCTCCACCTCACCCTCCCCTCTCCATGGTATGGCCGGCCCATCACCCCCAAAGGGGTTTTTGCAATTTTCTTGGTGCATTTTGCACTCCCCCTCTTCTCTTCCACCCTATAAATACCCCCATCACTCTTCTCTTGTCTCATTTTACAAGAAGAAAAAAGAGAGAAAAAGAAAGAGAGGAAAAGCCTAACTAAGAGAGTTTTCATTTGTAGGTTTCCTTAGGAGCTTTTTCATAGGAGCTAGGGGAAGGAGAAGGTGCTTAGACTAGTTCTTCCTACAAGAGATTCAAGGTGGGGGTTTCTCTATCTTTTCTTGTTCTCTTTGTTTGATTTGATTTTTTGTTTGATTTTGATTCTTGTTCTCTTTTGTTTGATTCTTGTTTCCTTTTTGTTGTGTGTTTTGTTTTCTTTTGTTGTGTATGTTGTTGAGTTGTTTTTGTTCTCTTTTGTGGTGTTGTGTTGTTGTTCTCTTTGTTGTGTTCTAAAACAACTTGGACTAAGTTCTAAGCATAGATAAGGTTGTAGGGGATCAAACTTGGACTAAGTTCTAAGCATAGATAAGGTTGTAGGGGATCAAAATGATCCCATGAAAGTATTGATGGTAGAACTTCAATAAATAAACATAAAGATTGAATCATTAGCTTGTTGAAATTATTGTTCTTATTGTTGTTATTTTTGTTTACTAAACTTGGACTAATGGACATGAGCATATTGAGATTGTGTACATACCCATCTTTGGGGTTGTAGAACTTAACTTGGACTCATGGACATAAGCATATGAAAATTTGTGTACATACCTGTTGCCGCTAAATTTGGTGTGGGGGCAAACAGATAGAACTTGTGGATTCTTGGGGAAACTGAATAGAAAAACCTGTGTACCTGTTCCGTCGGGCCTCGATCGTCGTTCCCGCCGTGCACCTGCAAAAAGTGCGAGACACCGGGGTTGTTCCCGGCGACGCACCCTCCGACGCTCAAGTCAGTAATCTGGCAGACTATGAAAGAGCGTAAAAACTGGTGAAAGATTGATTACCTCGCAATGGACATGGATGGGGGGTATTTATAGGCATCTTAGGGACTGGATTAGGAATGTAATCCCCGCGATTAGATAAGTAATATTCCTTGTAGTCAGATAAGGAAAGTAATCTGATAAGGTATATTCCCCCCAATCAGTTAAGGAATTTAATCCCTGACTCCCAGTGGTAGGATGGATGTGAATCAGGGCCGTTGGTTAAGGTTAATCAGGGACCTTGATTTTATCCCGACGGAATGGGTGCGTAACGGGTTAAAACCCGCACCAACTTTGAGGTGGATCCATTCGTGGGTTATTGGGTTTTTGAGGTGAAGACCCGACACCCGGTCTGGACCCTTTGGTCGGTGAAATTACCGTTTTACCCCTGTACTTCAAGATTCGTGTTCCGTTTGGACGATTCCGATTTAACCCCATTTTTAGCCGTATCACGACGAGCCCCCCACTCCCGAAGATTGATGTTTAATCAGACTTCGAGGAGTAGTTTCACTGTTTTCACTGGCTATTAGGGTTGTATCGGGAACTAGATGGAGCATTGCTGAATCGCGAAGGAGGTGGTATGGTGATTTTTCCTGCAGATGGAACTCTTGAACCGTCGCCGTGCTCTTCTTAGTTAGCGGTTTGGCCGTCTCTGCTTGTTGGGAGTTGGTGCGAAGGGCGCCGAAGTCACGCACGTGACGCAGCCGGCGCTGCGGACATTCGGCGACTGACGCCGAACTCACTCGGTACCGAACTCACCCCCGTAAGAGGGTCGGGGGCACGAGCGCTCGGTGGAAGGTGCCGAGCTGAATTAGTGCCGAACTTATGCCCGTAAAACGATCGGTGGCACGAGAGCTCGGAGGACGATGGCGAGCTGAATTAGTGCCGAACTCACGCCCGTAAAACGATCGGTGGCACGAGTGTTCGGCGAACGGTGCCGAGCTGAAAACGTGCCGGACTCACGCCCGTAAAACGATCGGTGGCACGAGTGTTCGGCGAACGGCACCGAGCTGAAAACGTGCCGAACTCACGCCCGTAAAACGATCGGTGGCACGAGTGTTCGGCGAACGATGGCGAGCTGAATTAGTGCCGAACTCACGCCCGTAAAACGATCGGTGGCACGAGTGTTCGGCGAACGGTGCCGAGCTGAAAACGTGCCGAACTCACGCCCGTAAAACGATCGGTGGCACGAGTGTTCGGCGAACGGTGCCGAGCTGAAAACGTGCCGAACTCACGCCCGTAAAACGATCGGTGGCACGAGTGTTCGGCGAACGGTGCCGAGCTGAAAACGTGCCGAACTCACGCCCGTAAAACGATCGGTGGCACGAGTGTTCGGCGAACGATGGCGAGCTGAAAACGTGCCGAACTCACGCCCGTAAAACGATCGGTGGCACGAGTGTTCGGCGAACGGTGCCGAGCTGAAAACGTGCCGAACTCACGCCCGTAAAACGATCGGTGGCACGAGTGTTCGGCGAACGGTGCCGAGCTGAAAACGTGCCGAACTCACGCCCGTAAAACGATCGGTGGCACGAGTGTTCGGCGAACGGCACCGAGCTGAAAACGTGCCGAACTCACGC